>CM076575.1:618743062-619252487 GCA_034641835.2 Pinus albicaulis | reverse complement strand
GCAGGTATTAAGCAGATTAAATATAGAGCATCGACACATAATCATCATGTACATAGACACCAGATATAAGTGGAAACCCATAAGGGATAAAACCACATCTTATTATTGTTGTGATGCAAAGGCAAGCTCCAACTCCCTCTCACCACTTATTTTATGTAGGCTCCAACCTACAGGAGGCTCCTTCCTCAATTCTGCAAGCTACAACTTGCAAGGAAGCTCCAACTCCCATCTATTTTCTGCAGGCTACAACCTACAGGAGGCTCCTACCTTAGCCAACTACAACTGACATCTATCAAGCTACAAATTGATATGGAAGCACCAACTTCCTCACTCTTTCATAAAATTAATCACATGTTGATTTACCTGGATATCAGCTCTACTCTGTTCCTTCTTCACTGATGTCCACCAGCCTTCATATCTGCCTTATATCATCTCTGAATCTTCACAGCTTCTCTATCTGCTCCTCCTTCTTCTTACACTCTCTACCTCATTTCTCCATTCTCTAACCTCTCTATGCATATCTATGTGATATCATTTATAGATTTCACCTCTTGACTGTTTGTATTCCACAGGGAATTCGAAGTGAACATCCATGACTCCTTAACTTCTGCCTTCTCATTTCTTTGTCCCGCTCATTTAGAAAAATATAACAATTTGTACAAATTTCAATATTACAATGGAGTTTTGTTTGCCTACGGAGACTTTCCTTTGCATCACAAACAATATAAAATCAATTAAAACATTTACATTTAATTTTGTGACTAATATATCTCATTCAACCCTTTCAGTACTTGGCTCACTGTATGTTTGTCTTTTCTGCTGCTGTAGTGTAACAAACCCACATTTTCATTCCTGTGCATTTCAAATTCAGATTCTGCAAATCTGAATACCTTCACTGCAATTGTGTATCTGCTGCATATATAACTGCTTTACAAGTTTTTCCCCAAATAAATCTCAAAGTCTCATGCATATAAAAATGCATTCCCATTAATGCCCAATCTTAGTTCACTTTCTGGGCAAATTCATAAACTATGCATGTGGAAGCTTTAATTTCTCTTTTCCTTAAAGACCTGTGGTTATAAACCATAAACTCACTTTATGAAATGGAAACAATACCTTTCTTTGGAATAAAATCCAATAATCACACTTTGGTCATACATAAACCCTGCAATACAACCCAGATTTCTTGTCTTTATGCGGAAGCTCTACTTCTTGGCTTCAAACCTATGGTTAAAACCATAATCAAAACCCCTCTTATAATATGTCGAATTAATATTCGAATATTCCAACTAAACCATTATATAAGTCTCGGCATATAACTCAGGTTTTATAATTTAACCCCAGATTTTAATTCTTCTATGCGGAAGTTTTAATTTCTTTTCTGCTTCAGGCCTATGGTTAAAACCCACATTTCATAAAGACCCAACATAATACCCAGATTTGGGTAATTTTAAATTGCGGAAGCTTCTTTCAATTTGATCTTCAAAATGAAGATTTTTTACTTTTAAAATCAAGGTTTTAAAACCATATATCGAACCCACCTTATCAAAGTTTCCTTCCTTTCAGTTATTCACAAGAAAAAATTGTTCTCATTCACATATAAATAATTCATGCTTTCGTCTTTACTTTATTTTGAACTCACAATAATAGAATTATAAAATTCTACTATTACATACACTGCTTACAATTATGGTTTTAAACCAAATGAACCATATAATTGACTTTCTATCCACAGCTTTACATTTAAAAGATCGATTATGGAATGACCTCATATGATTTCAGTCCTACATATATTTCAACTTTCATTACTATTCCACAACGCTTCACACTATTGTGGAATTTCATAAATTCATATATCATAACATTCATCAAAGTTTAAACTTTATCTTATAAAGTTTAACATATTGTCTTTACTTACCAATTCCGCCTATCATATGTGGGCCACTCTTATTTCAATGCACTAACCATCCAATGGAAAATAACCTATTGCACTCCAACCAACCAATCCGATGGTAATCGTGCAACTTAACTACACACTCCTTAATTTCTCAAAATCGCGTGATAAAAATGGTTTTTATAAACCACTCTTTGCCACGCGTCAAACAGAGACTTATATCGCGTTTTCTTCAGCAAATCTACTTACCACTTAAGAGGTCGCGCAAAACTCCTGGTTTTGTTCTTCCAAACCGCTTTCACTGTTTGGTTCCATTTCTCGGCTCAAGGTTCCGCTTCACTCACATTTCTTCTCCACTTCAATTATTCTTAATTGGCTATGCCTTCAATATTCCAAACAGGTTTAAATAAACCCCAACATTTAACCAACGCACGGTTAAATCTCTATGCCCAATCTCTGTATTGCTCGATCTAAGTTAATTGTGTTGCATTCGACTTATGTGAATTCCCTTCACGCATTCTTTGAAGCTCCCCTTCGACAAACAGAGATACTATCTCCGTTGAGTTTCATTCACCAGATCTAATCGTCTTGGTTACACAAGATAACACAGGTAATAAACCCCAGCATTCAAATTCAACTGTGCCATTAACTTTTGTAAGGGATCTTCACCCATTGCCATCGAACCCAATCTTTGGTGATTTGGTTCAACACTTAACATAGGCTTTTAAAAACTAAACCTCAATGATCCACCAAAGTATCGCTCAAATTGACCCTTCATGCATTTAGTCCAAAATCATGATAATTGACTTCGACTTTCCCATTAGAACAGAGCATCATTTAAAAACCCAATTTACAGAGTATATCCACACATTCTTATACCATTGCTTATTGAAACTCAAAATCCCATTCACACATAATTTAGATCGAATAATACTCATGAAATGCTGAAACAAATCCTTTCAAAAATATATACATGGAGTCACTTACAATAACTCTATGCAGCCCTCTTAGCCCTGTTTTACAATTGGCCATAGGCTTGACAAACAAACCTCTGGTTGTCCTATTCTACTCCTGTATTTAGATCTGTTACTTCTGCTTCTTTTCTCCTTTGAATGATAATCCAGGTGTTGCTCATGTCTTCTCCTTTGCCATAAATGACAATATTTCCAACATACAGTTGCAAGTAAATATGGAAAAGGAGCAAACTGTCTTTGATACCCTTAGAAGTATAGTAAGTATTAAGAATTTTTTATCATTTGAATTTAAAAATTCTGAAATTTTTATATGTTTAAACGATGTTCTCTATGAACCACACAAAAGGTTAACCTTTGATGCTTCTGACATATATGATAAGGCTTTCCTTTTTGAACCTTTTCAAGGGTACAAAAAGCCTTGTCTTACTATAGATGATGTGTAATATGAACCATTAGCTTCCTTTCATTTTTAAAATGAGCTTGAGATAGATGTTGTTTTTTTTTTTGCATGAAATAAGTAAAGGACAATTCACTGCCATTTTTTAGGAGGACCGGCTTAATCACGCGGAACAACCAACAACTATGAATGAAACAGATCCTTATCTTTTTTCTAGTTTTCAAGAAAGGATAGGATTTCATGCTTTTGAATATTCTTTTGCTAGCATGTTGCAATCATCAGAAAATGTGAAGTTTGTAGTATTCTAGGGTCAATATTATAAGTTTCACCTTGAATATGAGTTTTCATATTCCAATTTTTTCTATTTTCTTAAGGAAAGCGTGGTCAAAATTCAAGTGGACATCTGCTTTCATGGTTACATTCACTCTTTGGCTTTACATGAATGAGCAGCCCATGTTTCGGTTTAGTAAGTAAGTGATCTAAATGGGAAAATTAGTGCTTGGTGTGCTAAATTCCAATTTAGAATATAAACAAAGTGCTTGAGGATTATGAGGTAAATTTCAAGTTAACCATGAGTTTTTATGTGTTTTTACGTGAATTTCCTGATAATACTAACATAAAAAAACATTGAACACCAGCATCTAACAGACATGAACATCACCATAAAACATTAACACAATGGCACATGATGAAGGAGTTCACCCCTCCTGGGCTACGTCTCCTTGGTCCAACTTCCAATTGCTTGGCCCTCTTCTATTATGCTTGAAAGTGTGAATACATACATTTGCAATGCTCAAACAGCTCTGAAACCTGCTCCAATGACTCCAGAATTCCCAAAAATTCATGTGTAGCCTCTTTCCACCTCAAATTTGGTCAAAAAATAAGTAAGTTATGGCTTCCCCAAGTTTTGGCACTAAACGCACCACAAACTCCACCAAATCCGGCACCATCCTACAATTTTGCCCCGAAATTCGCTAAATATCCGGACGGATTTGGCGGCGTGCTGATTTTCCCATTAAGGCCTTGTTTTTTAAAAACATAGCCATATGCAGGGCCACATTATGGCCATATGGCCAGGGGTTGGGACCTTAACTCCCATCCCAAAAATTCCTGTGCAATATTTAAATCCACGTGGTTAGTAGACCGCCTTATTCGCAGCTTGGCTGGACACATGGAACCAACATATATTGTTACGGTTAGGAACAGTTGTGGGGGGGCTTGGGGCTAGCCTGCCTCCCATGGTCCCACCCCTAGGTGTGGTGACCAGGGTTGGGGCTAGACCCCGACCCCCACCCCCAAACTCAAAACTATTACAAATTAAATATAAGTTGCACCCATAATATGTTAAGAAACAATGTAATGATGTGATTGCAAAGACTATGTACTAGTTATTGGAGATCGCGGGTTCGACCCCCATGTGCTCCTCTCCTACCATGACAATTTTTTGGTGGTCCTCGGGCTACCACGTGGCGGCCCTTAGCCATACCATGTGGTAGTGTGTGATTCCCCACCCAAAACCCAATTAAAACCTGTTATTTCAAACAAATCACGCAGTGCCACTTGGCACAATCCGATTCTCTAAGAAATATTCCCTTTAACCAGTCAACCTGACACGTGGGCATGCCCAGTCAGCAGTATAGACTGCTCAATCAGTTTTCTTGCATTTTTTTTTAATTTGAATGTTTGACAAAGTGGACAGAACATATTTTTTGGAGCATACAGTGTCGTTTTTCCGCGAAACGAGTTGCACCAGATTCAGAACGACGAGATCTACGCAATCATTCAAGTTCCACACCATTCTGAAAACTTTCATTTTTTAGCATAATTTTGAGCACCTAATCACTTCTCCCCATTGGAAGATTTTGGACCCAAAAATATCACTTTCGGTTGTTTAACATATGAGAGTACAGTTCCCTCACCTTTCCAATCTTGATCCATTTGGCCTTGCTTGGATTTGTGCCTTATAGCCCCACACAAAGGTATTCAACACTCCCTCGTTTTGATTTCCTTGTTCTTCTGTCAAGAATGGTGTCTTGTTGAAGATCATCAAGGTTGTAATATCCCAAATTGGGCTTAACAGTAATAAAAGTGAAAATATAATAAAAACTATGAAAACAAAAAATAAATCATCAAAACATGTAAATTGGAGCCAAAAACAATTGTTGAGCCATTTTTTTAAATTGAATGGAATGATTACAATAGTGGTGTTGGAAAGCTTGCACTTGGGCCTGCTCAAAGCAGGTTGAATCACAACTCAAACCCAAGCTAAATCTCCTACTAGAAGTGGCTCTGCGTGGCTCTGTCTCTACACTGCCTAGCCCATAAATATCGTTACTACTCCACTGAATCTGCTACTAGGGCTTGGAATAATGCTCAGAAAATTCAGGGCTTTTAACCACAGTCTCTAGTCAAGAAACCCACAATAACCCACAAAGGATTTTTCCAAATATTTACCTCGGAATTTTTGCCTAATATTCCCCTAGCTCCTCTGGCTGTTGGCTAAGTTGGGATCATGTTTTTCCCTCTTTATTCTACCCAGAAAATTTTTCCAAATTAATCTTGACCTCTCCTCAATAAACTTAGAAAGGGTTTGTCCTAGTTTTGACTTTGGAAATTGGCCCACTTGGGCTTGACACAATGAAATGCTGAGGGAAATCGAACGAATGGAAGAATATGCTCGAACATGTCTCTAGAATGCTGCAATAAACCCTGGTATGAGGTGGCTAGACTCCCCTCCAATTCTCCTGATGATAATTCCCTTCTCTCCAACCTCCCGACTCAAAACCCTGACTACACTGCATCCTCCACTGCATAGTCTTCTCCTCCTCTGCACAGTCCATAAATGGCTACGCTTCCTCCTAATGTTGTTGGTATAAAATTCCCTCAAAAAAGGGTGGAAATTATCTCTTGAGAAGGCACTCGAATTCCCCTTAGGCATAGGTTGAGATCTCCGCTTGAAGATCTTGTGTGCTAAAACGCACTGCAGATTTGGCTCTTCGACTCAAGCATGCTATGTCAAAATGACAAGAAGGAAATAATTGAATGAATGAATTCCAAATGAGCCTTCCCTTCCTCATTTTATCCATTGAGGCCCAATGTATGCCTTGGGTTCCACCTTGGTCTGCGCTGCCTCTCCTTGGCCAATCATGTGTTTCCTTCCTCTAGTCAATCCCACATTGTCCTTTTCGTGCCTCTTCTACGTTGTCACCTAAGGCCAATTTGACCCCACCACTAGCGCTCTGAAAACTGCACGAATTCCTTCATGCCTCATCTCTAGTCCCTGCATGTGACCAATATAGAGGGTCCATATATCATGGTAAAATCTGATGCATGCTAACCTGCCCTGTGCCTTCCACTGTGTAGTACTGATGACAGCTGGAAGCCACATGTGACAAATATCCGCCTCTTGAATGCAACCAATAGATGGATATATGATACTCACAATCGACTCAAGGTATTTGGATCTCTCATGTTCCTTCCAACCACCTCCACTGTTTTTTTCATCCATCCTCTCAATAATATGTCGATACATTTTCTAGAGCCTAGACACATACTGGGATGTTACCTCGGTTGTACCCAGTATCCTCTGCTCATGCATGGTCTCGACATGCCCTAAGAAAAGAGTGACACATGTCTGCCTCGTGACCCTCTCCCTAGGCATAGGCTCAATGATGACTCGTATTCAACCCCTGCAAATGATCATCTCATCCCCCAACATGTGGTTGGAAACTAACACACCGACCCAATTCCACGGCTGAGAAGTCTCTGCCAAATTGTGTTGACTATCATATAAATATCTTGGGTGAGCTTCGCGTACCCCGCTGCTCATGCCTGAAGTGCCAAAGGACAACAAAAAAAATCGATTGTGCCTGTGAGTGATGTAGAAGAGGGTCAGGCATGTGAGACCCCACAGATGTCGTCAAGTATCGCTCATCTGTCTCCTCGTCGATATTGGGTGAACTACCCCCAAAGGTATGTCCGGTGTCTCCATCCATGAGTCTCCCTGGAGGCAATACTCTTAAGACATTAATGTGCAACACCATACACCCCTGCATACCACCGATCATCCATGTACTCCTCGTCATGCCACTGCACACTATAGCATACCCCATCTACTATTGTACCACCATGTATCGTTTCGTTCCTTATCTGTGTCAAGGCACCAATCACTCCTCGTGTGTACTCGATGTGATGTAAGACACTTGTACTCTGTAATGCAGTCCCACACACTACAGTACATCACCATGCACCTCCATGTCCACTGGTAGTCCACTGCTCAATGTTAGATGCTCCCACACATCCTTGGATGTGATGGCCTAGAGTTGTGTCTCTACATGTCGGCCCACCCCCAATTGGTATCAGCACCTCCACCGTCGCATCACTACACCTGCCTATGGATGTATCATCACTCCAAACCCTCCCTGAGGGGTCTGAGAAGTGAATATCGCTATGTGTTAGTATTGATTCCTCCACTTCTCTGCTCCGATGCGACCTTTGTGCCCCACGCAAAGGTGAAGAATCCTTGGCTCCATACAAGGCACCGTTTGGTGGCCTGCCAATGCCACCTCCTCTGAAAAGCTCCTACCAAAGTATGTTGATCACCCCGTGACCCCGCGTACACATATCGTACCAAGAAAACCCAAGGAGAAACTGGTTGGTCAATGGAGCTGACTGAAACTCCCCTAGTGAATGCGCAGACTCAACTACTAGGCCAATTTTACCCACCAAGACATAGTCAACCCCCCTGCCTTAGAAATGATAAGTAGTCCCACCCGAATCCTAATGCCAGTATGGGGTTCCTGTCTTCCCATGCCTGGAAACTCCTACTGAAGTAAACCCAGGTCCACCACCATCTCCATAACCCACTCCACTGAGTACCAACTCAAATCTCTTGTCATCCAACCTCAAGATGCGGATGTTTCACCCTATGCAACTTCGATCGTCTCACCCTGCTATCCAGGTCAACATATGAAATCTGACTAGGTGACTCTGTCTCTCTCTCTCCAATGGGAAGAGGTGACCCAACAGTGCTGCTAGCCCCGTCTATAATCCAATGTGCCCTCTAGATGTACCATTAGGGAATCTAATCGTTCCCCAATGTGGGCCAACTTGGATGCTAACTCAGTACAAACCACTCTCATGCCCTCCAGGTCCTCGTTTTGCAGCAAAATAGCCTCTCATACCGATGTGGCCTTCCCTTTCAAAGGTAGAATTTGATGACACTACTGTGTGCGACCATCATCCAATACCTTTGTATCTCCTAGTGCCTCATCAAGGGCTAGCCCAAAGGATGGTTGCACACCCTCCTCCATAGACACTCCAACACACAAGACATGCTCACTAGTCATATGCATGTGATTTTCATCCGAAAATTCTGTCATAGACCTGGAGGCCTCTGTACCTATCAGCTCCTCAACAATGGTGGAGCTATCTCCTGACACCTCATCAACCTGTGATGTGTTGCTATCATCGGATGACTCGGTCACAACCCTGGATACCCCATCAATGGATACCTCAACAATGGGTGGTGTCTCATCAGTGAGTGTATGCTCAGTTGTCTCCTTGCCAACCATGGTCCCTTCAACTACTCTTTCAAATTCTTCCTTAATCCATCTCACCATCCTTGCATAATTCCACAAAATTCCCCCTGATTTTTGCATGTCTCTTAGTTCACGGAACTCCCAAAAAGAGAGGGACTCTTGAATGTCATGTCTCAATGATTGGTATGCCCACCAATTTTTTGCCAATAACTCCACATCAGTTGCAATAATGTCTTTCCATCTTGATGTATTATCCATAATTCTATGCATAACAGATTTTTTTTATAATTGATAATGGTCATGATTCCCAATTGTTACATGAATCAGTTTCTTCCCCACATTAACCATCATTTTTCGCACCCTAATCACCTCATTCAAGGTTACTACCATGGCGTTTGAGTTTAACCTTTCTTGGGATCCCATGATTTTTTTTTCTCTGGTCTTGTCATAGAATGAAGGGTTTCCCATAGGTTTTCTCTCCAACCTCCCGACTCAAACTCCTCACTACACTGCATCCTCCACTGCAAAGTCCAGAAATGGCTACGCTTCCTCCTAATGTTGTTGGTAGAAAATTCCCTCACAAAAGGGTGGAACTCCTCTCCTGAGTGGGTACTCGAAGTCTCCTAAGGCAGAGGTTGAGATATTTTCTTGAAGATATCGTGTGCTAAACAGCTCTGCAGACTTGGCTCTCCAGCTCAAGCGTGCTCTGTCAAAACGACAAGAAGGAAATAGTTGAATGAATGAATGCCAAATGAGCCTTCCCTTCCTCCTTTTATCCATTAAGGCCCAACGTATGCCTTGTGTCCCACCTTGGCCTACGCTACCTCTCCTTGACCAATCACTTCTTTCCTTCATCTAGCCAATCCCATGTTGTCCTTTTCTTGCCTCTTCTACGCTGCCACCTAAGGCCAATTCGACCCCACCACTAGAGCCGCAATTTTCCCTTAGGGGATTTCGGAAAAGACTTTATTTGCCTTAATTATTAGTTGTGGTTCCCCTACCAATTTATTTTTGCGAAACATTAGGAAATGCTAAAATAAATCAAAATTCATATTCCAATTAGCTTATTGCTAATTTGGAATATTACAAAGGTATTCGAGAGCCTCAATGGAAGTAATTTGAACTTGTTCTCCTTGATCTTGAATCAATGGAGGCTCATACAACCTTAAGTTCTCAACATTAACAACAAAATAAATTTGCATGTGTGAAGGAAAATCTAACTTGAAGACATTGGCACCAATATTTTCCAAAATTCAGAAAGGACCATAATTCATTGGTTTCAGTTTTTTACCTTCCCCTTGAAGCCTCTCTTTGCTAATGTGAAGAAAAACTTCATCACCAACTTGGAACTTGTGTTCTACATGATGCTTGTCATGCCTTGCTTTTTGTTTTCCTTGGCTCTTTTCAAGCTGATATTGATTTGTTTGATGTATCAATTGTATTTGTTCAATGAACTTCTTGACTTTGTCTATGTTTCTATGGCCATCAATAGCAACATCCTTCCCAAAAATTAAATCCAATGGCGATCTAGGCAAATATCCAATACATGACTCAAATGGAAATGTTTGTGTAGCAGAGTTTTTTGTATGGTTGTAAGCATGTTGAATGTAGTGCAAGTTTTCATCCACAACTTAGGATGCTTCTTTCAGTATCCTCAAAGAAGATATATGACTATTCGATTGACCACTTCAGTTTGACCATCTGTTTGTGGATGAAATGTTGTACTCTTTTTCAACTTGGTATCCATCAAATCCCACAAACTTGACCAAACATTCCCAACAAATCGAGAATCTCGATCACTAACAATGGATGTGGGCAACCCAAAATGAACCCAAACATGTTGAAAGAATAGTTGATTTGTTTTTTCATCTATGATTTTCATTTTACATGGCATTAATATACACATCTTGCTAAACCTATCCACAACTAAATACAAATAATCATGACCTCTTTTTGACAATGGAAGACCTCCTACAAAATCCATTGAAACACTCTCCCATGGATGTGAAGGTACGGGAAGTGGTGTGTACAATCCTACCTTCCTATTTCTAGGCTTATTGAATGCACACAATGAACAACCTTTAATGAAATGTGACAAACTTTCAAGCATACAAGGCCAATAACAATACCTCTAAAGACGTGACACTGTTTTTCTTACACAAAAATGTCTAACAATAAGTGAAGTGTGTGATTCCCTTATGACATTCACTCTCTCCCCCTGTGGAATACAAAGCTTGCCCAAATGATACAACAAGTTATTATGTACATGGTAATCTAATTCCTCTACTTTCTTGCCTTGACTCAAGTTTGCATAAACATCTTGAAAATCATTATCAAATGAATATTGTGCAACATAACTTTCATGTAAAACAAGATTATGCTTGAGTAAAGTAGTTGCACTAACAATAGGCCTAGAAATCATATTAGCAACCTTGTTGTATATACCTTTCTTATACCTGATGACCAAGTGGAAATGTTGTAGGAAACCCAACCATTGAAAGTGCCTTGATTGTTGCAACTTAGTTTGCGATTGCAAGTATTGCAATGGTTGGTGGTTGGTGTGTATGATGGTTTCCTTCCCCATCAAGTAGTGTTTCCACTTTTTCACACTTTGAACCAACACATAAATCTCCCTGTCATAAGTAGGATAGTTAATCACTACACCATTGAAAGTTTCTGAATGAAATGAAATTGGCTTACCATGTTGTAGAAGGACTGCACCCATGGAATAGTCGCTCGCATCACTTTGAATCTCAAAGGGTTGTCTCAAGTCTGGTAGTGCAAGTACTGGGGCTGAACTGATCTTCTCTTTCAAAGCATCGAATGTATTTTTCTACTTTCCACCCCACTGGAAGACCTTCTTCACATTATTCAATGCATGCAATGGAGCTGTGATAGAAGAGAAGTTATAAATAAACTTCCTCAAGTATTGGGATGCTCCCAAAAATATTCTTACCTCAGTGACTAGCTTGGGTGTTGTCCAATTCACAATTACCTCAACCTTAGAGGGGGTTGTCTTCAAGTCACCTCCTCCAACAATATGCCCCAATTACACCAAATAATTTTTACCAAATTCACATTTTGACATCTTTAAAAATAATTGTTCTTTGCTTAAGACATCAAGTACTTTTCTTACATGCATGACATGTTCATCAAGTGATTTACTGAAAATCAAGATATCATCTAAGTAGACTATGAAAAACTCATCAAGAAATGGCCTCAACACATCATTCATCACACACATGAAGGTAGCAGGATCATTACATAAACCAAAAGGCATAACTAGCTATTCAAACAAACCTTGTTTTGTCTGTAATGTTGTCTTCCAAATGTCACCTTCAACAATTCTAATTTGATGGTAGCCACTCCTTAATTCCAACTTAGTAAAATAATTTTCATATTTCAATTGATCAAGTAAATAATCTATTCTAGGAAGTGTATAATAGTTCTTTACTGTAATTTTGTTCAATGCACGAAAATCTACACACATGTGCCATGTTCCATCCTTCTTTGGCACCAACACAATAAGTGACCCGCATGGCGAAGTACTTGGTCAGATGATCCCTTTGTCCAAAAACTCTTGAATTTTCTTTTTTATTTCAGCACTCTCCATCACCACATTATATGCATGCCAAATTTAGGAAGAGGACAATCTTGCTGCAACTGTATTTCATGCTATATTCCCCTCTTGGGAGGTAATCCCTTTGGTTCCTAAAACATCTCATTATTTTGATTAACCACTTCAATAAAATTAGATTTCAACTTTGGATCACAACCTTGAAATGCTTCATAACCAACATCATTATTTGGTTTAATCGTAAGAAGCACAAAATTCTTACTTGAATTTACTATTCTTTTCATTTGTTGTACATTAACTAATGAAAGATTTAGTTTCTTGCGATGACCTCTCACAATATACTCTGCACCATCTTTGAACAAGTGGTACTTGCTTTCATGGTGATATCATATGGTTGTTCTATCATATAGATAAGGACTACCCAAAACAATTCTTGAAATACCAAGTGGTACAACATCTAATTCAACTTCATCAATGAAGTTTGTTGTAATTGCAAACTGAAGAATACACTTTCTTGTAACTTGTAAATTTGTGTTCTTACATATCCAACCCAATGGATATGGTTTGGGATGTGGAATGGTTTCAAGATTAAGTTTCTTGACTAAGTCTTTAGATATCAAATTGGATTGGATTGAGACCCACTATCAAATAGTGTGTCGATTTTTGTATGTTTTGAATTAACCCTCACATGAAATAATTGAATCCTTGTTTCTTCATTTGGAGTAATGGTGTTACAATTTTATGAACTAGTGCTAGCAATGGATTCTTTTCCTTGCATACCCATGGCTGTAATTTTAGTTTCATCACCCGAATCAGATCCCAAATCCTGTTGAGTGGTTGCAACTATTTTTTGTTTCCCCTTGTTGTTGAATTTCTTGGGCCTCATCTCTGAATGAATCTTCCAACAATGGTCCTCATCATGACCCTCTTTGGAACAATGTTTACATGTTATTTTCTCTCCTTCCTTTTTAACGGATGAAATTTTCTTCCCTTTTCCTTTGAAACCCCTTCCTTTCTCTCCTCCCTTAAATGGCTTCTTTTTACCCTATTCTGGAATATTTTTCCCTCATGCCCCAAGGTGAGTGACTTGCACACAAACCTCATCTAGACCAGTGGGATTGAAAATAAGGATAGTATGGCTTAGGTAGATATGTAAACCCCCTATATACTTTAGCAACGTGTCTTGTGATTTCAAATAAACACCTAACATAGGAGAAACGTGTCTTGTGATTGAAAATCAACACCTAACAGTGTGCAGTCAGTTTTAGCATTTATTTTTCAGTATTTCAAGCAGTTTTTCTAAGTCAGCCTTTAGCTTTTAGCTTGCAGCCTCATTGTGGATTTTCAATGGGATTATTTTCAGATCAGATTCATGGGAATTAATTTTAGTTCAAGTTTTAGTTTTCATTTGGCTTCAGTTGAAAATCAGGGCAGAGCATGTTTCAGGATTGGGAGTAGGCCAATGGTCAGGTACATGGTATACTATGTTCATGGCACCTCACAAGGAGGATTCCATTTCCATTTGTTGTGAAACCAGCTCCAAAAAGAGAAGAAAAGAGATATCAACGCCTTAGAAATAAGCCACTTCGAGGGGGTAACCTCCAATACATTACATGAATGAACAATTCTTGGATGATTCAAATTACAAAACCTCCTTTCTATATATAGGAGTCCATGGGGCCATAATGTAATCCTAGCCGACCTAACAATAATAATTTAAGGGCACAATAATAACAATATGGGGCTTACAAGGGTACAATAATAACAATAAGGGGGTTACACTAACAACAATAAGGGACTATACTAGTAATATAGGGACCTAACATGCCCCTCTCCTTCACAAAAGTGTTGTCCTCAACGCTTGACTAGCTCTGGGTGCTTCTGTATAAAATTCTCATCCTCCCATGTAGAATCTTCAGTGGGTAAGTTCTTCCACTTGATGAGATACTCTGAAATTGATTGATTCCGTAACTGTCGAGTTCTTGTTTCTGTGGCCGCTTCAGGTTCCAATATGTTTTTTTCCTTCCTCATCAAGTTCTGGCAATATTGTTTGAATTGGAATATTTTCACCTATAACCTTCTTTAAGCATGAAACACGGAAAATTGGATGCACTCGTGAAGAAGCAAGAAGCTCCAATTTGTATGCCATAGTACCAATATTTTGCAACACCTTGTAAGGACCATCGTACTTTCACGATAATTTATTATCCTTCTTAGCTTGCTTGAGTGACATTTGTTTGTATGGTTGTAGCCGTAAAAATACCCAGTCTTCTACATCAAAACTTCTCTCGCTGCGATGTTGATCTGCCTATTGTTTCATTCGATTTTGTGCCAAATTCAAGTTGTCCTTTAAGAGTTGGAGAACTTCTTGTTGATGCTCGATGTGATCTTCCACTGCTTGAACCTTCAAATTTTCTCTTAAAGATGATGTGATGGATGGTGGATGATATCTATAAAGTGCCATAAATGGAGTCATTTTTGCTGCAATATGGAAGGAAGTGTTATACCACCATTCAGCTAGAGGTAACCACTTGACCCATTATGTTTGTTTATCAGATACAAAACAACGAAGATATCCTTCCAAACATTTATTTACTATCTCAGTTTGACCATTGGATTGAGGATGATAATATGAGCTATGAGCTAATTGAGTACCAAAATAAGAAAATAACTCCATCCAAAAATTTCCAGTAAAAATGGGATCTCTGTCGCTCAAAATAACCCTTGGGTTTCCATGTAGCTTTTGAATTGTGTCCATAAATGTAGTAGCAATTGTACTTGCTTTAAATGGATGAGATAATGCACAAAAGTGTGCATACTTGGTAAGTCTATCAACTATGACCATGATGACACTCTTTCCTTCGGACTTAGGTAAACCTGTGATAAAATCCATTGAAATCTCCTCCCGACATTGACTTGGAATGGATAAAGGTTGTATAAGACCCGGGGTCTTAATTGTCTCAACTTTATTATACTGGAAAACCAAACATTCTGCCACAAACTTTTGAATATCAGATTTAAGGCCATCCCAAAAAAATTCTTTCTTCGCCCTATGGTAAGTTTTTAGAAATCCTGAGTGTCCTCCTAAAGGAGAAGTGTGTAATTCCAAAAGAATCTTTTGTTTTAGTTGGGAATTCTTACAAAGATATAAGTGATCTTTGTACCATAAGGAATCATTTTTCCAACTAAATGTATCAGATGTACTAGGATCTTCCTGCAACTTTTGAATGAGTGTCCATACATCTTTGTCCTTCTTCCATTCATCTCTTGCTTCGGTTATCCAATCTGGTTGGATAATAGAAATGGCACAAAGCAATGCTTCCACGTCTTCATTCTTTCTTGAGAGTGCATCTGCAACAACATTAAGCTTTCCTTTTTTGTAGATTATTTCAAAGTCATAACCCAACATCTTTGTGACCCATTTTTGCTACTCTTCTGAAGATAGTCTTTGTTCCAAAAGGTGTTTAAGACTATCATGATCAGTTTTTACCTTGAAGTGTCTTCCCATTAGGTAATTTCTCCATTTCTTTAGTGCATGCAGTATTGCTAACATTTCCTTCTCATAAATAGGTTTCTGTAAATACTTTCCTTTGATTGGACGACTTTCAAAAGCAATGGGTCTTCCTTCCTGCATTAAAACTGCACCAATTCCATTTCCTGAGACATCACATTCCACAATAAAGGTTTTTGTGAAGTCTAGCGTAGCTAAGACCGGTGCTAGGCACATTGCCTCTTTAAGATGTTCAAAGGCCTTAGTTGCTTCAGGAGTCCATGAAAATGCATCTTTCTTCAATAATGTTGTTAGAGGTGTTTTTATTCTCCCATAATTCTTAACAAACTTGCGATAATACCCTATTAACCCAAGAAATCCTCGCAACTGCTTTATGGTTGTGGGGACTTTCCATTCCTTAATGGCTTTAATTTTTTTAGGGTCTACCTTAACACCCTCGTGAGATACAATATGACCCGGATATTCCACCTCTTGTACTCCAAAGAAACATTTGGATGTTTTTGCATATAATTGTTTCTCCTGCAATAGTTTGAGCACCCTGTCAACATGTTCAACATGATCCTTCCAAGACCTGCTGTAGATTAGTATATCATCAAAAAATACTAGCACAAATTTTGTAAGGAAGGCTTTGAAAATGGAATTCATCAACCCTTGAAATGTAGAAGGTGCATTGGTAAGGCCAAAAGGCATGACCAAAAATTCATAATGACCCTCATGAGTTCGAAATGTTGTTTTGGAATATCTTCAGTCTTCATTCTAATTTGATGATATCCTGAACGAAGATCCAACTTGGTAAAATAAATTGCTCCATGTAATTCATCCAATAATTCATAAATCACAGGAATGAGAAATTTATCTTTAATGGTGAGCTTATTGAGCTCCCTATAATCCGAACACATTCGCCATGATCCATCCTTCTTGTGTATCAATACTACGGGAGCAGAGAAAGAACTTTGACTAGGTTGAATTATACCCGCCTCTAACATTTCTGCAATCATACGTTCAATTTCGCTCTTTTGGAAGTAAGGATATCTATAAGGCCTGATGTTTGGAGGAACACTTCCTGGAATCAAATGAATAGCATGATCATGATCACGAATACGTGGGAGTCCTTTGGGAGTTTCAAACACCTTGGAATGATTGTCCAAGACTTGTTGGAGATCTGCAGAAATAGATGATTTTGATGTTGGAACTTCTAGTGAGCATAATTGTGCAATTACGCCTCGTTGTTCTTTCTTTAGAAGCTTTGTCATGAAATTAGAGCTTATTATCTTTCCTGGCTTCCCTACAATACCCCGTAATTTGACTTCCTTTCCTTCTAAAAAAAATTTCAAGAAAAGTTCTTGAAAATTAAAAGCTACCATCCCCAAAGATTGTAACCATTGTACTCCTAGTACAACATCAGCACCTCCCATAGGAATGGAAAGCATTGGACTAGTCAATATATATTCCCCCATGGTTAGCTTGATATTATGGAATTTTCCAGAGAAATTTATAGTTCCTCCATTTGCAACCATCACTTGACATTCTAGTGTTGGGTATAGGAAACAATTCAATTCCTTGGCTACCTTACAATGAATAAAATTATGGGTACTACTGAATCAATCAACACTATTACCTTTTTCTTCTTGATATGTCCTTCTATCTTGAGAGTTTGAGTGGTAATTCTTGCCAATGCATTACACTATATGGTCAGACTCATTTCTTCCTCTTCTTGGGTTGGTTCCTAGTGTATATCCTCTTCTTTTTCATTTTCTTCTTCCTCTTCACAATCTATGTAAAATAATTTCTTCTCAGCACACTTATGACCTTTAGTGTATTTGCTATCACAACTGTAGCAAAGCCCTTTTGCTCTTTTTCTTCCAATTGTTGTGGTGTCAACCTTGTAGGTTGTGGAAATCTAGGAGTAGAAACACTTCCTTCTTTATAGAATTGAGTGGTAGGCTTCCTTGTCGCCATAATTTTACATTCAACTTTTCTTGCCAACCTGAATGCCTTCTCCAATGAATCAGGTTCCAAAACACGAACTTCATGTTGTATGTTATCCTTTAGAGTGCCTATGAAGAGATAAATCCTGTGTTCCTCTGGAATATCAGTTACCCTTATATTCATTTTTGGAAGTCCTCAATGTGCTGCCCCACTAAACCCTTTTGTTTGAGATTTATCAATTGGCTAAAGAAGGTGTTGCTCTTTGTATCCTCATAATGTGCTATCATTTCCTCCGTAAAAATTGACCAAGTGACAATTTTTTTACGGGAGCAAAGCCATCGATACCATACAAACGTATTTTGTTCTAAATGTAAAGTTGCAATGTGTAGCTTTTGTGTGTTTTGCACATTATGGAGATCAAAATATTGCTCCATCTGTAGTATCCATCTTACAGGATCCTTTCCATCAAACTTCCTCATATCCATTTTTTGGAATATGGTGGTTCTTCCCGCCAACATTAGATTTTATGAAATCACGATTAACATTTATTTTGTTCTCATCATGAGTTTCGTCTACTATATTTTCACCATTAGGAAACATTTCTTGTATCAACTT
Organism: Pinus albicaulis; assembly: GCA_034641835.2. Taxonomy (NCBI): domain Eukaryota; kingdom Viridiplantae; phylum Streptophyta; class Pinopsida; order Pinales; family Pinaceae; genus Pinus; species Pinus albicaulis. The sequence goes on along the minus strand of CM076575.1, from coordinate 619,234,050 downwards.
TGTTAAGCCTTCCATGTCTTCTTTTAGATCATTCTTCATGTTTTCCATTTTCTCATCAATCTTAGCTTCCATGTCATCCATCTTAGATTCCATGCCAGCTTCCATGCCATCTATCTTAGATTCCATGCCATTCTTCAAACCATCCATCTTAGATTCCACACCTTTTTTCAAACCATCCATCTTAGTTTCCACGCCTTTCTTCAAAACTTCCATGTCATTTTTTGTTGCTCTTTGCGAGAGCGAAATTTGTTGCACTTGCTCTTGTAATTTTGATATGTCATGTTGTCACTCTTCGCCTTCATGAGTCATAGTAGAGCTTTCTAAAGGCTTAATGGGTGTTGAATTATTTTTAGGGGCCATTTTAGAATCCAATACTAATATCTATTCTACAATATTCCCTTTGAATCAATTCAACTTGATTCTTCAAACAAGACTTATGCAATTCGGAAAATAAAATTAAAAAAATAAAAATACACACCTTTTACTTGCTTTTGAGGAGCTCGATATTCAAATTGAATTATCTCTATAATTTTGGATCCTAAATATCTGAAATTCATCCATGTAGTAGCCCTTTGAAGCTTCTTTCAAATGCCATAGGTCTGATCTGATTTGGATGCTTCAAGGCAAAGTTATGTCCAATCTCCCATGCTGACCCAATTTTGGACTAGTTCAGTAGAGCGAACTTGTATGACTTGCCACGTGCCATTGTTTCCTTCTTTGGCTCTAAAATTGATAGACCAAAAACTACAATCTGTGTACTTATGGCCACATTTTACATCATTCCAATCTGATGCTCATAGAGAGAGCTATGAATATTTTCCCATGATCACCTCTTTGAGATGAAATTCAGAAGCCTCAAAAAGCCCTAAATTCCACAAATCATATCTCCGAAAATATTCCGAACCAATATTTTAAATTTTGGGAAGATGTTCCTCAGTATTGTGGCTTCACACTCTAAAAATTTTAGCTTCTCAACCTTCGTAGAAAAAAATTTATTATGAAAATACCACGATGACCTGTTTAGGTTAAATTCAGGAGCCTGCAAAATGACTTAATTTGCACAGATCATATATCCGAAAATATTGCGAACCAAGCTCTAAAATTTTGCAAAAATGCTCCTCGGGATCTTTTCTTCACACTCTAAAAATTTCAGATTCTGAACCTTTGTAGAAAAAAATTTATAGTGAAAATTCCACGATGACCTGTTTGGAGCAGCGAAACCCTAGAATCTCAAAGCTCTGATACCAAATGTTGTGAAACCAGCTCCAAAAGAGATATCAACGCCTTAGAAATAAGCCACTTCGAGGGGGCAACCTCCAATACATTACATGAATGAACAATTCTTGGATGATTCAAATTACAAAACCTCCTTTCTATATATAGGAGTCCATGGGGCCACAATGTAATCCTAGTGGAGCCACAATGTAATCTTAGCCGACCTAACAATAATAATTTAAGGGCACAATAATAACAATATGGGGGTTACAAGGGTACAATAATAACAATAAGGGGGTTACACTAACAACAATAAGGGACTATACTAGTAATATATGGACCTAACACCATTGGAGCCAATGTTTATATCCTATAGTCATAGTAGTCACAAAACAAGCTTTTTCTTTCAAATTATTTCACAAATTTATAAATTTTGGCTATGATATTGTAGAAGATCAAGATATGGGTCTTATTTTAGAATAATTTTTTCATTATGCAATGTAATTATATCAAAGTGTATGAAAAGTCCTAAAAATATTCATTGATGTCTTGAGAGGTTGAGTTAAGTGGGTCTAGGGTCATTTTTCACCAAAAGAACATGAGTGAGTCATGTGTCATGTCTTGTAATCAAGGGCACATATTTGTAGTGACCCTTGGGTTAGTTAAAGTGTCAAATCATGATCATTCATGACATACATCATCACCAGTACAACAATCTAAAAGTTTCGCTGTGCAAAGTCTGTAGGGAGCGTTGTGCCTCTAAAAAGGCATCAAATTTTGATGAGGAATCAATATTTTTGGCACTTTTTTCTATGTAGGAGATTTTTGTGAATATTTGTATCAACTCCAAATCATTTTTCTCAGTCATAAGATCAGCATTTGGTCAAGTCATGAAAATAAAGGTGTGTTGCGCAACTTCGTTTCACTTCTACTGCAAGAAGAAGGTTTGGGGTTTGAACGTTTGTGTACGACATAGAAGTTTTGTCATGGGTTTGAAACATTGTATGGACCATTATATGCCATCACAATACCCTCAACATGTCAGATGATGGTCTGAGATAGTATAAGCTTCGAGCACTGCGCTTTCACATGGTCACTGTATTTTCACCATATATCTTAAAAATTGTACTTTTTTTCCATGAAATTTTTATAGTAGATGCATGGGAGTGAGATGAATAAGCTCACTTAATTTCAGGTCAAAATGATTCATGATTTTTTAGAAACAATTTGTCGTCATCTATAGCCATTTATGGATTTTTCGGGATATCCGTGAGTCAGATTTGACTCAAAATTTGAGTGGAGAAGAGTTATAATGATATTAAATTTCTATAAAAAAATCAGCCCAATCCGGCTTACATTTTAGGAGATATTCAAAAATTACAGTCGTTGCACTTTTGCGTTACGCTTTTGACTGTTTCACTTCAAGATTAATTTCCAACCGAATGGAGATGAAATTTGAAAATTTAAAAGAGAATTTTGTCAATCACGAGCTAAATAACAAAAACATCCTTCAATCCTGTAACATGTTTTGTAATATCCCAAAATGGGGATGCAGCAATACATGAACACAAAACTGGAATTAGCAGTGAATAACATCATACCAAAATGTATGGAAACCATGGAGCCATTTTATTATACAAATCAGCAGCAAATGAGTACAATAGAAGTGTGCATAACTCAAATAATCAAGGCAAATGAACCTCCCATGAATACATATGCCAAAAGAGAGATGTTGCTATATTGCAGAATGTTCATGAACATGTACAACGTAGTCATAGATGGTACGCTGCTACATGGAAATGTGAAATGACATAAATTTGAAAATAGATGGCTCATACAATATTGGGAGTGAAGATCTAAGCTTCCAAACACAATTTTAAGACAATCCTGGAAGGATTGGCTGAAATATGCAAAAGTACAAAAATGTCAGAGTTGAAGTCCGAGGACTGAGTAGCAGCTGCAACTCAAGAACTGGATGGAGATGGCTGAAGATGATGCACAAGTTGAACAACCCTCCTCCAATGGATCTTCCAAGTGAAAGGTTGATCCTAACACTGAAGATCTCACCCTCCAAACAATCTGCAAGCCCTTACTGAAAATGCACACTGAAAATAACGCAGTCAAGGAGAGGGACTGCGTTGTAGGAGATAGAAAATGTATTGGCCAAGTGCCAAGATTTGAAATCAACTCAAGGGTCCTCCTCACTGATCTCCCAAAGGAAGGAAATCTTCCTCCTCTGAAAAACAAGCTCTGAAAGTGGTGTTGTGCAACCTCCACTGCAACACCCTGCAACACAATGTTATACTTCAGTAGAAATAACGTTGTAGCTAAAGGAGGTGGCTTGGACTTAAGCCTGAATGTGGAGAAATGAAGTAAAAGATCCTTCAAGAGGCCTCTATTGGAAGGAGAAGGAATTCATAAACAGGAATGCCTTGTGCTAAGCAGCACAGTAACTCTGCTAAACAACAAGAGAATGCAAAATTGTCATACAGACCATAAAATCAATATTCCATAACAAGTCTTGCTATGGCTTCCTTGCCCTCCTTTTATACAAATGGAAGCCCTCTCACCATGGGTCCCACTCATTAGGGTTTCCTCCACCAAGGAATCTTCCTCCCACTATCTCTGCGTTGTCTCCAAAAATGATCTCCACCTCCTATCCCAACGTTGTTGACTTGGTCAAACCTGACCTTGTCCACATGCAAATGCCCCTTTGCACACATGAGGATGTGAAATCCAGTTCCTATGACGATCCCTTTTCACACTATGAGGGATTTTATTCATATTTCTGAAATGTATGGGCCTCCTCACCCAATTATTCATCTCCTATGTGCAAACAACAAAATTCAATATTCTAATTAGCTGCATGCTAATTTTGGAATACTACAATCCTCCCCTCCCAAATTTTGCTTGTCCTCAAGAAACTGCAAGGATATAACTGAAGAGACTCCTCTTCCTCCCATGTAGCATCCTCATATGATGGAATCCTACAAGGATCAAGATGTTGTCTCATCAATACATCTCCAAGTTGCCCCTCCCAAGTATGCAAGCTAGCTTTTGGTGAGCATCCCAAATAGCTATCATCATGTAAAAGTAAAACATACATGGAGGCAACAATGGATTTTCTAAGGGCCTTCTTGAGGCATGAGTTCTGATATAGATTGGGATCGATCATCCCAATATGAATTCCCATCCCCAAGCTATCATCCACACAAAATGAGTTACCTCCCAACATGGCAACTCCTGAAAATTATCCTCCACCTTTGGCTCCTGAAAGGTAGGTGGGCTGAAAATCTGATCATGGTAGAAAAAATAGCCTACCCCACGTTGTCCTCCTCTCCACTTATGATAAGTGTAGAGTATCTGCTAATCTTTGGCTGCAATAATGTTGCCTTCAAGAGGCAAGATGAAGACTAGATCTCCAAATATCTCCTCCCCAACGTTATGAATCATGCTGGCCCAAACAATCCCATGGCCCACCTCATAAAGAAGCAAGTGTTTTCCTGTAGTGGCCATATCATCTCCCATGCTCCCCTTAGAACATTTAATGCAAAAAGTGTGGGAAATATCTTCCCCCAAGGACACATCCAGCCAATGTGTCTCTCCCCCCATCATGCTCCCAATAAAAATAAGAACAACATCAGCAAATGGAATCATGATTAGTATCATGCTAGCTGCCATATGTAATAAGGGAGAAGGAAAATGGTCCCTCAAATGCAACCAGCATATTTTTACTCTCAACTGCATCAGAAAATGGCATGATGTGTGGTTTCCCAACCACTTGCTTGCTGCCCCAATCTCCTCACAAGCTTGGAGAAATTGTATGGTGTATGGTGCAAAGTGAGCATGCTCTACATAATATATCATCTCCCCAAGACCTCCTAGGGAGTGGCCATCACCAATACTGCTTATGGCCTCAAGTAGACCATGAAGTCTAGAAGAAATAATGCTCCTTCCTTGAGCAAAGTCCTGCACATATATGGTTAAGGAATGCACATATTCATTATAAAAATCCCCATGCAACCAAACAGTACCCTTACCATATGTTTTGCTCATACAAATGGAGTGGCTCATAGATGAATCCTCTCTCATCCTCAAAGAGAAAACAGGTGGTTGTGTTAACTCTTCCAAAGATTTATGTATCTCCTCCATCTCCACATGATCCATGCATCTCCTCAAATTTTGATATATCTCCTCCTCAAAGACTTCCCAAATGTACCCCTCCATGATGGTGTGGTATGCTCTCATAGAATAAGTAAGGCTGAAGAGAAAATTCCCATGAGCTTCTTGTAGCAACTTATCCTGACCTTGGAGGCTTTAGATAAGAAGATCCTACTATGATAGTAAATGACCCCATCTCCTCCTCATGCAACTGGTCATCCAATATCATACAAGTAAAAAGATCCTTGGAATAATCCACCAATAGCTGGGATTTCCAATATGGATATATCCTCCATAGTGACAGCGCTGATGATCTATCACAAAGAACATCTGTCATATGGCTCTCCTCCTCTTTGACATCTCCCATGCCAAAGATGCAAGTTGGAAGGTTGTTATCCTTCCCATGCTGCTTCTTCCACAGCGCAGAATCTGAAATGAGAGTGGGTAATGATGGTTTTGAGAGAATGCCTCTCCTCTCCTTGAGTCTACCCAAGACTCTCAGCGTTGTACAATGACCTCCCAAGGTCTCCACTCCTCTGAAATCAATGAGTGGTGCCTCAAAATGTGAAGCATCTCTCATCAGTTGTTGATCTGGTGGTCTCCTTGGTGAAATGTCTCCATGCAATGAGACATCAACATCAAGAGTAGACTGCATATATGAATGGACAGACTTGTCCCTGCCTTCACTGCGCAATCCATTCTCACTCTTTTATGCATCAACCCTCTAAAATAGATAAGGGTGTGTGCTCCTCATCAAATGATGCTGGTCATCTTCTCTACCTCCTCCTTCCATTTGCATGGTTTCAGAATCTGTTAACAATGGCACATGTTGATCATGGGTTGTGCCTTGATCTCCACATATGAGATCCTGGGGAATTCTTTGTAATGATACAATAACCCCTCTAGTTGGAGCATGTGCTCCATATACCTCTGCATGAGGTGCTAGATTTACTCTAGACATGACAGCGTTTTTGCCCTCAACTGTTTCTTCCTCTCTAATATGAAAGGGCAACCTCCCAAGAATTGGATCCTCTTTTGAAAAAGGGATCTCCATGCCCTCTTGTTCAAGAATATGATATAGAGGTCTTACCTCTAACAAGGGATGATGCAAGATGTCAACCTCCTTAATGGTTTTCTGAAGTGGAATTGAGCTCATAGGTTCCTCCAACACATGCAAGGTTTTTGTTTGTTTAGGTTTGTTTAGTTCCACCACATGTGTTTCTGAATGTTTCTTATCAAATATTTCCACTAATTCCTTAGTGAACCTTGCATAAGAATAAGTATTTGCATTTTTTAAATAAAAAGACTCAAATATCCACCATGCATAGGCCTTACCTCCAAAATGCAACGCTGCAACTTTAATGGCTTCATCTTCAGAAATTTGGTGCTGCTGCAAATAGGTGTCTAGCTCCTCCACCCAAGCTCTAGCTGAACATGTAGGTGGACCATCAAAAGTAGATAGGAAAATCTACTCCCATTATGCTACTTGCTTCTATCCACCTTGATCTTGCAAAACTCTGGAAAAGTGATATGATCTCTAAACTTCTCAGTTTGAGATTCATATTCTTGCAGTAAATCACTAAGAGTTTCCCTCTTAGGCATTCCTTCTTATTCTATCTCCCTCATAGAAAATATGGGCATATGATTGTGCTGTGCATCATAGTGTGTGACTCCATGCTCACACTCATCATATGAAAATCTAGAGTTTGCTTCAGATTCAAACTCTCTTGGAGATTCTCTACACATCTCCCTTCTCATCTCCTTGAGATCTCTCTTAATACTCTGCACAGTTTGAGAAAGAAGCTTTGAGAGCTTCTCTTCCTTCTTTCCTCCAAATAATGGAGTCTTATTCTTGTCTTTTCTGTACATATTTTTTTCTTCTTGTCTTCTTGATATCATAATGGTTGATATTGCACAGGATGAGCCAAGATTATGCTCTGATACCACTGTAATATCCCAAAATGGGGATGCAGCAATACATGAACACAAAACTAGAAATAGCAGTGAATAACATCATACCAAAATGTATGGAAACCATGGAGCCATTGTATTATACAAATCAGCAGCAAATGAGTACAATATAAGTGTGCATAACTCCAATAATCAAGGCAAATGAGCCTCCCATGAATACATATGCCAAAAGAGAGATGTTGCTATATTGCAGAATGTTCATGAACATGTACAATGCAGTCATAGATGGTACACTACTACATGGAAATATGAAATGACATAAATATGCAAATAGATGGCTCATACAATATTGGGAGTGAAGATCTAAGCTCCCAAACACAATTTCAAGAGTATCCTGGAAGGATTGGCTGAAATATGCAAAAGTGCAAAAATGTCGAAGTTGTAGTCCTAGGACTGAGTAGCAGCTGCAACTCAAGAACTGGATGGAGATGGATGAAGATGATGCACAGGTTGAACAACCCTCCTCCAATGGATCTTCCAAGTGAAAGGCTGATCCTAACACTGAATATCTCAACCTCCAAACAATCTGCAAACCCTTAATGCAAATGCACACTTAAAATAACGCAGTCAAGGAGAGGGACTGCGTTGTATGAGATAGAAAATGTATTGGCCAAGTGCTAAGATCTAAAATCAGCTCAAGAGTCCTCCTTACTGAACTTCCAAAGGAAGGAAAGTTTCCTCCTCTGAAAAACAAGCTCTGGAAGTGGTGTTGTGAAACCTCCACTGCAACACCCTGCAACACAACGTTATACTTCAGCAGAAATAACGTTGTAGTTGAAGGAGGTGGCTTGGCCTTAAACCTAAATGTGGAGAAATGAAGTACAAGATCCTTCAAGAGGCCTCTCTTGAAAGGAGAAGGAATTCCTAAACAGGAATGCCTTGTGCTAAGCAGCACAGCAACTCTTCTAAACAGCAAGAGAATGCAAAATAGTCATACAGACCATAAAATCAATATTCCATAACATGTCTTGCTATAGCTATCTTGACCTCCTTTTATACAAATGAAAGCCCTCTATTAGGGTTTCCTCCACCAAGGAATCTTCCTCCCACTATCTCTGTATTGTCTCCAAAGATGATCTCCACCTCCTATCCCAGCGCTATTGATTTGGTCAAACCTAACCTTGTCCACATGAAAATGCCCCTTTTCACACATGAGGATATGAAATCCAGCTCCTATGATGATCCCTTTTCATACTATGAGGGATTCTATTCATATTTCTAAAATGTATGGGCCTCCTCACCCATTTATTCATCTCCTATGTGCAAACAATAAAATTCAATATTCCAATTAGTTGCATGCTAATTTTGGAATATTACATGTTTTAAATATTGGATGATTCGAATGAATATTTATAGTTTATTTTCAAATTTTGTTATTTCCTATTTTAGTCATGATTTTTGGGAGCATATTCCGAGGAGATGGCAAGGAATTTTCGAAAACTAAGAGAGGTTTCTCCCAAGAACAAGCTCATATAAAAAAAAAAATTCTTCATTTTTGTAACATTTGTCATGGTTCAAGAGATATGAGTTAATATTTGACCCTTATTTTCCAGAAATTCGGTCCCCATTCCTAGCGGGCAGTTCCAAATTTAATGTAATTGGTTCTATCTTTTGGGAAATGGTTGAGCTCAACCCCCTAGGTACAGGGATGAGATAATTGTATATATTTCATGAATTTTAGTGTGCAAAATGTTGGTTGGTTGGTCAGGTTAAGTAGAATGAGACATTGTATTGTACTCTCTTTTTTTACATATTTTTAGAGTGAATGAAATACAGAGGTGGAATTTGCAAGGATTCTTGAGTTAGTTTTCTTTGGATATGTGCTTCCTTTAATTGTAAGTTATATTTTATGAAAAATCATGCCTTGAATATATATATTCTTGTTTAGTTAAAACAAATATTTGATTAAGAATTCACTCCAAAAAGCCTCTTGCTTCAGTTTTCTAGAAATCTATGTTTTCTGCTAAAATGAAAATTATAATTCATCTTGATACTTGATGCTCTTTTGTCATTTTCCATTTTTTCTTCACTCTCTCTCCTACAATGAACTCAAACTAAAAAACTCTATATAGACACCTACCTCTCCCCTATAGAATCTCCATTTTCTCTTCATTTCATCGCTGCAAACATAATTAGGTAGGCATGACTATATGCCTAATGGATTTGTCTCCTTTCCTACCAGAAACCTGTTAAAATCATACTCTATCAAGCACCATACCTAGCCTAATATTTGAATAATTGAACTTCCTAGAGAGAGAGATCCCTCTTCAAGGCTATAAGGGTTATATTGTAGCCTAAAAGTGGTTTGTGGTTACCTATGAATTTCTCTCCTCAGCCTAGGGAAATTACAGAGAGCTAACATTCTAGCGTTGTTGTTGGGCAGCGAAAGGTTCGATCTTTCCCAAGAAAGATCATCAAAGTTTCATATCTGGTTGATGATGGTGGAAAACAGTGAGACACATGAAGGTTGTATCATTCACCTAGTGACTCCAATCAAGTTTCAACCTGATCCAAAGACTCCACTAGCACCAGGATCCAAAAATAAGGGTTCTACTGGCAACTCTATTGGCCGAAAATGAATTCAGCTATGAGGTATGTTCCCATGAATCATGCTCACATTCCTGGTTTTCCAAATCGAATGCCTTGAATATATTGGAAGACTTATTTACCAATATTCAAACATCAAGAAAGAGATGATGCTTCTCTTCATTTAATTAAATTTCACATGCATGTGTGTAGACTTAAGGTTTAATTTCATGAAGACTTCCTTATGAAGATGTTTATGCTTACTTTGGAGGGAAAAGTGAGATCATGTTATGAAATTTTTCCACTTGGTAGCTTGTATTCCCTTAAATATTTCCACTTAGTATTTTTTAAGAAATATAAAGAATCTCATCCTTCTTTTTCATTGGTTGAGAATTGTTGTGACCATTTTGAGGATTTCATTCAAAAATTGGAAAAATATTATGGCGATGAAGAGTTCATGGATGAAGAAATCTAGGAAACATTGTGCGAGAACCCTTTTCATCACCAAGAAGAAATGGTAGACTCTCTCTTGGATGAAACTAAAACCGAGCAATATTTTAATGATGACGGTCATGTTCCATCCTCTGAAGTTGATGAAAATTTGCAGGAGTCTTGTCAGTTTGTAAGTGATCAAGAGGAAGATCGGGATAGTTAGCCAAACTATTCTTCGACATTCATTTTGTTTATTCGTTTTTCATGAGAAGACCTGTTACAATTAGCCAAATAATAATAATGACATTCTACAGCTACAAGTAAATATGGAAAAGGAGAAGATTGTCTTTGATAACCTTGGAGGTGAAGTAAGTATTAAGAATTTTTCATCATTTGAATTAAAAAACTCAGAAATCTTATAAGTAAATGATCTTCTCTGTGAATCACACAAATTTTTAACTTATGATGCTTCTGACATATGTGATAAGGATTTCTTTTTCAAACCTTTTAAAGAGTACACAAAGCCTTGTCTTACTATAAATGATGTGAAATATGAACCGTTGGCTTCCTTTCATTTTGAAAATGAGCTTGAGATAGATGTTGTTTTCGATCTGCGTGATAGAAGAAAAGGACAATTTACAACAATTTTTTAGGAGGATCAGCTTAATCACACGGAACAACCAACAACTATGAATGAAAGAGATCCTTATATTTTTGCTAGTTTTAAAGAAAGGGTAGGATTTCATGCTTCTTTTTTTTAAACTACTAGCATGTTGCAATCATCAGAAAATGTGAAGTTTGTAGTATTATCAAATCAATATTATCAGTTTCACCTAGAATTGGAGTTGTCATATTCTAATTTTTTTTGTCTTCTTAAGGAAAGTGTGAGAATAATTCAAGTAAGTGGTCATCTTCTTTCATGGTTACACTCGATCTTTGAATTTACATGAATGAGAAACCCATGTTTCATTTTAGTAAGTAGGCGTGAATAAACAATGTGTAGTCAGTTTTAGCATTTGGTTTTCAATCTTTCAAGAAGTTTTCCTAAGTCAGTCTTCAGCTTTCAGTTGCAGCTTCAATATGGATTTGCAGTGTGATTATTTTCATATCAGTTTCATGGGAAGTAATTTAAGTTTTAGTTTCAGTTTTCATTTGGCTTCAGTTGAAAATAATGGCAGAGCATGTTGTAGGATTGAGAGAATCCCAATGGTTAGGCACATGGTCTACAATGTTATTGGCACCTCACAGGGAGGATGCCATCCCCATTGGAGCCAATGTTAGTATCCTATAGTCATAGTAGTCAGAAAATAAGTTTTTTCTTTCAAATTATTTGACAAATGTATAAAGGTTTGGCTATGATGTTGTATAAGATCAAGCTATGAGTCTTAGTTTAGAATAAAATTTTCATTATTCAATGTAACTATGTCAAAGTGTATGAAAAGTCATGAAAATAGTCAATGATTTCTTAAGAGGTTGAGTTAAGTGGGTCTAGGGTCATGTTTCATCAAAATATCATGAGTGAGTCATGTGTCATGTCTTGTAATCATGGGCACGGATTTATAGGGTCCCTTGGGTCAATTAGAGTGTCAAATCATGATCAATCATGACATCATCACCAGTACAACAGTCTGAAAGGTTCACTGCGCAAATTATGTGGGGTGTGATGCGCTTCTACCAAGGCATCAAATTTTGATGAGGAATAAAAAAATTTGGCACTTTTGTCCATGTAGGACGTTTTTGTGAATATTTGGATCAGCTCCAAATCATTTTTCTTAGCCAGAAGATCAGTATTTGGTGAAGTCATGAAGATGGAGATGTGTTGCGCAACTAAAATGCGCTTCTGCTGCAAGAAGAAGTTTGGGGTTTGAAGCTTTGTGTATGGCATAGAAGTTTTCTCATGGGTTTGAAAATTTTTATGGACCAGTCCATGCCATCCCAGTACCCTTAGCATGTCAAATGATGGTCATAGATAGTATAAGCTTGGAGTGTTGCGCTTCTGCACCGCACTTTCACACGGTCACTGTATTTTCACCATATCTCTTAAACAATATAATTTTTTTCCTTGAAATTTTTACAGTATGTTCATGGGGGTGAGATAAATAATTTCCCTTAATTTCAAGTCAAAATGTTTCACCGTTTTTGAGAAATGAGTTACCGTCATCTACTGCCATTTTTGGATTTTCTAGATATCCGTGAGTTAGATTTGGCTCATTTTTTTCTGGAGAAGGGTTATAATGATATTAAATTTCTTTCAAAAAATAAGCTCAATCCGGCTAATCGTTTAGGAGATATTAAGAAAATACAGTCGCTGTGCTTTTACACTACACTTTTGGACAATTGTTGCACTTTTGACAATTTCACTTCAAGATTACTTTCTGACCAAATGGAGATAAATTTTTAAAAAGTAAAAGAGGCTTTTTTCAATAATGATTTGAATATAAAAAAACCTCCTTTATTTTTGTAACAAGTGTCATAGATTGGAATATTCAAATGAATCTTTACAACTTATTTCCATATTTTGTTATTTTCTAGTTTAGACATGATTTTTGGGCACATATTCCATGGAGTTAGAGAGGACTTTTAAAAAAATGAGAGAGGTTTATCCCAATATTAAGCTCATATAAAAAATAAAAAAAACCCATTCCTTTTTGTAACATACTTCATGGTTCAAGAGATGTGAGTTAATATTTGACCCCTATTTTCCATAAATTCGGTCCCTATTCCTAGCATGCAGTTCCAAATTTAATGTAATTGATTCTATATTTGGGGAAATGGTTGAGCTCAACCCCCTGAGTCCAGGGATGAGATAATTTTATATATTTCATGAATTTTAGTGTGCAAAAATTTGGTTTGTTGGTCAAGTTAAGGAGAAGATACATTGTATTGTAATTATTTTTTGACATATTTTTATAGTGAATGAAATACAGAGGTGGAATTTTAAGGGATTCTTGAGTTAGTTTTCTTTGGAGATGTGCTTCATTTCTTTGTAAGTTATATTTTATGACAAATAATTCTTTGAATGTATATATTCTTGTTTATTTAAAACAAATATTTGATTCATAATTCACTCCAAGCAGTGCTTTGCTTCAGTTTTGCTAAACAGCGATGTTTCTTGCTAAAATGACAATTAGAATTCATCTTTATGCTTGATTCTCTTTTGCCATTTTCCATTTCTTTTCTTCACTCGCCCTCCTACAATGAACTCAGACTAAAAATATATAAAGAGACTACTTACCTCGCCCCTATGAAATCTCCATTTTCTCTTCATTTCATCACTGCAAACATAATCAAGTAGACATGGTCGTATGGCCAATGGATTTGTCTCCTTTCCTACCAGCAAACCTTTGAAAATCATACCCTATTAAGTACTATACCTAGCCTAATATTTAAAGAATTGAACTTCCTAGACAGAGAGAGCCCTCTCCAAGGCTATAAGGGTTATATTATAGCCTAAAAGTGGTGTGTGGTTACCTATGAATTGCTCTCCTCAGCCTAGGGAAATTACAGAGAGCTAACATTTTGGCGTCGTTACTACCCGATGAAGATGTTTATGGTTACTCTGGAGGGAAAATCGAGATCCTGGTATGAATTTTTTCCACTTGGTAGCTTTCATTCCCTTAAATATTTCCATTTAGTATTTTTTGAGAAATACAAACAATTTCATCCTTCTTTGACATTGGTTGAGAATTGTTGTGACAATTTTGAGGATTTCATCCAAAATTTGCAAAATTCATATGGCGATGAAGAGCTCATGAATGAATAATTCATGTAAGCTTTGTACAAGAACCCTTTTCATCACCAAGAAGAAATGGTAGCCTCCCTCTTCGATAAAAATAAAATCGAGCAGGATTTTAATGATGAAAATCGTGTTCCATCCTCTAAAGTTGATGAAAATTTGTAGTAGTCTTGTCAATTTTTAAGTGATCAGGAGGAAGATCAGGATAGTCAGCCAAATTGTTCTTCATATCTTTCATTTTTTGGATCCTTGTTTCTTGAGAAAACTTGCGACAATGATCCTAATTATAATAATGACATTCCACAGTTGCAAGTAAATATGGAAAAGGAGAAAATTTTCTTTGATACCCTTGGAGGTGAAGTAAGTATTAAGAATTTTTCATCACTTGAATTTAAAAAGTACGAAATATTTATAAGTTTAAATGATGTTTTCTATGAATCACACAAAAGGTTAACTTTTGATGCTTCCGACATATATGATAAGGCTTTCTTTTTTTAACCATTTGAAGAGTACACAAGGCCTTTTCTTACTATACATGATGTGAAATATGAATCGTTGGCTTCCTTTCATTTTGAAAATGAGCTTGAGATAGATGTTACTTCTTTAACTGCGTGATAGAAGAAAAGGACAATTTACTTCCATTTTTTAGGAAGATCAACTTAATCACACGAAACAACCAGCAACTATGAATGAAATAGATCCTTATATTTTTGCTAGTTTTCAAGAAATGGTAGGATTTCATGCTTTTGAATATTATTTTGCTAGGATGTTGCAATCATCAGAAAATGTGAAGTTTGTAGTATTCTTGGATCAAGGTTATCAGTTTCGCCTAGAATTAAAGTTTTCATATTCTATTTTTTTTTGTCTACTTAAGGAAAGTGTGAACAAAATTCAAGTAAGTGACCATCTACTTTCATGGTTACACTAACTCTTTGACTTTACATGAATGAGTAGCCCATGTTTCAGTTTAGTAAGTAGGTGTGAATAAACAATGTGTGTCTAGTTTTAGCATTTGGTTTTCAGTCTTTCAAGCAATTTGTCTAAGTGAGTCTTCAGCTTTCAGCTTCAATATGGATTTGCAGTGTGATAATTTTCAAATGAGGTACATGGGCATTAATTTCAATTTGAGTTTTAGTTTACATTTGGCTTCAATTGAAAATCATGGTGGATCATATTGCAGGATTGAGATCAACCCGATGGTCAGGCACATGGTCTAAAATGTTCTTGGCACCTCACAGGGAAGATGGCATCCCCATTGGAGCCAATGTTAGTATTTTATAGTCATAGTAGTCAACAATTTTTGTCTTTCAAATTATTTGACAAATGTATAAAGGTTTGGCTATGATCTTGTAGAATATCAAGCTATGGGTCTTAGTTTAGGATAAAATTTTCATTGTTCAATGTAATTATGTTGAAGTGTATGAAAAGTCATGAAAATAGAAATTGATGTCTTGAGAGGTTGAGTTAAGTGGGCCATGTTTCATCAAAATATCATGAGTGATCCATGTGTCATGTCTTGTAATAATAGGCACATATTTGTAGGGTCCCTTGGGTCAGTTAGAGTGTCAAATCATGATCAGTCATGACATCATCACCAGTACAACAGTATGAAAGGTTCCCTGCGCAAAGTTTTCAAAGAGTGTTGCGCTTCTACCAAGGCATCAAATTTTGATGAGGAATCTAGATTTTTAACACTTTTTTCCATGTAGGATGTTTTGTGAATATTTGGATCAAATCCAAATCATTTTTCTCAGTTGGAAGATTAGTGTTTGGTCAATTCATGAAGATGGCAGTGGGTTGCACTTCTACTACAAGAAGGTTTGGGGTTTGAAGGTTTTCGTATGACTTATAATTTTTATCATGGTTTTGAAACATTGTATGGACCGTTCCATTCCATCCCAGTACCCTCAACATGTTAGATGATGGTTAGAGATAGTATAAGCTTGGAGCATTGCGCTTTCACACAGTCACCTTATTTTCACCTATCTCTTAAAAACCGCATTTATTTTCCATTAAATTTTTATAGTAGATGCATGGGGGTGATATGAATAATCTCACTTAATTTCAATTCAAAATGTTTCACGATTTTCGAGAAACAATTCATAGTCATCTACAACCATTTTTTGGTTTTCTCGAGATCCGTGAGTCGGATTTGACTCAAAATTTGTGTGGAGAATTTTTTAAATTATATTAAAATTTTGTCAAAAAATTAGTTCAATCCATATTACCATTTAGGAGATATTCTAAAAATACATTCGTTGCGCTTTTGGACAATTGTTGTGCTTTTGGATTTGTCTCCTTTCCTACCACCAAACCTTTGAATATCCTACCCTATTAAGCACTATACCTAGCCTAATATCTAAAGAATTGAACTTCCTACATAGAGAGATCCCTTTCCAAGGCTAGAAGGGCTAGATTCTAGCCTAAAAGTTGTTTTTGGTTACCTCTAAATTTCTCTCCTCATCCTAGGGAAATTATGGAGATATAATAGTTTCTAGATTATTTCTCTTTATGTTGGTGGTCTAATTGGTGATGGTGGCGGTTATAGTGTTGTTATGTTCACTGTTTGTAATGGTGAATGTTGTTGTTGTCCACAATGGTTGTTTTTTTTGTTACCTATGTACTTCGAGATGTGGTAGCTAATATCTCATAGGCATGTTATGTTTTATGGATTTGATAGCCTTCTACTGATGTTCTCTATGTAATTTTGTTTTATGTAATGCAATATATATATATATAAACAATTTTTTTAATTAGGTATGTTTCATTTATATATTTAACTAATATATCACACACATATATATTCAAAAATAATAAAAGGATTAAATTTAAAGATTAAATATTTTTTAATTTACATTTTTTTCTTTTATATTTAACTTTTATATTTTATTGAAATATTACACTTCTATTATAACTTTCTATAAATATATAAATTTATATAATTTAGGTGTGTATGATATAAAGAAAAAATTAACATATTAAAAGTGTGAAGATAAAAATAAAGAAATAGAAATGAAAAATATTAAAAGAAAAAAAAATCATGTCTAACTTAATTGTTAATAAGTTTGACATTCATAGACAACATTCCATTAGTACACGCAATTTGGTTTTTTATTTTTTATAAAGCTAGTAGATTTTAGCCCAATATGAGGGAGATGTTTGTCATGAAACATTAAATTTAACATTAATAAAATAATGTTTAAAAAAAAGTAGCATTAACAAAAAAAAAATCAATGTCCCCCATAAATAAAATACTTCAATTTCCACCTTATACATAAAATAATTAAAAGTGAAAGAAAAAAACATAGTTTTATATCAAATTTATATAAAGAAAAACAAAGAGTATATATATATATATATATATATATATATATATATATATATATATATATATATATATATATATATACTCTTTTCATTGTAGGAGATATATATAATTTATAGTGTTCTTATTCATATGAAATAGATATATAACATTTAAAAACTATTAATAACAAAAAGATGGTTTAACATGGTTTTTATATATGAGAAGAAATTCTTATTTTATTAATAGGTTATTTAGGGAAATTTGCAATTCATATGAAGTTGACATGTAACTTTTTAAATATTAATAACAAAAATAACTAGCAATTGCCCCAAAGAGTGCAAAGAGAGGCCGATAGGATTTTTAAATTGAAAAAGTTGTACTTTAATTTTCATAATCAAGCATCATATAGCAATTGACACATTAAATTTAAGTTTTTTTGTGTATTTTTTTCCTAAGTTTATGATAATTTTTTGTCTCCACAATTTTTGTATTTTCAAAGTAAAACAATAATCGTCTCCACATTGGATTACAATTTTTTAGTTTAATAAAAAATAATATTATTTTTATTTTTTATTTCAAGAGTAGAACATGTTGTAGGGTCAATACTCTTAAGGAGTACAGTCTATAATCCCCATTATTTCATTGCTTGTATCCACTTCTTTAGCAATCTCATCTTATAGGGTAAATTTTCCTGCATGACTTTTTAGATACTTATGTGTTTGTCTAGTACTATGGAATACAAAGGTGGAATACAAATTTGTAATGTTTATCCAATTTGGATTTTTAGATACTTCTCGGTTTGTCTAGTACTATGGAATACAAATGTGGAATATAAATTTGCGATGTTTATCCAATTTGGACTCAATTTTTTTATCTTTAATGCTCATTGTGGCCTACTTCCATTCCTATTGTACCTCATGAGTCATTACTATAAACTAAAATGTATAATTACTGCACATAAACAAGTCTTTGAACATTATTCCTATAAGAATTGAGCTTGGTAATTGATATTTGTGACGGAAAATTATTATTTTACTTGTAGAATTGTCATACATAAAAATAAGTCATCTTTGGACATTATTACCTTGAGCATTGAACTCTGTAATTAATGTCATAGAAAATTATTATTTTACCAAACCAAAAATTTGGCATGAGCAACTTAATGAGAAAAAGACATATTTGAAAACAAATCCAATTTATATAGCTTCCAAAATACTTCTACTACTTCAATCCTAAAATTTTACAGGTACAAAATTATCGCAAAGTCCATAAAAATATTTCAAATTCAACTTGTAAGAGTTGTATTTTAACTTTACCCACGCCTACTTGTCCTCATCATTGCCACAAATACACCACCTTCTAGGCATCGCTAAGTTTACTTTTAATTTTCTCATAAGAAAGATTCATTTTTAATGATAAAGGTGAGGAAGTCTTCCTATTGCAGTCCCTAATATTTTCTTCGTGACCATCGTTGTCACGTCCGTGTAGTAGGACTTAGAAAAAAAAAATGTAGTTATATTGAAGCAGAAGCAAATCGTAAGGGAGATAACCCCATTTGATGGAGACCTCAGGTTAGCGATCGAAGTGGGCGAAAAACATATAGCATCGAAATTTTCCAAATATAATCAATAAGGCAATCCAAGTAGGCGTAAAACATACATATGCATCGAAATTTTTCAAACATACTCGATAAGTTATATCTATTTTTAATGATGATAAATTTCACAATGGTTTGAGTTTCTTAATTACACAATTGGAAAACTAATGGATAAATGTTGGGATATATATATCAATATTGCAGGTGGATATTATGGACAGAGAAACTGATGCCTTTAATTTACTTCTTGGAAATGTGATCCCACTTGGCCTTGGCTACATTGGGGTTTTTAATCATTGTTAATTGAATTAAAGAGGTAATAATGTTAGCTAATTAATGTTAATTTAACTTTTGGAGAATAAATATATATTTTTTGGTTTGACATGCCCAAGGTATTTTGACAAGTCATCTCAATATATACATGACCACAGTTGGAATTTCATTGGCATTTTTCCTGTCATAGCTCATAGCCCAATTTGACTGGTTAACTTTATTCTCGGCTTCCAAGAAACAACAGTTCCTTTATGGGGCAAGAGCTCAGGGAACTCTCTCAGTAAACCACTTGCAAAAATAGCAATGTAAACAACAACTAATATTGTTAGATTTTCGTGAATAAAGTTGAATTTTGGCAAAGACAATTACCTCTGTGAGAGAAGGGATTTGGAAAAATAGCTACCCCTCACACGTAAGACAAGTAAGTCCACTCTTAATAGTGTTTCTAGGAGAACTTCCGGGACCAAGTCCAAATCGTAAACTTCATGCATAGATGACAAATCGTAAGAGTGGCCATGCCATTCAAAAAAGGGCTATGCTTCAGAAACTTAACGGTTGTGCATATATAGCATGGGTGTTTATATTGAGTGTTGCTCTTAATACCTGAAAGTTCAAAAAATTGCAGAAATCTAGCCATGTTTTTTAATTATTGGGCAGTTACCTTGTTCCCCTCCCCATATTTATTTTATGAATGAGATATTGCATGAATTTTGATCCAAAATAATCTTGTTGAAGAAACTCTAAATACATTGGTGTTTTTTTAATGCTCTTTGTTGGAAGTACAAGATGGCATTTGGGAGAAAAGCATGAGATGTCCTACCCATTCGAGAGTAAGATTTAGAAATCTATATGAAGTCATATGTGAGGAAGAGGAGAAAGGTCTTGAGGATACTGAATTAGAAAATGACTGCGCAATGCATAAGGAGAATTAGTAGAAAGCAGGTATACTTTATGCATTATCGATCACAATCCATGCTTGTATTTCTAAACAATATTGGGATTTGGAAAAATGAACAGTCTTAGGAGGTCGGTGGATTTTGCATGGAAGGTTAAGGGTCCTATTGATCTACACTTGTATTGAAGGCACCACTTGTAAAAGATCAATCGTCCAAATAAGGCTGCCCAGAAGGTGCAACTGGTCATAGGTCAGCGAGCCAAATTGGGCAGCCTAGAGGGCACCACGTGTCAGAGGCTAGTGGGCCAGATCGAGCTGCCCAAAGGGAACTACATGTCAGAGTTCATCAGGCCATATATGGAAGCCCGGAGGGTACCACGTGTCAAATGTTGGAGGGCCAGATCTGGCGGCCCAAAGAGCACCAAATGTTAGAGATCGGTGGGCCAAATCTGGCAGCCTTCTGCTCTCCACCCAACCATAGGCTAGCTACATTGCAACATTCTTGTAGTTTACCACCATTGCACCATATCCAAGTCCTAGTAGATGCTTGCTAAAAAAATTTAACACTATTGACTTGGTAAATACTCAAGAGATGGATTCCATTGTCTAGGTGGTGTATCAACTACCCTATGGTAGTGACTCTCTCACTTTGAGCTCATTCACAAGGCCAGGGTCCAGATGGAGAACTACTCAATCCAGGATTTTGGATTCACTGTCCAAATGCTTTATTAGGTGCTTTTCATAGCAAGCACAATAGGGGCCTTGAGTCCACTGTCTAGGTTGCTTATCAACTCTCTAGAAAGCGCCACAATTACTTAGATTTCCCTATCTAAGTGGTTTATCAGTTATACAACAAACACCATAATGGTTTGATCATCCACTAATCCTCCCACTAACCACTCAATCATAGAAAAACAATTTAGTGGCCTTAAATACAAAATCACAAAGACTAACACCAAAGGTCACAGAGCATAGGGTTCAACAATCATTTGTAGCATTGCTCGGTCATCTTTATTATGCTCCACCACAACTCCACACAATCCATAGTCAACATTGAATTCCTTCTATCCTCCAATAGAATGAAAGTTCCCATGTACCAAGAGCCAATAGAGGGAAATCCAATTCCCACAAAGGACCAAAGACCAACCAACCTTTTTTATCTTATGTGGTGTATATATATATATATATATATATATATATATATATATATATATATATATATATATTTCCTTTGCATATAAGAAAGTTATAAGCAGACATACATATGAGGATATCCCTTCCTACTTTTTGTAGTCCCTTCTACTTTTTGTAGGGCCATTATCTCACCCAGCCTTTCCCTCCATTTCGAGGGGAAAAGAATGGGGATGGGCATAGTCTTGTCTTACTACCCAATCCCCATCTCATGATTTTTGAGAGACAATGGTAACCGGAATTGGTCTAATTTAATTAGTCTACAACTGACTTTAGGCATTAACTCAAGATGACTATTGTCTTCTTAAGTCATGCAACCATCTCTAGGTTCTTAAAAATAGTGGACCTATGGTGTCCATCCCTTTAGACCAGTCATTAAAATAACATTTACTTTTCAAGTTTTTACAATATTTGCTTCAACTACTTGTCACTCCTACTCTGGAAGTATGTAGTTATGTTTACAAACATGGGGTTAAATAAAAGCTTTGTTACAATAGGTATTTTCTCTAATGCTCCTATGATCATTTAGTTCTATTCTACTCTTAAAAATCCACTCACAAATATTATTGGTTGTCTTCCTCCATCTTCACTAAATCATTTTTTTTTCTCAACATACTACATTTTGAGAGAGAAAATTTTAACAAAAGAAATGTAAACATAAAAAAAAATATGAAAATCTTGTATCATTCTATAATAAAAAAAATGATTATTTTTTCTAGGTAAACACCTTCTATCTAAACCAAAAATTGAAACACCATAATTCATAACTCTAAGTGAAATTTGAACTTCTTAAATTATCTAATCTTTTTATTTATTTTAATTAATATATAACATAAATAAATAAAATGATCTTACCTTTTTAAATATATTTTAAATTAAATAAATTAATAATAATAATAATAATAATAAAGTAATATATATGAATTACAACACTCTTTACATTTACATAAAACAATTAAAGTTTTAAGATTAATATTTAGAATTTAATCTATATAAAATTTAAATTTTAACTTCATCATTACATAAAGCTCATCAAAACCAAAATACAAATATAACTTATTTTAACATCCATTGTCAATACTCAAACTCATGCCCTCCCTCCGCCATCATAATATCTTTTTTTCTTCATGTCACCAACTATGTTTGCATTTCTCTGTATTTACAATGACGGAGCTCCCGCCATCATAATATATTTTTTTCTTCATGTCACCAACTATGTTTGCATTTCTCTATATTTACAATGACGGAGCTATGGATTGGTGAGATGTATCTGCGAATACCATGGCAAAGCAAATCTCTTCAGCACAAGTGTCGAAACAATAAATATAAATATGAGTCTATAATTTAAGTCGAAACTAAAAAAACATATATTGTTGTAGTTTGATGTCAATTTACTGTGATTTGTATCCACTCATTTTATAAGGTTTTAAGATATTGTCGGTTAAAATGTACACTAAATTCTACGAAGTGGTAGTGTATTTAAATCTATTTTTAATATGTTGCACTATTGTTAATTTATGTAAATTTTCATTTCTTAGATTTATGATAAACTATCTTCTCATGAGTGGTATGAAGTTGATTTTCAACTGATTATTAAAGGTGATAATAAATATAAATGTTACCTTGTGTTGTAGGAAACAACAAACCCCTATTTTATGTGTGCACCATAATTAAAAATGAAAACCCTTTTAAATTCCATTTTATAGGTACGCCATAATAAAAATTGAGGAAAATTTAAATTTGAACTCCATCATTACATGAAGCTCATGAAAACCAAAACACAAATATAATGTATTTTAACATCCATTCCCATGAAAAACAGTGCATATGTTCTAGTGGTTGTTGGTCTCACACTGCTTATGGGGGCACTGTTGTTCAGGGAATTCCCGGATCGCAATCCAACCCACATGCTCCTGCTCCAGCGCTGTCACATGTTCAATTGAATGGGTGAGGTATAATAATTTTTTAATAAAAAAAAAAATATTACAGAGCAAGTCAGTGAAAGGGAAATAAATTAAAACCCCAACCAGATTTTTGTCAGATGCATCAAATTCCTCCAACTTCGGCAGTCTGGTGAAAAAACCTAGCCTCTGGGGATGGAGTTAGTAAGATGATTGCTATAAACCTGTAAATATCTCAGATTTTTCAGGAATTTTTCACCAACTTCCCATGGAACCTTTCTTTTCAATCCCGAAGAATCCAAGTATAAAATTCGCAGCTAACTGAAATTTCCACGGAAATTGTCACAGTATTTTCCTTGATTGTGTCAACGCTGCGAAGATTTCCGATAGGCGCAGGAATAATAACACCCAGATCATTTCTATCTATCAAGAGCCTTCTCAGGCTTGCTATATTACCTAGTCCAAGAATAAAACCAGAAGGTTTTCGAGATTACCCAATTTCAGAAGAATAAAACCGGAAATATGGTTGTTGTTGATATTCAGAATGGTAAGAACACTGCAATTCCAGACATCTAGAGTGACTAAAGGCGTGAGCAAATTGATGGTGATAAGTTCCCCGGCGGAAAAATAATGTTCCTTTTGTGCAGAGATACCACATGATGTCCAAATGCATGCTTCTCCAATGTTGATAAAAAATTCAAGGTGAGATTTCACCAATAACTTATTGGGAAAACAATAAGTTTATGAAAATCATGCTTTGATTTCCAATTTATCGGGCTTTTACCGTGCAATAAGAGAAGAGGAGCAACGTAGCACCTTCTCAAACAAATATTTCAGTGGAAAACAATCCAGGAAAAATAACAAGAAGGTTGTATCGGGGAATGTGATGAGCAGGAACAGGAAAGAAGGATAAAGCAAAATCTCGAACGTTGAAGGCCCTACACATGTTGAGAACTTTGGACTCTACCACAGAATATCAAATCAGATGACAATATGAGAGTGAAATGGAGGTTTTCAATAAATAAAATATTTTGAATAGGAGAATAAACAAGATATTATTAGCCACTCAATATGCCCAACATTCATTAGAAAATGCACCTAAAACAGATTGTGAATTGCTTCCATCAACCAGCGAATTTAAAAGGAAACTGAGATATTCTAATTTTGGAACTAACCCTCGAATGAAAAATAGTGCGTCTATTCTGGCGGTTGTTGGTCCCACACTGCTTATGTCGCATTTTTGTTGAGGGAGGATCGCAATCCAACCCACATGCTCCTGCTCTAGCTCTGTCACATGTTCAATTGAATGGGTGAGGTATAATAAATTTTAATTAAAAAAAATTACAGAGCAAGTCACTGAAAGGGAAATAAATTAAAACCCCAATCAGATTGTTGTGAGATGCATCAAATTCCTCCAACTTCGGTAGTTTGGTGAAAAAACCTAGCCTTTGGATATGGAGCCAATAAGATGATTTCTATAAACCCGTAAATATCTCAGATTTTTTAGGAAATTTTCCCCATTTTCCCATGGAATCTTTCCTTGAAATCCCAAAGAATCCACGTATAAAATTCGCAGCTAACTGCAATTTCCATGAAAAATTTCACAGTATTTTCCTTGATTGCGTCAACACTGCCAAGCTTTCTGATATGCACAGGAATAATAACACTCAGATCATTTCTATCTATCAAGAGAGTACTCAGCCTTGCGAGATTACCCAGTTCATAAGGAATAAAACCAGAAGGTTTTCCAGATTACCCAACATTCATTAGAAAATGTACCTGATGAAGACTGTGAATTCCTTCCATCAACCATCGAATTTAAAAGGAAATTGAGATATTCTAATTTGGGAACTAACCCTCGACTGAAAATGCAAAACTGGAACCAAAATTGTAGTGTCCCCAGAGCTTACCAGAGGTGTTCCATAATGCTATCATCTGTGAACTTCTCGGGTAAGTCAGCATAAGAATGACCAATGTAACAATATCTACTGCAACCCAGAGAAGGGAGGAACCGCCATTAAATACTGTAACAATTCAAGCAAGGGAACACAAGTCTGTTAATTCCATTGGAGGCTGAAGTGGTATCTAACGGTTCAACATTCCATGGAAGGTGGAGCTAGTTGCATAGCTCGAACCGGCAATGGCGACGGAGAAAATGGAGGAATGTGGCATGGATCGGGCTAGGGTTAGTTACATTAACCAATGCCAATCTAAACTATTGGGATCACTTGATTCATATTTGACGGTCGAAGGGAGTCCACCTTCCAGTCAGGTATTACCGGCACATATTAACATTGACTGCCATCAAGAATCTTCCCAGCCATACCCACTTGCACATTAATTTCTCCATTGTAAACTATTAAAATACCTAGGTGTCACTACAGGAAGAGAGATGTCAACTAAAAAAACAAACAGTGGCCTCATTCAAAAGAAAAGGCCTATCATCCTAATTATATAGAGAGAGAGTCCTATGGATATATGTTTTCAATTTTCAAATATGATTGGGGCATGTATTAACATTTTTTATGTGTACCCCGAATGTGGGTGTTAATTAGTGATATGGATTGCTGCCACCTACCCACGACGACGTTTGAAAGCCGTCCTCCTCATGTGGGAGCACATGGCCATGGAAAGTTCAATAAAGATTGGGGCGTGGGTATTTTACTCTCCACCACCCTCGAACTCAATGCAACATCCTCTCTGCACCAGGTTTGCATTAACGTCGTCCCTCCAGCATTCATTTCGCCTGTCACGCCATCTCATTTTTTGATGCTATTCATGGACCATACTATTGTGCCTCCAGTTCTCCATTGTGGCATTTCTGTTGTTCTCAGGCTCGACTCTATCTCTCCTCATGCCTTTGCTTCTGCCAAGCCCCTGCACCATTCCTTTGCTCATTCGGCTCTCTATCATGACGTCGTGCCACCCCCACTCACCTCATTTTCATCCCTACACCTCAACCATGCCCCGTCGTCACCAAATGCGTTGCCGCAGAGGTGGTGGACGCGATATCCCTTCTCGTCCTCCCATTCACACCTTAGTTGGCAGAACAGTGGATTTCTCTGTCAATTGGGATGAGCATGAGTTCCTTGACCCCCTTAGCCTCTCCGCCCACCTGTCTGTGCACATTCTTGAGCCCTCTATTGAGGCCTCTGGCTCGGGCTCCCGCTCCAAGAAACATATGCACAAATCCACCATCTCCCCCGCCTCCCCACCTCTCCCCTGCAAAATGGTGGCTTTTTTAGTCTAGCTAGCCTCGAACAGTGACGGAAGTTGCAACTCGGATGAAGATGGCACAAATAATGAAACAGGTGCTCGCGCGAAATCCTCTCCTCCGTTGAACACCCAGGTGTCCAAGCTCGAGGAGGATGACTCCGAGTACAGGTGCCGAATTGAGGAATATTCGCTTCAATCACCACTCCAGGATGAAAAAAAATCGACAACTTAACTACTGGGTTCCTACTTTTCTTCTCTCTGTGTTTTTTTCCAGTCAATTTCACTATGTTCTCGTTAATTTTCCTTTTTATAAACTCGGGTCTAGATATGATATGGACATAGCTGGTTTCCCTATGTGTGCAGCACCCTCTAAGTTTCATGGACATATTTCATGGGCTGGTTTCCCCATTTGGGGCAGCCCCTATTTTGTTGTTTTGAACTTGGTTTTTCCCGCTGGAATTGGCTAGCCAATTCCGGAGGATGACGATTGTAATAATGTGACCTCCCCAGATGCGGGTGACACGCTTGACATGAGTGAACATCAATCCCCAACTCAGACGGACTGCGGGAATCTCCAACGAAATTCCCCACCTACAGTGGATCCAATTACCATTAACTCCTCGCACGCTCCTCACAGAACCAGAGATAACGCAACTCAGACAGGCCTTGTGTCACCTGACCCTGATCATCACCTCGCCCATACCACCATTAATGTCCATGATGTTTAAACAACAAATCCGCCACGCTTACCCCTCTACGCCTACTCATCTGCTTGAGCTCCACACGCAGTACTGTGCGAAGATCATTCATTGCCTCTCTGACAAACTTTATCCTCAATCCTATATATCCCCCCGATCTCTGCTCCTATCCTCCCTCATCTTCTCTCTGTTGCACTCATCTCTCCTCCTTCTGATATGGACGCTCACTGATTCCTATCAGTTGCGAAGTCTCAGTCCCAGACTGGAGCTGCGCAGTCCCCCTCTGCTTATTTCTCTGCGTACTGCGCACCTGTCCTCCAGCCTTTGCAGCTTCTCCTGCCTCTATGACACCCCCGCCACCCCCCCCCCAAGTGCGTAATGGCCCTGAGGATGCGCCAACGAACTATTCGTTGTGGCCAGCGAGGGTTCCTCCAGTTCGTTATCATCGCGGCGAGGATAACTGCCTTGAATGGATTGAAGGCTCCTCGTCTCGCACCCGTGACAACCATCATTCTGACCTCAAGCAGTGAGCATAATTCTCCAGGAAACCTGCGCAAAGGGGAAGTCGAGGCATGAGGAGGTCCACCTCCTCTCCCAGAGCTCCCTCTCCGCATAGCATTCCAGCACTCCCGAATAGTCCTGCGCAGGTAGATGAAGATACAGACATATGGATTATGGATTTCGACAGCTTTTGGATGAAGGTTCCTGATGGAGTAGACCCGAACTCCCCCATCCTCTGTGCTCCTACAAATATCCCCAAGTGAATTGTTGCTGAAGTGGAAGTTGATGTGGAAGCGGTTGTTGCACAAGTCCTTGCATGTCCTATCAATGAGGAGAATCCCCATTGCAGTGATGATGAGGATGAATAATGTTTGCGCAGCTGTTCAGTTTTATTTTGGTTTTTGTCATATGTGCCTGTAGGTATTTATTGTTATGTTCTACTCTCTCGCTCCTAGATGTATAAACGCTACTGCGAACAATGTAATGCTTGTTTTCAAGTTTTTTCTGGGCCATCCCCCTCCCCCGCGGCAGCCCAGAAACATTGAAACAAAGGCAGGGATTGGTTAAACATAGCTTACCAACCCTGCCTGTAAAATATGTATTTTTATGTTTTCAAAATTAGTAGAAGTGAATACGGTGACATGTGGTTTAACGGTAAGTTTTATTGGTTTTATTTAAGGTGAAACCCACGGATGGAGGTTCAAATCTCATTGAGTATATGGCCTGTTGTGTCTTGGCTAGAAGAGTAGGCGACCCCATAGTGGACGTCTCGGCTCTGTTGAGGCATAAAGTTAATTTTGCTATTGTGTGGCTTGCGAGGTTGTTGCACCTAGCCTAGGTTTATAGTGGCGGCTTGATATGATTTGATCTGGGTCTTATTTCGAATGCTCTGATTACGATTATCCTAGAT
This sequence comes from Pinus albicaulis, assembly GCA_034641835.2. NCBI lineage: Eukaryota > Viridiplantae > Streptophyta > Pinopsida > Pinales > Pinaceae > Pinus > Pinus albicaulis. The sequence continues at coordinate 619,205,520 of CM076575.1, read as the reverse complement.
TGAAAAAAAAAAAAAAAAAATAATATATTAGCACAACTTACCAAAAAAAAAAATGTGACCTGTTTTATAATAGAAGCAGCCTTATTTAGGGAAATATATATATATATATGGATTTATGCTAGTATGATTTAAATGTGTATGGTATAAATAAAAAATATCTCTCACACATATATTCAAAAATAATAAATTACAATAAAATTGAAAGATTAAAATAATATATATTTTTTAAATTTATGTTTGCTTCTTTTATATATTTAACTGGTTTATTTTAAAAATATTACACTTCTATTATAATTGTTTATAAATATATAATATTATATAATTTAAGTGCATATGGTATAGATAAAAATTAACACACATTAAAAAATAATAAATAACAACAAATTTTAAATTTTTTAAATTTTTTTTTTTTTTTTTTACATGTGTTTCGTTTATATATTTAATTGAAATATTGTAGACATATAAATAATAAAAATTAAGAGATTAAAATATTTTTAATTTGTATAAGTTTATTTAATATATTTAACTTTTATATTTTATTGAAATATCACACTTTATAATTATTTATAAATATATAGATTTATATAATTTAAACGTTTATAGTATAAATAAAAAATTAACATATCAAAAATATGAAAATAAATATAAACCAATCAAATGAGAAATGTTATTAAAAAAATCATGTTTTATGTAGATTATCACACTACACTCATTATCCTCCAAAACCTAGGTTTTAGCCTCCAGGGTTTTATTATTTATATTTTTTTTGTTTTTTGTTTATTACCACTTAGATCCATCTTAAACTCGTCTCGTGCCAAGAGGCTCTAGAGGTCAAACCTTTCCTCAACTTTTACACTCGAGAGATTTGCACTCAAAAAATGCTTGCACCTTGAGAGATTTGATTGTCTCAGTGCTCTATAAATCCAAGTTTAGGATGAATCTAGGGTAGTTTAAATTATTTAAGATATTGCAACTTTAGTTTACATTAAATTATTCTTCATTAGTTTTATTTTTGTCTTATAATGGATTATAATTTACAAAATTGAATAGTTTGAAGTCAAATAAATTACACACTTATATCATGCATTCATATTTCTAAATATAATCTTATTTTTTTGTATATCTTAAATACTTATTTTTTTAGTTTGATAAAATTTACCTCTTACAAACAAATTTTAACTATCATGTCTATTTATGTAATATATTGTAGCATTATTTTCTATTTAAAATATTATTATCATTAAATGTTAGTTTTTACTTTCGATAACAAAAAAACAAAAAAAAACAAAAACAAAAAATGTTTATATATAACCATTAATTTTCCTTTATATATTTGAAATACTTATTGAATTTTAATTGATAGAATTTAAGTCACACAAAAACATTTTTAACTATCATATCAATTTACTTAATTTATATATCTGAAATACTAATGAGCCTAGATCAAATCTCTCCTGGTGCAAACCACTTTTTTGAGTGCAAAATTTGAGGAAGTGTTTGCACCTCAAGGGATTTTATCTCTCACAAGGCTTAATAGATATGGAGTTAAGATGGATCTAGGCTGATTTGATATATATAATCTTGGTAGTTAATACAATCTACTAGAAGCTTTGTTGTTAGACTGTAAAACCTAAGTTCTCGTGTTATACAGTGAAACCCAATAAGAATATATATCTCTATGTTTGCACAAGTCGAGGATATTAACTATCCTTGGTTTAATTTTATTTTTAATGTTATCATTCAATCTCCTAAATAAAATTCAATAACAATTGTATCTAAACTAAGTTTTTATGAACACATTCATTTTTCACGCAGAGGTTAAAATCGTTGTTATGAACATCTGAGAGACATATTCCAGCAATTTTTCATGCAGAGGTTAAAGCCAATGATTGACACAGTTTAAAATGAGAAACTCTAATAAATTTTAATGCAAACAAAAAAATATCAACAAAATATAGGATTGCATGCACCATATTTTATTTTTTTCATGTTGGCATATCTCTTCACACTCCGGAGTAAAATTTCAAACATTCAAAACAAAATGAATAACATACAAAACAACCTAGAAAAATCTATTATTTCAAGGCTATGTAACAAAGTGAGCAAGGTTGTTTTTCCCAAGTTTTACCTGGAAGATGTGCATCCACAAAGCTATATAGTCTTTGTGTCTTCGTGTAGTGTACCTTTATTCAGTGGTTTTCTTTGCCAAATCAAATATGAAAATTGCTCATGGTTATGATATTTGTTGTTGAAATTAGGATTTAGTTTGATCTAACTAATAGATGTTATTGTAATGAATGTCTCACATTAGCAAATAACTCTTTTAAATGGGCTACATTAGAGAAGAATACCATGGACAAAATCATGGGTTGTGAAAAATTGGAGCCCAAAATCCTCCATCCATAAATTACTATTTTATCTCAATTTTATTTTAATTATTAATTATTATTTTTAAACTAGCAACCTCAAAACCTCAATCCATAAATTTATTTATTTTATCTCAATTTTATTAAAAATTATTATTATTATTATTATTTTAAATTAACCATTAGAGAATAATTCCATGGGTTGTGAAAACCTGGAAAACCTCCAGTAAACTTACTATTTTATCTCAATAATTATTTTAATTATTAATTTCATTTATTTTTTTAATTTTAATTTTGTATGTAATTTGACCAAGTCAAAAATTTTACATAACATATGTATACTTATGAGTCTGAAATTTAAAAAATATTCACACCTTTAACTCTTACACATTTAACAACTAACGCCTATACATCTATCCCATCCTCGATTGTAGCGTAATTATTTTTTACTTTGATAAAATTTAGCTCACATAAACATGTTTTAACTATAATGTCAATTTATGTAATTTTTGTAGGCAACATTTTAGTTTTGTAAGTATTCCAATTTCATGCATAATAAGAGATGACTGCATTTATTCAGTGTTACCTTTTGGAAAATAATCTTATATCATTTTTTACATTATAGATAAAATATAATCTAATATTTTTTTAGGAATGAGGTGTTGGTAACTTTTATAGTTGGGTGAGTTTGTTTTCCCAATCTGAAGACAAACGTAATTTATAAACAAATAATTTTTTGTTTATCAAGTGGTCTGATTTCACCAGAGATTACATCAGGCTTGACCTGTGGCTTGGCTTGAGAAACTGCGACCTAGGGGCATCTAAGCTGTCAAAATCATCACTCGGGGATCACCCCAGCCTAGGCCAACACTAAGAAAATTGTGTTTAAATTGTCTCCTCCCCCTAGCATGAGCGTAATAGCCTCCGTGAGGTTTGATCCTAGGTAGCCCTTCTGAAGAGGCCCATCCATAACCAGGTGTGCTAGTGGGACTTGAAAATTTATATACAAATAATTATATTTCATCACTATGGGTTTTTTTTGTAAGCAAACATATTTACATTACATTAACATAGAAAAAATATATAATTTACAGTCTTGAGAGCTTGGAGGGACTAAGCCTCGCACCCAATGGGAACCTCTGCCTCTAAGTGAGGAAACCAGAGAGAGAGCCCAAAAATTCTCTGCCCCTGGATGGGGAAATCAAAGCCAATCTTTGAAACAATTTACAAATGGAAGGGAGTTGACAAAAAAAAAAAAAAAAAAAATGAAACAGTGAGCCTAGCGACTTTGTGCCAATAGCTTACAAATCGAACCAAAACGTCAAGAGCAACTGACCTGAAGTGTGCTATGGAATTCAAGAAGCTAACACTTGGTTGTGGAGGGGCCACACTGGAGTTTCATTGAGGCCATGTTGGAGCCACCATGCACCTGAGCACTGCCTTGAGCCTATGCGCTATCTGAGTCACCTAGAATTTCTTCGATAGTATAACACCCATAGGGGCCAGGACGAGGAGTTGAGGAGGGGATAGCATCAACAACAAGGGGTGACAAAACATGAGGGGGAGTGGTGTGATACATCAGATCTCAAGAGGTGGGAGGCGAAGACAATCCCACATAAGGGGAGTGTGAGGGCAAGATAGCGAGAGAGGAGGGAGATGGCATGTTCAGAGATAACTGTTTTCAAATCTCTGGCTAGATGCTTGAGGGAGGAGGTGGAGTGGTTGTGGAAGGCATAGGGCTCAACAGTCCACCCTATAACTCTAGATTTCTCCTGCTCGCTCTCCTTGAGCTAGCGAACAATAATTTTGCGAAGAGCCCATAGTGTTGACCGACGGCGACTTGTTTATTCCTCCTATAAATCCAGCACCTAACACCTTATGTGGGCAGGAATCCCATAATCAAATAGAGCTTTAATGGAGGCCTCGTCGAAGGTGGTGGAGGGACGTCCATGACCCCTTCCTCTGTCGAGATGATGACCACAACCTCTGTCGTGATTCATGGCAAGGTGGTACAGGTCAGTGGATGCAGTGGGAGAGTCAAAGGAAGTGGAGGAGGCCCTGAGCAATATAAACAGAGGAATAAGCTATCGGGAAACCATGGCGCAAACAGTTATACACTCAGGCTTGATAGGCAGGAAATGTAGGTAGGAGTATGAGACCATCGTTCACTCTGTGATGTAATTAATATGCATTGAAGCCACTTGGAGGGAGGCTCATGCCAGGTGGGGAGAGTCGTTGTTTTTTCCGAGGGGTCATGTTAATCTCTCCTCAAGCACCCAAATCTGCAAAATTTCATCACTATGGGTTACAATTTATATAGTTTAAGATTTTTTTAAGAACAAATATATCTTAGTTGAATATTTTAGCAGTAATCCTTATTAGGTAAAATAACTTTATGCTCTCTTTTTTCCACACTTTATTTCCTTTTGTGATCCATAATATTATTGTGTATATGTGTTTTTCATTAAAAAATTTAATTAAGCCAACATATTCAATATTATTATTTAATTTTCATAAATTAGCCGACATATATATATTTTTAATTTGTTTAGTGTAACATTACGAGACAATATCTCCTTCATATATCGGGTTGTAGAGCACCTCTTGGTTTGAGATTTGAGAACCACATCAAATAAATTCACCTAGGGATGAAATTCTACGAACTTCAAATTTAATAAATTTTATTTGTCAAACCCAATAAATTTGTGTGTTTGTCTATATATATATATATATATATATATGCACTTATTTTCTCTATTTTATAGATATAATTTCTTCAAATTAAGATCCAAATAGATTATTGGTAGAGTGTCTATTTCTACCTTCCATTCTTTGTATTTCATTTGGGTTTTCATTTTTTAAATTGAGTAAAATTCTCTAATAGTCAATTTTGTACAATTCATTTCTTTGTGGAGTCTTTATTTTTGTCGTCGTTTTTTTTTTTGTCTTTGAATTTAGAAAAAAATGATAATTTAATATATATATATATATAGGTTTCATCTTTTTTTAGTAATTAAAACTATTTCTCTCTAGAGTTTTTGTTTTTGCCTTTTTTTTCTTTTTAAAAATTGTCTTTGAATTTAGAATATATATATATATAGCCCTAAGGGTTAGCTCAATTGTGTAACACCCCTAGTAATTTGTAAATATTCTTTTATTATGTTGCTAGACTTATTTTTACAGACTGTGGAACCCATAATTTATGCACAGGCTGTAGACTTATAATTTGCATGAAGTTAGCCACGTGAAAATTACAATGGAAAAGATACTAAAGAGGATTTCAACAGTTACAGGCAGTTAGCAAACACCCAAAAAGGGTTATGTGTAGAGGCAATTGCCTACTTGAATTTCTTCTCCTAGGAGATAATTTATCTCATAAAGTGAGAGGGGAAAATCCTAAAACAACTTTTCTAAATGGGAGCTTGTTGGAGGATGCCCCAAGAGAACTAGTTGTGAAGCTAAGTTCTCCTCTATAGGACGTTATCATAGTAAAGGCAAGACACTTCCATAAAGGAAATCTTGCGTTGGTCCAAGTGGGCAGCAGTTAGGATAACTATATGGGATGTGAAAATGGCTCGAGGGGAGATCTGATTGAGGGAAAAAATAGTCTCATTGGTTGGGAGGAATGGCTTTCTTCCACTGTGGTTTTTCGTGGCAGAATCGTCCTATATTACTTATATAAGTGCATATGTTGAGCTAAAATGTTTCTTTCTCTTGTATAACTGTGTGAAGGACAAGAAAGTGGTTTATATTTAAAAAAAAATTGTAGTTTAGGCATAGTGAGAGATCTATAATAGTAAATATTAAAGTATTACTGTAAGAAATTTAGAATGTTTACAAGAAAAAATTGGTATAGGTATACAAAATATTGTTGAAATAAACATAAGCCACTATGTCCAACAAAGTAGAAGTGGCATAATGAAAAACTGCGAGTTAAAGGGAACATAATACCAATAACAATTTTAATTTCAAATGTAGAAAAACAACTTGAGAAATATGTCAACCCTCTTCACGGTTTGATAAAATTATAGGTAACTATCACCCTTTTATGTTCTTCATAAAACAAGTAATAATTTTAATCATGGAAAAACGCAAAAGAACCCAATACATTTCCTATATTTTTAAAGAAATTAAAATTGGTAATGTCTTCAAATTACGTTAGAAGATAAAAGTATAAAGACCTTGAGCCATGAAAAACTTGGAAATGAAACAATCTCCAGTTATAGAGTTGAATAGGGTCACAACCATACTAAAATATATATAAATAACACATCTGATGAAATAACAAGAAACTGAATTCAACTTCACAGTCATGACTAGAACCCGAAAACCAAACCCTAAGGCTAGGGTATTTTCTCTAATAGATGACCAATTCTACTTCACGAGTACAAGGGCCAACCTGGAAAATCAGTGAGGTCGTGATTTAGAAGAATCAACGCACGAATTTAGTTGGGATCAAATCAAAAATTCATCGAAAATTGAGACAACCTCATGGTACCTATTGACAATTGAAACCAAGGAGAAAACTAAGTAAGAGTTTAAACATAAGAGGAATAAAATTGAAGCCCGAACGTACTATAAATCCTTACCTAGAAATGGTATGGCAGTGACTGCTCTCCATAGTTGAGAGACAAGTGTGTGCCAAAAAAAAAAACAAAAAAAAAATTGAGAACAGTAAGGTGTCGTTTAAAGAGAGTGGAAGGAAGTTGTAACCTACTTTGAATAAATAAAGTACCTATTATAAACCCTCAAGAATTAAGGGGTCCATACATGTTGGAATGAAAGATGAATAATTCTTCACAAGAGTTAACTCGAGCCGGTAACCTCAATACTCCAAAGTGAAGCCGAAAATGTTCTTGGCGTAAACCCTTATCACCTTGACAGGTAAATGCAGAAAAGGGATTAGATTGTGTCACAGTATCAGTATAAACTTGTCACTCGTAAATAGCATTAATCAAACAATTTAAAGATCGAAAATAAAACATTTATTTACATGTATATTTTGGTTTGTGATTTGGTCAAAGGTGAAAATCCGCTCCCTTATTGAAAACCAAATATTCATGAGATTGGATGTTAACATGCCGCAGAGTATTCGAGGAAAGGAAGAAACCCTAAGGTGTATGGAGTAACCAGGCTGCAGAGTCATATCCTATGGAAGCATTGGTGAGAATGAGGCGCGGTGATAGGATGGGGGTATATGGTTACCCTAACCACTAAAGGATCCATCCCCACCATTCATCTCACATCTCAAATCTTGATCATAGATTATCATACCAGGACTAGTGGTGAGACAGCTAGCGATTGAGTAATATATTCGCACAAGGTTGAACCATAACATGACCAAGGATTTAACATGCATTCTAAAGAACCCCAAAAGAAAAATGATCGAGCTCCCACGCATCGCATCAATGAAATAATCCAGTTCATGAAGGATCACGCATTGATAGGCAAGTTCATGGGTTTCTGGCCCACTGAAAAAGCCCTCTGAGGATGGATAGCTTCCAAATGGAAATCCAAGGGCCATATTGACCTTCATTTGTGTGCTAAAGGCTTCTTAAATGTGATATTTACGTTTATTGAAGACAAAAATAGGATCATGGACGGAGGACCCTATTTCTTCAACTCCGCAGGCTTATACCTCTAACACTAGACGGAGCAGTTCAACCTCAAAAAACAAGATCTTACATGGGCTCCAGTCTAGATTCGGCTCTACTCCATCCCCCAGGATTACTGGGATGAGCTGACCCTCAGGTACATAGGCAACTCCCTAAGGGAATTCGTCAAGACTGCGGAGGAAACAAAGATCAACCGTTACGCAGCATATGCCTGAATCTGCGTCTACATGAACATAGCAGAGTCGCTACCAGGCGAGGTAAGTTTTTTGCACGAATATTTTGAATGGATACAAGCTATTGATTATGAGAATGTTCCTTTTAGATGTCAGCGGTGTCACCAACATGGACATCTATTCAGAGATTTCCCTCTAAACAAAAAAACAGCAGCTGAAAATGAATCAAACGACCAAGAAACATAAGGATTCACGAAGGTAGCAAGCAATAAAAGGCGTAACAAGAGAGCTAATACTCACTAGAACAAAAAAGGAACCGCGACTAGAAACAGCTTCGCAGCCCTAAATCAGCTGAGTGAGAATGAGAATGAACCAGCCAACGAAGTCGAACGAAACTTGCAGGAGCAACCCCAGACCTCCAAGAAACAACAGAACAAGATCCAACGAGAGGCCTTTTTGAAACACCAAACCCCTAGCTTCGTAAGGGACAACTCAGCTTCGAAGGGTAAAGAACAGGTGTTGGATGCAATCCCAAAAGCTATGGAGGAAGAGCCAGAAAGCATTGACCTTGAGGGCCTAGACCTCATAGGGTTATAGGATGCATGCAATAAGAAGGACTTTTGCTTAATATCCGAGCAACAGGTCCAAAAGCTAGAATAAATCCTAACCCGAGCACAACAGCGCCCCCCTATGGGAATCTAGGGGGTAGGCTCATAAATACAAAATACTTCACGAAAGAGTCTTGCAAAAGAGGACGAAAAACAACGCTACAAATAACAGTAGAAATGGGCAAGGAAATGGTGGATTCTAGGAGATTCCCCAAGTTAACACGATTATACACCTACACTACCAACCCCCCCCCCCCCCCACACACACACAATGAATATCATCTCATGGAATATAAGACAGCTCAATAGCCCCACCAAGCACAGGATAATAAAGAAAAGAATCACTGAGGAACACCATGCAATTTTCTACATGCAAGAAACCAAATGTTCCAGCTCCAATCTGGAAACAATCTTCAAAAAGATATGGAAAGGATGTAAAACAATAGCAATAGATTCCAATGGAGCTTCTGGAGAACTGGAAATCATCTTGAATTCCCAAGTCATCTCCCTAGAGAATTATCAATTCCAATAGGCATTTCATCCAGGCCAACTTTCACCTGATTGGAACAGATATCCATGGCTTTCTAATGAATATCTAATTTTCTCATAATCTTCACCAAAAAACGGAGCTTCTAGACAACATGGCTTAACTCAATAAATAGAGATCTCTACCACTCTAGCTGCTGGGAGGAGATTTCAATATGATAACAAATATACAGGAAAAAATGGGAGGAAGGATGCATATTGACCTGGACAGCAACGGTTTCAAGAACTTCATCCAAGAAAACCATCTCATAGATCTGCAAACTTCCAATGGCATCTTCACCTGGAACAATAGAAGAGGAGGCACCCACCAAATTTCTTCCAACCTAGACCAATTTCTCATCACGGAAGACTTCATCTGTCTGGGGGGTGATTTAGTAGCCACTATCATCCTAGCTACAGGTTCTGAACACTAGCCAATACAACTTCAATGGTTAAGACTAGGTATGAATGCTCCCAAACCATTCAACTTTGAACACTGCTGGTTCAGACATCCAGGGTTCAAGGAAATGATCTTTGACTGGTGGTCCTCCCTATTACCACCGCAAGGAACAAAAATTTTCTAGTTCCAGACAAATTTGAAAATTCTCAAAGGTAAACTGAAGGTGTGGAACAAATCTACCTTTGGCAATATCTTCAAAGATCTAAGAGAGCTGGAAGACAAAATGAAAAAGCTTCAACAAACTATCATCGTAGAAGGACGCTCAGCCGAATTACAGAATCAAGAGAATATATTATCAACTCAAATTGAAGAAAGAAGGAGCCAGGAAGAAATCCTATGGAGACAAAAATCTAGGATCTGCTGGCTCAAAGAGGGAGAACGAAACACAAAAATTTTCCACTGCTCCACTATTCAGCATAGGATGCATAATAGAATCATTTTTCTCAAAAACCAAAATGGAGAGCGTCTGGAAAAGCAGGAGGACATCACGGAGGAGCTCCGCAACCACTTTAGGAACATTTTTCAAGAAACTAATCATCAGAGGCATGAGGCAATAGGAAAAATCACCCAACACATTCCTAAGCTGGTCATGGAAGAACACAACCAGACGCTGCTCAAAGCTACCACTCTTGTTGAAGTGGAACAAGCAATTTTCCAACTGAATGTCGGGAAAGCTCCAGGCCCTGATGGATTCACTACCAACTTCTTCCACTTGTTTTGGGAAACCATCAAAGACGAGGTCTTGGGTGTAGTGGAGGAATCGTGTACCACTCACTAGCTTCTCCCAGCGCTAAATGCCACCTTCATCACTCTTGTTCCAAAATAAGACAATGCTTCCACACCAAGTAAGTACAGGCTCATATCTCTCTGCAATGTCGTTTATAAGATCATTTCCAAATTCATTGCTAATAGGCTGAAGCAGCTCCTCCCCCTGATTATCTCCCTGGAGCAAACAGACTATGTTAAAGACCGACAAATCCTTGATGGCATCATTTTAACCCACGAGGTCATACATTCTCTCAAAACCTCCAATAAACTAGGTATGCTCCTCAAAATTGATCTATCCAAGGCTTTTGACAAACTCAGCTGGGACTATATCAATATGTCCTTCTTGCCTTTGGATTCAGCCACACCTGGGTTCGTTGGATCATGAGCCACATAACCTCCCCATTTCTTTCCATCTTGGTCATTGGTATACCCTATGCAACTTTCAACCCCTCGAGAGGAATTAGAAAAGGGGACCCCCTTTAACCCTTCATTTTCATCATAATGGCTGAAGGGTTGGGCCACCTCCTCAAAATATCCATCCATTCTGGTGCTCTGCAAGGTATACCCCTCCACAACCTTCCCCCCTCCTCCCATCAAAAATTTGTGGATGACAATATGATCATGGGTTACCCCTCAGTCTAGGAATCTCGTACCCTCAAATCTCTTCTCTATTCCTTCTCTGAAGCCTCCAACATAGAGTTCAACCTTGAAAAATCACAAATATTTTTCTTCCACACCCCCCTTATCTCAGCAAAATATTTACCGCATCCTAGGCTTCTCCATTACAACCTTACCCCCCAAATACCTTGGAGCCCCTCTCACTGATACAGTCATTAATCACTCCTCGTGGTGAGCGTTGCTGGACAAGATGGAAACTAGCCTATCCAACTGGACCCACCGTATTCTTAATATAGCAAGTCGTTTGGTTCTTATCAAAGCAGTCTTGCATTCTCTCCCTATTTACCTCTTCTCGGTACTCGCAGCCCCCAAATGGGTCCTCAAGGCCATGCGCAAATTACAAATAAATTTCTTGTGGGGTGGCACCAAAGAGAAAAACAAATGGGCTTTAGTCAACTGGAAAGAAGTATGTACACCAAAAGGTCATGGGAGGCTAGGGCTCCGCGATCCAGAGCACAACAACAGCATCATGGGAGCTAGTATCTGGTGGAAATGGGTCTCCAACCCCCACACTCTGTGGGCTAACCTATGGACAGCCAAATATTCTTGTACTTGGCCCAAGGAGGACCTTATCAGATTCAATATAGAGCCAGGAGGATCACAAATCTAGAAAGAAGCAAGCAACCAAAAGTAGTTGATTGAGACCCACAGCTTCTGGGAGTTGTGCAGCGGCACTCAAGCTAGATTCTGGGAGGACTCATGGTAGCAACTTCCAAGACTCGCCTACATCTTCCCCAGACCATTGTGGAGCGTAGAATTACAAGCAAGGCAAAGGAAGTGAGTACAGGACTTCTGGACCGATGACACAACTCAAGGATATAGGAACCGGATGCACACAGACAGATGGCAAGAAGACTGGAACAATGAAAACCACACAAACATCTGGGAGGATCTAAGCACTAAAAGAAAAAACAAAGCCCAACCAAAACCTGACATCCTTTGATGGGGTCACATGCCAAGTGGCAACTACTCCACTAAGGAAGCCTACAACCTCTTACATCAGTAGAACCTAGATCCTACCAATCTCATCTAGAAGAAGATATAGTCGGCCAAACTCTAGCCCAAAGTAGCTACCTTTTTATGGCTGCTCAGTAAACGTCACATCCTCACATGGGAGAATATTTTGAAGAGAGGGTTTGTAGGTCCCTCCAGATGTTCTCTATGCCAAGAAAACTTGGAAACCATCGACCCCTGTTGCACCAATGCCCTACGTCAAATGCCCAGTGGGACATAATAGTAGTCCTATGCAGACGTACCAACAGAGAAAGGGGTTACATCATCAACACCATCAGCAAATAGATGGACAATCCTTTCTCCAGAAACCTTTTGAACAGACTCTGGAAGATAATTTCGGGCCTACTTATCTAGAACATATGGAAAGAAAGGAAAAGTCGAATCTTCAAAGACAAAATATCCACCCTAGAGCAGATCTGGGCAAGGATACACGACAACCTCTCTGAAACAATGGCCCTCGACTCCTGGAGCCATGAGGATCTTCCCACATCTACTATTGAGCATAACATATGGAACAAATAGTAATTTAGCATAACTACCCCCCTGGACATCACCCCAAGAAGCACCGGTAGAACCCCTGCTCCTGAAAAATGGAAGCCTCCCCCAAATGGTTTCTTCTAATGCAATTTTGATGGCGCTTCCAAAGGAAACCGCGAAAATGCAAGATTTAGAGGTATATTCAGGAACTCCCAGGGCGAGCCACTTTGGATCTACTATGGAAATATGGGGTGGGATAACAACAACTATACGGAGCTTGAGGGGCTCATTCAGGGTATCACCATTTCCATTGATTTTAACTATTTTCCCCTGGAAATGGAGGGAGAATCGCAAATTATCACTATGGCAGCCACAATAATTATCCATGGTATGGATCCCATAAAGGTATCCACCAGTTGGAGGCTTTCCCATAGGCTCAACCTTCTGGAACAGTTGATACACAATCATGGAGCTATTACTTTTCACCATGTGTGCAGGTCCTCACCCGATGTGGAACCTCACGCTAGAAATCATCTGCCTGAGATGAACGAGATAAGGCATGATGAAGACACACTTGGACAGCATCACCCCCTCCAAGGTATCTCTCTACATCAATCATTATAAATTATTACCTATATTGACACGCCGATCGGCCATAACTCTTCACTCAAGCCCACTCATGAAAAAAGTTATGGCATGCAACTCTTCACTCGAGCCCACTCATGAAAACAGTTATGGCACGCAACTGCGTGCGAGGCTCAATCATGTTCTACCCCTTTGCATGTGTCACGGGCCTTTTAAAAGGAAGGTCCCTTAACACAAAGAGACACATAGTAAGCTCCTCCAGGATTATATGTTGTTATAGTTCTCGCCCTCCTATGCGCCCAGTCTATTGCGCTGCATGGAAACCCCTGGGCTACGATTCCCCATTCCTGTGCATCTTACCCTAGCTCCATCTATACTGCCAGTTTCACCAGTCTGAGTGCACCCTTTATACTGCACCCCTTGACATTCTCTCCCCTCCAGCTCTCCTCCCAATCCTCTTCGGCTCCTCCCCTTCTTCGTACTTCCCTCCCTGCTGATTATTTCCCTAGCTCTGTCATTCCTCTTCTTCAACTGACCATGGCACCTAGACTGTGCCAAAGAACCATCCGTGGAGGTCGGAGAGGTGCGCTCCCTGGTCGCTACCACTGAGGGCTGGATAATTTCCTGGAGTCTATTGAACGCTCCTCCTCAGGTAGTCATGCTAGACAGAGCCCCGAACCTTATCAGGAGGAGGAGGCCCCCTTGCAGGTTTCACAAAGAGGCAGAAGTGGACCTCAGAAGTCCACCATTGCGCACCAGGCGTACCCCCTGCCTTGCAAGACCGAGCCTCTTTCGGCTCAGGAAGATGAGGGGGATGACATAGATGTTTGGATTATAGATTTTGAAGGTACATGGACGCGCGTACCTGATGCAGAATACTCGGTGGCTCCCATCCTCTACGCACCGGTCTCCAAGCCTTCACGCCTACCCACTGATATAGAGGAAGTTGATGCGCAGGCGTATTTCTGCCCCATAGTGGAGGAAGATCCAGACAGTGATGATGAAGCCGAAGACTAAGGACTACACAGCGGCTCAGTTCTTCCTTGTTTTTTGTCATGCTTACTATCACCAAGGAATTTCTCGTTACACCAGTGCTTCAGCATATTTTGTAATTTCCCGTTTCATTTACTTTTCGGGTTGTTTTCCTCCACGGAGGCAGCCCATTATCTGTGCAACAAAGGTTGGGTTTGGTTAAGCGTAACTTACCAATCTAGCCTATAGCATATGTAATGTTTCTATTTCCGAATTAATATAGATTAGCCTCATTTACCAAAAAAAAAACAACATGACCAAGGATTTAATAACCTTAATGTAATTTAAAAATCGTAGAACCATATGCCAAAGAATCCACCTTCATACATGCATATCGGTGATAATGAATTAATTGGGAAAAGTTAGACCGAAGGGTCTTAATAGAAATGAAACTTATAAATACATATAGATAATCAAGATGTGTCAATACATGTTATATACTTGGTCCTTATGCAACTAAGTTAAATACATGGTCCCCAACATTAAAATATATTACATGTATTTTCTATCAATAAAGGAAGCAATGCATAAGCATCTATGCTTATTATCCTTAAGTATACCATTATTTATCATAAGGGGTAATACTTGTAGAACTTTACTTTGTTTGAGGGACCTTTTACATGCAACACGATAAATATAGGAGAAAATAAAGTAAATTATTAACCATTTAATTGCACATGGGAAAGAGACTATAACATGGACTAAAAAAAATCCATCAATACCAACAAATTTGGACTCGTATATATGTAATACAAGAAATAAGACGATTAATCAATCTAATAGTCTAGTTATAAAATACAATTTTATAGAAATTGTTTCCATACAACATAGTTTCAAATTTTTTGTGGTAATTGGTCATTTCGTCAAGAGAGTTGTTATAGGTGGTATCAAACCCTCAAATTACAACATTGTCACCTATTTAAGGGAAAACATAAGTAATAACAAAATGTGTTTGTGTTTCACAGAGAGGGAAAAGAAGAATTAGAAACATGATGACACTACCTACAAGACAAATTTTTGCACCCTTACCAGAACCAAACCCAGAGATGTGGGTGAAGCTAGGTGAAGAACCTCGGTCCATATCTGTTATGATGTTTGAAAAGTGAAAAAATTTAAGGTAGAAGTGGCCAACATAACGGATAATAATGAACAATTGATGAGATATTAATAAAGAATACTCAAGATCATAATAGATAGCAAAAATCAAAGGGCCTCAAACCCAACCCGTGATAATCAAAATAGAACATAATTGCATAGGCATAGGGAGGATAGTGTCCTTGAGAAAATACTACACCTTAGCTTGAAACTGATAAGCGAACATAAGAAGAAGAATATGAGAATTTTTCTCAAGGAAAATCATTTAAACCAGTAAAAAGACAAAAAACAAAGCTTCAAGGGGAGTTGAAGAAGATAAAAAAATATTCATGGGGGTGAGATGAATAAGCTCACTTAATTTCCGGTCAAAATGTTTCACCATTTTCGAGAAATGAGTCACCGTCATCTACTGTCATTTTTGGATTTTCTCAAGATCCCTGAGTCGGATTTGGACCATTTTTTTTTGGAGAAGGGTTATAATGATATTAACTTTCTGTCAAAAAATAAGCTCAATCCGGCTAACCGTTTAGGATATATTAAAAAAATACAGTCATTGCGCTTTTACACTAGCTTTTGGACAGTTGTTGCACTTTTGACGGTTTCACTTCAAGATTACTTTCTGACCAAATAGAGATGAATTTTAAAAAAGTAAAAGAGTTTTTTTTTCAATAATGGGTTGAATAAGAAAAACCTCATTTATTTTTGTAACAGGTGTCATAGATTGGAATATTCGAATGAAACTTTACAACCTATTTTCAGATTTTATTATTTCCTGTTTTAGACATGATTTTTGGGTGCATATTTAGAGGAGTTGGAGAAGAATTTTAAAAATTTGAGAGAGGTTTCTCCCAATAATAAGCTCATATACAAAAACCTCATTCCGTTTTGTAACAATTGTCATGGTTCAAGAGATGCGAGTTAATATTTGACCCTTATTTTCCATAAATTCGGTCCTTATTCCTAACAAGCAGTTCCAAATTTAATGTAATTGATTATATCTTTGGGGAAATGGTTGAGCTCGAACCCCTGAGTCCAAGGATGAGATAATTTTATATATTTCATGAATTTTAGTGTGCAAAATTTTGGTTGTTTGGTTAGTTTAAGGAGAAGAGATTTGTATTGCACTTATTTTTTGACATATTTTTACAGTGAATGAAATACAGAGGTGGAATTTTAAGGGATTATTGAGTTATTTTTCTTTGGAGATGTGCTTCAATTATTTGTAAGTTATCTTTTATGACAAATAATTCTTTGAATGTATATATTCTTATTTATTTAAAAAAAATATTTGCCTCATAATTCACTCTAAACAGTGCTTTGCTTCAATTTTGCTAAACATCTATGTTTTCTGCTAAAATGACAATTAGAATTCATCTTTATGCTTGATGTTCTTTTGTCATTTTCCATTTTTATTCACTCACCCTCCTACAATAAACTCAGACTAAAAATATCTAAAGAGACTACCTACCTCGCCTCTATGAAATCTCCATTTTCTCTTCATTTCATCACTGCAACGATAATCAGGTAGACATGGTTGTATGCCCAATGGATTTGTCTCCTTTCCTACCAGAAATATTTGAAAATCATACCCTATTAAGCACTATACCTAACCTAATATTTAAATAATTGAAGTTCCTAGACAGAGAGAGCCCTCTCCAAGGCTAGAAGGGCTATATTCTAGCCTAATTACCTATGAATTTCGCTCCTCAACCTAGGGAAATTACGGAGAGCTAACATTTTGGCGTCGTTTCCAAGGAGCGAAAGGTTCCATCTTCCACGGGAAAGATCATAATTTTTTTAGATCTGATTGTTGATGGTGGAAAACAGTCATACATGTGAAGGTTGTACCATTCACTTGCTGACACCAATCTAGTTTCAACCTAGTCCAATGACTCCATTGGAAGTAATATCCAAAAATAGGAGTTTTACTCTCAAATATATTGGCCGAAAATGAATTTTTCTATGAGGTATGCTCCCATGAATCCTGCTCACATTCATGGTTTTCCAAATCAAATTCCTTGCATATATTGGCATACTTATTTACCAAGATTCAAAGATCAGGAAAGAAATGATGTTGCTCTTCATTTAATTAAATTTCAAATGCATGTGCGTAGACTTAAGTTTCAATTTCTTGAAGACTACCCGATGAAGATGTTTATGGTTACTTTGGAGGGAAAAGAGAGATCCTGGTATAAAGTTTTTCCACTTGGTAGCTTGTATTCCCTTAAATATTTACATTTAGTATTTTTTGAGAAATACAAAGAATCCCATCCTTCTTTGACATTGGTTGAGAATTTTTGTGACAATTTTGAGGATTTCATTCAAAATTTGAAAAATTCTTATGGTGATGAAGAGTTCATGGATGAAAAATTCATGTAAGCTTTGTACAAGAACCCTTTTCATCACCAAGAATAAATGGTAGCTTCCCTCTTGAATAAAAATAAAATCGAGCTGGATTTTAATGATGACATTCATGTTCCATCCTCTGAAGTTGATGATAATTTGTAGTAGTCTTGTCAGTTTTTAAGTGATCGGGAGGAAGATCAGGATAGTCATCCAAATTGTTCTTCATATCGTTCATTTTTTGGATCCTTGTTTCTTGAGAAAAATTGTGACAATGAGCCTAATTATAATAATGACATTCTACAGTTGCAAGTAAATATGGAAAAGGAGCAAATTGTCTTTGATACCCTTGGAGGTGAAGTAAGTATTAAGAATTTTTCATCACTTGAATTAAAAAATTAAGAAATCTTTATAAGTTTAAATGATGTTCTTTGTGAATCACACAAAAGGTTAACTTTTGATGCTTCCAACATATATGATAAGGCTTTCCTTTTTGCACTGTTTGAAGAGTACACAAGGCCTTGTCTTACTATAGATGATGTGAAATATGAACCGTTGGCTTCCTTTCGTTTTGTAAATGAGCTTGAGATAGATGTTGTTTATTTAACTATGTGATAGAAGAAAAGGACAATTTAATTCCATTTTTTTAGAAGATCAGCTTAATCACACGGAACAAGCAACAACTATGAATGAAAGAGATCCTTATATTTTTTCTAGTTTTCAAGAAATGGTAGGATTTCATGCTTTTGAATATTCTTTTGCTAGGATGTTGTAATCATCAGAAAATGTGAAGTTTGTAGTATTCTTGGACCAAGGTTATCAGTTTCACCTGGAATTGGAGTTGTCATATTCTAATTTTTTTTGTCTGCTTAAGGAAAGTGTGAACAGAATTCAAGTAAGTGACCATCTGCTTTGATGGTTACACTTGCTCTTTGACTTTACATGAATGAGTAGCCCATGTTTCAATTTAGTAAGTAGGTGCGAATAAACACTATGTCGTTAGTTTTAGCATTTGGTTTTCAATCTTTCAAGAAATTTGTCTAAGTGAGTCTTTAGCTTTCAACTTTCAGGTTTAGTATGGATTTGCAGTGTGATTATTTTCAGATGAGGTACATGGGCAGTAATTTCAGTTTGAATTTCAGTTTATATTTAGCTTCAGTTGAAAATCATGGTGGAGCATATTACAAGATTGAGATCAACCCGATGGTCAGGCACATGGTCTACAATGTTCCTGGCACCTCACAGGGAAGATGTCATCCCCATTGGAGCCAATGTTAGTATCCTATAGTCATAGTAGTCAGAAAACAAGTTTTGTCTTTCAAATTATTTGAAAAATGTATAAAGGTTTGGCTATGATCTTGTAGAAGATCAAGCTATGGGTCTTAGTTTAGAATAAAATTTTCATTGTTCAATGTAATTATGTCAAAGTGTATGAAAAGTCTTGAAAATAGTCATTGATGTCTTGAAAGGTTGAGTTAATTGGGTCTAGGGCCATGTTTCATCAAAATATCATGAGTGATCCATGTTTCATGTCTTGTAATCATACGCACATATTTGTAAGGTCCCTTGGGTCAGTTAGAGTGTCAAATCATGATCATTCATGACATCATCCCCGATACAACAGTAAGAAAGTGTTGGAACAGGGTCTCCTACGAGCTACGAAACTAGTCCGATTTTGTATATTTTTTATTATATTTAGTCTAGTGCAGGGATTTTGGGGTGGGTCAAAGCCCCGAAAGCATTGTAATGGGTCAAAGGGTAAACCTAGGGTCCAAAAACCACAGTTTACGGATCGTAGGAATGATTAGGCTAGATTGTTATAAATAGAGGAACGTTTTGAATTGTAAGTAGGAAATGAAGAGCTATTGATGTGAATTGTGGTTTAGTAAGTCTGTGTGGGTTTTTTGGGAAGGACTCCTGCTGGCTGTGTGTACGGAGATCTAGAGTCCTGCTGTGTACAAACCCTGTTGTTGTGTGCGTAGGCTGGGATGGGTATTGTAAGAGGAAGTTGATGAATTAATGAATACAAAAGGCTGATTGGGAACAGAATCTCTGTGTACTGTTTATGCGAATCTCGGGTAATTACTGTCTTATGCGTATTTTATATTCAGCTGCGAAAGTTCTGTGTAATTGTTTTACTGCATCTAGATCTGTTCTATTCTATTTATGCAATTTTGAGCTATTTTCTTGAAGTATATGATTATTTAGCCCCATAGTAAAATTAACCTTGCGCACGTGGATGCAAAAAGAGGCCCATAAGTCCTGCTCTGGGAGATCTGGACTTCTCGGGGTGGAACGTAGCTCTGCTTGCCTTACCTATCCTTTCTCAGGGTGCGGAAACATGGTTCCAGCACCCACCCATATTACTTCGGGTGAGACTTTGACTTGCGCAAGTAGGTCACTGCCGAAAGGGCCAATAGTATAGGGGTTTGTTGGCAAACCTTGAACTCCAAACCTGGGTCAGGACCCCTCGAGCCAACAAATGGTTTTGTTGTTGGGAATTGGAGCATTTTGAGAAAGGGATCGGGTAATGACAAGAGAGTATTGACAACAAGGAAGAGAAGGTGTCAGTGAATGAGCTCATTTCGGGGCGAAAGTACGACGCGGAGCGGTAAGTACTATCAAACCAATCTAGAAGGGGATAAATTTGGCTATAGCTCGCTGAAAGAGATAGCTACACTGGCGTCAGAACCACGTAAGAACAAACCTCACCCAAAACCCCTCCAGAGGGAGACATGGAAACACACTTGAAATTACCTACCTTTAAAGGTGCGGGCAAGGAGGACATGGACCGATTCTGGTTCGTTGCAGATTTGGTGTGGACTGCGCAAGGGGTGGTGAGCGATACTGTGAAAAGGGCGCAGCTGTCCCTAGAATTTGAAGAAAGAGCGTTGGACTAGTACATGCGGTACATCTCTCAGAACGGGAGTGCAACTATTCAAGATATTAAGGATGCTCTGAAGCAACAATTCTAAAAGCCAAAATATTACTCTCATTTGGTAGCGGAAGTGAAGGACTTCAAGCAAGGTGTGTCTGAGTCGATATGGGAGGCTGATCAGAAATTGAAGAAAGCAATCAAAGAAGGAGGGTTTAAGTATGACGACAGGCAACATACCAAATGGTTCATCGCTATGATGCTACCTCACTTGCGTATACCTATGGGCCACCAGACCTTCGAATCACAGGAAAAAGCCTTGGAAGCCACCATGAAACTCGAAGTTGTGCCCAAAGAAGACAATTCGGGAGGAGTACATCAAATTCAAGAGCAACTCGGAGCTATGCACATGGAAATTCAAAGCCTGCGAAAGGAACGAGGAAAGGGAGCTAGTGCAGACCTATGGTGCACACGATGTTAGACGTCTGGACATACGAAGGATCAGTGCCCACTACTAGTAGATTACATACGGGTAGGTCCAGGCTCAAGCGGGTCTGCGTTATGGTGCGATGACTGCCGAGTTGCAGGACTACACGATATGGCCCAGTGCCCTCGGCTAAGTACGAGCGAACTAAAGCAACAATGGTGTAGATTCTGCCGGTCAGTAGGACATGATGAGCAGAACTATTGCACTTACGATTTGGTGATAGATCGAGGAAGCTTGTATAGGATACAATTGGACAATGCGTCACCTAGATCCCCCACAAAATTCGGTGGCTCCCCAGCCAGGGGCAGGGGAGGTCGGGGGGAAGCGCAGGACGAGGACGTGGGCAACTAATCTATTATAACTACGGAGAGGCAGGAAAATTTGAGAGGGACTGCCCAAACCCTACCAAGTAATCCTGTAAATATTGCCGGCAGTTGGACCATGGGATTGAGGACTGCCCGATCTTGATAACAAAAATGTGAGAGAAACAACCAACACCGACACAGAACGTACAAAGAGCTAAGGCTGAGCTACAAGACATAAATCCAAGTAAAACACACAGAGGGACGGCCACGACGGAGGATGCATGGGGTCCTCCGATTCAACAGGCATCTGACAACCCAGAAGGATTGGACAACACTAGGACAAGAAACTCTACTCTACGGACTAGGCAGATGCCTGCACACCTAGGAACGAATAACGAGGTGAGACCCTTCTTGCAAGCGGTATCAAGCTATTACGCCACCCAAGGACCGAAGAAAACCTCCAGGCAGTAATAGATAGTTGTGCAGGGCAGCCCCCCCTATCTCCAGAAGTTCGGGACATAAACAAGTTACGCAGATATGGGAAACGTACCGATAGGGAGATGAGACTAACTGCCCAGATCGGTAGTTATGAAATGGATCTGGTTGTCTTAGACTTGGGTTCAGATTCCAACGTGCTACCTAAGAAAACTTGGCAGTGAATGGGAGAACCAAAATTGGAGTGGTCCAATATCAAACTACGTATGGCCAATCAGCAGAAGATTATACCTCTAGGAAGACTATCAAAACTCATGGTAGATATCGCTGGGGTTAGGGCCCAGGCTGATTTCGAAGTAATTCATATTGTAGAAGATGCAGACTCGTACCCTGCACTCTTAGGACTTGATTGGGCCATAGATATGGGTGGTATCGTCAACCTCCGGGAAAGAAGGATGGTATTTGAAAATAACGGGACAAGGGTGACAGTATCGTTAGATCTCGCAGAGGGAGACCACTACACAGAGCCAGTACGTGGTAACCAAGAGTTAGATCACATTTACAAGTTGACCACGCAAAACGAGGATTGGATCAATCCCACGATGGAGGGGGTACTCTGCTGGGAAACAGACAGCGAGTACTTATCTGACAAGGAGATGGAAAATTGGCAAAACCAGTTGCAGGATGTCTCGGCACTATGACATCCTCGAGTCACCAGGAACCTCTACTGCATTTCTTCAGAGGTAAGAGATCTACCTCATTTTGATGAGTCTAGTAGCATCCAATAATTCCTGAGAACACTGGAAGCTACGGTTCCAGGAGAATGACGGCTCTGGGCCCTTAATCTAGCTATGCGTGGGATGCCTGCACGATGGTGGGACACCCATAAGGCAGCATTCTAGGATTGGGAGACATGTCGGGATATGATGATCCTGCGGTTCACACATCTGGTTGACATACGCACCAAGATATTCCTCAGACCTGGGGATCCCCGCGCGCATTTTCTCACCTGGATGGACGAATGGTCTGATTGGACTACAAAAGAGTGGGTTCATCTATTTATTCATGCTTTGGGCCCTATCCTCGTCGCCTGGTATTTAGATGCAGAGCTACATCAGCGCACTCGCCACTGGGAAACACTAAAAGATGACTTTATAGGAACGTTCGGACTAATTGGAGGGATAGAGGCGCTTGACAAAGCTCTGCAGGACATCGATGCTTTCGTCTTTAGTGACTCACACCATTGCGCGGCACCAGAGGTCCTAACATGGGACGCGTAGATGCAAGACATAGTCAACTTCCGAAGCTTGGCGATAGAAGAAGAGGAAGACAATCCTCAGAACGTCTCTATCCTAGAATTCGAGGGGGTGCGCACTGTCATTGGACCCCCGCTTCAGAATATTGATGTGACTCAACCTCTCTAGCTACAGGAAGTTAATATCAGGACGGAAGAACATCCTAAGTTGGCTAAGATCAGGGACTATTGGGACCAAGGAACTGTCGGCAAAATTGCAGAGCTACTTACAGAATATTAGGACTTATTTCTGACAAAGTTTTCCAAGCTCAAGGGAATCACGGGGGACCTAGACGTTATGCACATCACTCTGAAACCAGAGGCACATCCCGTAAAGCAATGGCCTTACCGTTTGAACCCTAAATATAAGCAAAAGGTCAGAGAAGAACTGGACAAGATGCTTGTTGCAGGTATCATTGAACTGGTGGAACAGTCGGATTGGGTAAGCCCGATGGTTATCCAGGAGAAGAAAAAAAAAGGGGAGATACGCATCTGTGTAGACCTACGCAAGTTAAATGATGCATGTGTCCATGACCGCTTCCCTACGCCTTTCTCCGATGAAATCCTTGATAGCGTGGGCGGGAAGGAAGCCTATTCATTCACCGATGGGTTCTCAGGGTACCATCAGATCCGAATTGCACCTCAATATCACAGTAAGACTACATTCGCGACAGAATGGGGGTCCTTTCAGTATCCAGTTATGCCCTTTTGTCTCAAGAACACACCCACTATCTTCTCTAGGGTAGTAGTTATTATCTACAAGGAGTTTATCCATAAGTTCCTAGAGGTTTATTTCGATGACTGGACGGTATTCAGCTTGGTAAAGGAACATGTCTCTAACCTACGATTGATGTTGGATGCATGCCGAAAGCACCAGATTTCCTTGAATATCAAGAAGTGTATCTTCTGCGTGCCATTCGGGATCCTGCTGGGGCACATAGTTTTCCGGCAAGGGCTGATGGTTGATCCTGCGAAGGTAGCCGTGATTATAAATCTGGGAGTCCCAACAACGGAGAAACAACTGCATTTTATTCTCGTCCACACGGGCTATTACAGGAAATTCATTCAGGGGTACGCACTGATTACAGCACCCATGGAAAAACTTCTTAAAAAGGATGTCTCCTTTTTTTGGGATGATGAATGTCAGAAAAGTTTCGAGCTACTCAAGGAAAAGATGATCTCTGCATCGATACTAATATTTCCTTATTGGTCAAAGGAATTTCATGTACATGTGGATGCATCAGGCATCACCTTGGGTGTTGTCCTAACCCAACCTGGAGAGGGAGATATTCATCATCTGGTTGCCTTTGCAAGTCGGAAGCTCTCGGGCGCAGAGCGCAACTACTCTACCACTGAACGAGAGGGATTGGCCATGGTATATGCATTACAGAAATATTGACATTGTCTATTAGGCATACACTTTAAGATGTTCATCGATCATTCAGCTTTGAAATACCTTGTCAACAAGCCTGTGTTGGGGGGGAAGATTTTCCGCTGGCTATTGCTATTTCAAGAATACGATTTTGAGATCATTGTCAAGCCCGAGAGGCTGAACGCGGGTCTGAATCATCTGTCCCGTATTGAGATGGGTGAAGAACCCACTAACTTGGAGGAAGGATTACCAGATGTGCAGTTGTTCACCATTAAGGTTGTTGATGCACACTTTGTTGATATCATCTAGTTCCTAACTACAGGTGTAGCTCTCGCAGAATATTCGGTGCAACAGAACAAGGAGTTGGTTACTCGGGCAGCGGACTTTACTATCATCGTCATCTAGTTATACAAGCTAGGCGCTGATGAGGCACTTCGCAGATACGTCATGGAACATGAACGGCAAGCCATTTTGGCGGAGGCACACGAAGGCATCGCAGGAGGCCACTACGCAAGGAAAGCAACGGCCCGGAAGGTCTTGAGAGCTGGGTTATGGTGACCCACCTTACATCGGGATTCTCACACCCATTATAAATCATGCGATACGTGCCAGCGGACAGGACGGCCCTCACGCAGAGATGAGATTCCATTGCAACCTCAAATGGATTTGCAGGCCTTTAACAAATGGGCCATTGATTTTTTCGGGCCCATCAATCTGCCAAGCAAGAAGACAGGTGCGCGCTACATTATTACTGCTACTGACTATGTCACTCGATGGGCTGAAGCACAAGCGGTGAAGGATTGTACTGCAGATACTGCTGCGCAATTCATCTTTGAGCAGATCCTAACCAGGTTTGGCTGCCTAAAGATCCTAATGAGTGACCGAGGCACGCACTTCATGAACGAAACGATACAAGCCCTGAATGAGGAATTCTGGATCCATCATGTGAAAAGTACACCATACCATCCACAGGAAAATGGGACGGTCAAGGCTTTCAACAAAATCCTGGAGCAAGCATTAACTAAGGTCTGAAATTCCGATCGTAGCGACTGGGATGTACGCATCCCCTCTGTGTTGTGGGCCTACCGGATGACCTGCAATAAGCTAACAAGAAGGACCCCCTTTCGGATGGTCTACGACAAGGAGGCCATTATGCCAATAGAGTATGTTGTTCCTAGCCTACGTATCGCAAAATTTACAAATATGGCAGAACCTGATATAATGGAGGAACGCCTCATGCAACTTCTGGAATTAGAGGAAGATTAGTTTATTACCAACTTTCATCAACAGGTTTAGAAGGCTTGCGATAAAGCCTGGCATGATCGACATATTTTCTAGAAGACATTCATAGCGGGCGACCTAGTTCTCTTATATGATAGCCAATTTGTGAAACACCCAGGAAAATTCCGACAGCACTGGCTTGGCCCCTACACCGTTAAGGAAATCACGAATGGTGGATCAGTCCGGCTAACTAC
The DNA here is from genome assembly GCA_034641835.2 of Pinus albicaulis. Taxonomy (NCBI): domain Eukaryota; kingdom Viridiplantae; phylum Streptophyta; class Pinopsida; order Pinales; family Pinaceae; genus Pinus; species Pinus albicaulis. The sequence goes on along the minus strand of CM076575.1, from coordinate 619,179,538 downwards.
CCTGCGCAGTGACATGTTACCAGGCTATGTCAATGGTAGTTGGCTCAAACCATACAGGGCTAAATGAATATATGGCCGGAGTAACTGGCTCAGGCAAGATAGACCCACCTGGGATAGGGCACTGACGCACATGCGGGACACGCACGCTGGTCATCAAATAGCTCCAGGGGCGCTTGGCAGCCCTGTGGCCACAGTGACTTGGGACGAGTCAGAAGATTGTGTTGGGGGACTGTTGGAACAGGGTTTCCTACGAGCTGCAAAATTGGTTTGATTTCGTATATTTTTTATTATATTTAGTCTAGCGCAGGGGTTTTGGGGTGGGTCAAAGCCCCGAAAGCATTGTAATGGGTCAAAGGGTAAACCTGGGGTCCGAAAACCACAGTTTGCGGATCGTAGGAAGGATTAGGCTAGATTGCTATAAATAAACGAACGTTTTGAATTATAAGTATGCAATGAAGAGCTGTTGATGCGAATTGTGGTTTAGTAAGTCTGAGTGGGTTTTTGGGGAAGGACTTCTACTGGTTGTGTGTGTGGAGATCCAGAGTCCTGCTATGTGCAAACCCTGCTGCTGTGTGCGCGGAGATCCAGAGTCCTGCTATGTGCGGACCCTGCTGATGTGTGCACAGGCTGGGATGGGTATTGTAAGAGGAAGTTGATGAATTAATGAATACAAAAGGTTGATTGGGAATAGAATATGTGTCTACTGTTTATGCGAATCTCGGGTAATTACTGTCTTATGCGTATTTTGTATTCAGCTGCGAAAGTTCTGTGTAAGTGTTTTACTGCATCTAGATCTGTTATGTTCTGTTTATGCAATGTTGAGCTACTGTCTTGAAGTATATGATTATTGAGCCCCATAGTACAATTAACCTTGCGCATGTGGATGCGAAAAGAGGCCCATAAGTCCTGCTTGGGGAGATCTGGATTTCTCGAGGTGGAACGTAGCTCTGCTTGCCTTACCTATCCTTTCTCAGGGTGCGGAAACTTGGTTCTAGGACCCACCCAATCTACTTCGGGTGAGACTTTGACCTGCACAAGCAGGTCACTGCCGAAAGGGCCAGCAGTATAGGGGTTTGTTGGCAAACCTTGAACTTCGAACCTAGATCAGGACCCCTCGAGCCAACAAAAAGGTTCGTTGCACAAAGTCTGCAAGGAGTGTTGCGCTTATACCAAGGAATCAAATTTTGATAAGGAATCTAGATTTTTAGCACTTTTGTCCATGTAGGATGTTTTTGTGAATATTTGGATCAACTCCAAATCTTTTTTCTCAGTCGGAAGATCAGTGTTGGGTCAATTCATGAAGAGGGAGGTGGGCTACGCTTCTGCTACAAGTATAAGGATTGGGGTTTGAAGGTTTTTGTATGGCCTACAATTTTTATCATGGTTTTGAAACATTGTATGGACTGTTCCATTCCATCCCAGTACCATAAGCATGTCAGATGATGGTCGGAGATATTATAAGCTTGGAGCGTTCCGCTTTCACACGGTCACCGTATTTTCACCATATCTCTTAAAAACTGTATTTATTTGCCATGAATTTTTTATATTATATGCATGGGGTGATATGAATAAGCGCACTTAATTTCAAGTCAAAATGTTTCACAATTTTCGAGAAACGATTCACCGTCATATACAACCATTTTTCGATTTTCTAGAGATCTGTGAGTCGGATTTGGCTCAAAATTTGTGTGGAGAATTTTTTTAATGATATTAAATTTATTTTAAAAAATTACTTCATTCTAGATTACCATTTAAGAGATATTCAAAAAATACATTCGATGTGCTTTTACGTTACGCTTTTGGACAGTTGTTGCACTTTTGAAAGTTTCACTTCAAGATTAATTTATGAACAAATGGAGATGAATTTTGAAAAATTAATGGAATTTTATATCAATCACAAGCTGAATAACAAAAACCTCCAGTTTTGTAACAAGTGTCATATATTGGAAGATTCAAATGAATTTTTACAGCCTATTTTTAGATTTTGTTATTTCATGTTTAGTCATGATTTTTGAGCGCATATTTCGAGGAGGTGGAGAGGAATTTTTCAAAACAGAGAGAGGTTTATCCTAATAAAAATATAATTTAACCTCGAATGCAGGTGATAGAACTAACATGAGGGACAATCATTTCTCACACACCCGGGAGGACAGAGATCTTCTGCGTAGAGCCTCACCTACTTTGAATCCTCAAACCATTAGCCATTCGCATGAGACTAACAGAATAAGGCATGATAATGAGACGCTGGGAGCTATGTCGCCCTATCCAGGGCACCCTTCCGCATCTATCACCATAAATTATTATCATGATTAACCTGTATATCAGCTATCCCCCTTCCCTCGAGCCTACTCAGGCGATCGATCATGGCACGCAGTTGTGTGTGAGGCATACTCATTGCCATCCTACTCGCATGTGTCCAAGCACCTTTGAAAGGATGAGCTCTCAACCCCGAGAAACCCATAGTATTTTCCCTCTACCTTTCATTTTTTTTCTAATCTGGCACTTCCCTAATTTCAGAAGGCCACACAGCCCTTTTATCAGCGTTGCGCTGCGCAGTCCCCTCTGGGCTGTGACATCCCTTTTTTTGCACCTCTTCCCCAACCCTTCTGACCCCTCGAGCCCTATCGTTATTCCCTGTTGCGTATCCTCCCCTTGACATCTCCCCCCTACCTCATTGTGTAATGGCCCCCATATTACACCATAGAACCATCTGAGGTGGACAGAGAGGGGCTCTACCTGGTCGTTATCACCGTGGTGAGGACAATCGACTGGAGTCGATGGAGGGCTCCTCCTCCGGCACTTTTGCACAACAAAGCCCCGACCCCGAGTAAGAGGAAGCAACCCCTGTGCAAGCTGCGCAGAGAGGTAGGTGCAGCCCGTAGAATTCCACCATAATGCACCAGACGCATCCCCAAATTTACAAGGCTAACTTGTTGTCGGTTCAGGAGAAGGAAGATGATGATTCGAATGTCTAGGTGATGGATTCCGATGGCAACTAGATGCGTGTCCCTAAAGGAGTAGATTCAGAGTCCCCCATCTTCTGCGCACCGGTCCACAAACCCAGATGTTCAGTGGCATATTCGGAGGAAGCGGCTGTGCAGGCACCTGCTTGCCCCATTGAGGAGGAGGTCCCCAACAGCGATGACGAAGATGAAGATTGAGGCCTGCACAGCTGCACTGATCTTCCATGTTTTTTGTAAAGCATGCCACCATCAATGTTTTTTTTTTCTTCTGCATATTTTGTGATACTTAGATACATCAGCGCTACTTCGCATATTGTAATATTATGTCTTAATTTTTGTTCGGGTTGGTTTCCTGCTCGGAGGCAGCCCCGAAACCAAGTAACTAAGGCTGGGATTGGCTAAGCGCAGCTCGCCAACCCCGCTTGTAGCATATGTAACATTTCGTTTTTTCAATTAATAGAATAGCCTAACTTACCCAAAAAAAAAAAACCAATTTACAAAAACCTCCTTCAGTGTTGTAATATATGTCATGGTTCAAGATGTACAAGTTAATATTTGACCCCTATTTTCAAGAGAAATTAGACCCTATTCCTAATGGGCAGTTCCAAATTTAATTTAATTGATTCTATCTTTGGGGAAATGGTTGAGCTCGACCCCCTGAGTCTAGGGATGAGATAATTGTATATATTTCATGAATTTCAGTGTACAAAAGGTTGGTTAGTTGGTGAGGTTAAGGAGAAGAGACATTGTATTGCACTTATTTTTGACATATTTTTAGAGTGAATGAAATACAGAGGTGGAATTTGCAAGGATTCTTGAGTTAGTTTTCTTTGGAGAGGTGATTCCTTTCTTTGTAAGTTTTATTTTATGACAAATCATGCTTTGAATGCATAAATTTTAGTTTAGTTAAAACAAATATTTGATTTAGAATTCACTCCAAACTATGCTATGCTTCAGTTTTGCTAGACATCTATGTTTTCAGCTAAAATGACAATTAGAATTCATCTTGATGCTTGACGCTCTTTTGTCATTTTCAATTTTTTCTTCACTCGCCCTCCTACAACGAATTCAGACTAAAAATATCTAAAGAGACAACCTACCTTTGCCCTGCAAAATCTCCATTTTCTATTCATTTCATCACTGCAAACATAATCATATAGACATGACCGTATGCCCAATGGATTTGTCTCCTTTCCTACCACCAAAACTTTGAAAATCATACCCTGTAAAGCACTATACCTAGCCTAATATTTGAATAATTGAACTTCCTAGACAGAGAGATCCCTTTTCAAGGCTAGAAGGGCTAGACTCTAGCCTAAAAGTTGTTTGTGGTTACCTCTGAATTTCTCTCCTCGTCCTAGGGAAATTACGGAGAGCTAACAATTCCTAGATTATTTCTCTTTATGTTGGTGCTCTGATTGGTGATGGTGGTTGTTATAGTGTTGTTATGTTCACTGTTTGTAATGGTTAATGTTGTTGTTGTCCATAATGGTTGTTTTTTTTTTACCTATGTCCTTAGAGATGTGGTAGCTAGTATCTCATAGGCATATTATGTTTTATGGCTTTGATAGTTTTCTACTGATATTCTCTATGTAATTTTGTTATATATATATATATATATATATATATATATATTATAACATTTTTTTAATTAGGTATGTTTCATTTATATATTTAACTAATATATAATTAGGTATGTTTCATTTTTTTAATTAGGTATGTTTCATTTATATATATATATATTATAACATTTTTTTAATTAGGTATGTTTCATTTATATATTTAACTAATATATCACACACATATATATATTCAAAAATAATATAAGGATTAAATTTAAAGATTAAATATTTTTTTATTTACTTTTTTTTATTTTATATTTAACTTTTATATTTTATTGAAATATTAGACTTCTATTATAACTTTCTATAAATTTATATAATTTAGGTGTGTACGATATAAAGAAAAATTTAACATATTAAAAGTGTGAAGATAAAAATAAAGAAATAAAAATGAAAAATATTATTTAAAAAAGAAAAATAAATCATGTCTAACTTAACTGTTATTAAGTTTGACATTCATAGACAACATTCCTTTAGTACACGCAATTTGGTTTTTTATTTTTTTTAAAGATAATAGGTTTTAGCTCAATATGAGAGAGATGTTCTTATGTAACATTAATAAAATAATGTTTATCATAAAAAAAATTAAAAAAAAATTAAAAAATAGCATTAACAAAAAAAAATCAATGTGAGCCATAAATAAAATACTTCAATTTCTACCTTATACATAAAATAATTAAAAGTTATAAAAAAAACATAGTTTTATATCAAGTTTATATATATATATATATATATATATATATATATATATATATATACTCTTTTCATTATAGGAGATATATATAATATATAGTGTTCTTATTCATATGAAATTGATATATAACATTTAAAAACTATTAATAACAAAAATATGGTTTAACATGGTTTTTATATATGAGAAGTAATTCTTATTTTATTAATAAGTTATTTAGGGAAATTTGCACTTCATATGAAGTTGACAAGTAACTTTTTAAATATTAATAACAAAAAAAATTATATAGAGAGAGAGTCCTATGGATATATGTTTTCAATTTTCAAATATCATTCCGGCATGTATTAACATTTTTTATGTGTAGAATCATTAAAAACATTTCCATGTCACCCCATATATATATATATATATATATATATATATATATATATATATATATGGTTCAAAATTAACAGTGATTCCTATGGAAACTTGGTAAATTCTGAAGATGGATTTATGCTAATATAATTTATAATTGTTTATAAATATATCTATTATAATGGTTTATAAATATATAAATTTATATAATTTAAGTGCATGTGATATAGATAAAAACTAACACACATTAAAAAATAATAAATAACAACAATTTTTTAAAATTAAAATATTTTTTTAATCTATATGTGTTTCATTTATATATTTGATTGAAATATTACAACACATAAATAATAAAATTTAAATATTTTTAATTTGCATAAGTTTATTTTATATATTCAACTTTTATATTTTATTGAAATATTACACTTATATTATAATTATTTACAAATATATAGATTTATATAATTTAAGTGTTTATAGTATAAATAAAAAATTAACATAACAAAAATATGAAAATAAATATAAACCAATCAAATGAGAAATATTATTAAAAAAAATCAAGTTTTATGTAGATTATCAACACTACTCTCGTTATCCTCCAAAACCTAATGAAGTGTTGTCAAGTTTGACATTTATAGACAATATTTAGTCTGTGCACACAACATGGAATTTTTATTATTATTTTTAAAGCAAGTAAGTTTTAGCCTCTAAGGTTTTATTATTTGTATTTTTGTTTTAGTTTTTTGTCTATTACCAACTTCGTTCCATCTTAAACCTGTCTCTAACAAGCGCCAAGAGGCTCTAGAGGTCAAACCTTTCCTTAACTTTTACACTCGAGAGATTTGCACCCAAAAAAGTTTGCACCTTAAGAGATTTGATTGTCTCAGCCCTCTATAAATCCAAGTTTAGGATGAATCTAGGCTAGTTTAAATTATTTAAGATATTGCAATTTTAATTTACATTAAATTATTCTTCACTAGTTTTCTTTTTGTCTTAAAATGGATTATAATTTACAAAATTGAACAGTTTGAAGTCAATTAAATTACACACTCATATCATGCATTCATATTTCTAAATGTAATCTTAATTTTTTGTATATCTTAAATACTTATTATTTTTAGTTTGATAAAAGTTACCTCATACAAACACATTTTTTTTCTAAATTGGAATGGGTATGATTTATTCATGATTTGGTTGGGCCAGAGCCTAATCAACCTTTGTTACACAACATTGCCTTACATCTTAATACATCTTGATGTACTTTGTATCTCGAGTTAAGGAACACTTGAATGGATAATGTTATTGTCATTGATGTTAAGTTCGCCCGATGCAAGAAGGCAGCCTTTGTTTGCCATTATATCCGCTTCACTATTCGAGCTTCTGAGGATGTGGAAAATTTGGAAGGATTCAAAGTCCAGCAGAATTATCTTTAACCTTTTCAGCGACTTGTTGAGAGTGGCATTGTTGAACTGGTCCTGCAGATTGATCTTCTTGATGAGGATTTCTGAGTCTCCAAATGCTTGATAATCGTTGATGCCTCTATCCCGGACAAGTTGGCAGGCTTTTGTGAGACCAAGAAGTTCTGCTTGGTTATTTGTACGGTGAACAAGCCCCCAGCTGAAGCAGTCTTTGCTAGAGCTGTCCAGGGAGTAGATGACTCCACCAGCGCCCGCTGCCCCGGGATTTCCCTTGGAGGCACTGTCGAAGAAAATTGTAGTTTTGAATTGATTCCTCCTCCAAAGTTGGAAACTTGCTTCTAGTTCTCTTAATCTCCAGTGTGGGTTGGGAAGGGGGAGGGTTAGAGATTTTCCTTTGGGGAGAGGGCTAAGATGATTCAAACAGCTCTTTTCAGAAGGGAGGAGTGAAGAATCTGATTTTTGCAATTGCTGAAGGACAGATTCTATAAGTAGAGCTTTTTCTTTAGCAGTTATTTTTGTAGGGAAGCAAGGAGTATTATTGAAGGTCAAGTCGTTCCAGGCCAGCCAGATTTCCCAACACACGAATTTAGGGATAGAGAGCCAGATGTGATACCAAAGAAAGTTGCTGGGGATGGAATGAGGATAGGTTTGAAACCATGAGGAGTAAAGATCAACCACAGTACATTGCTGGGGAGAATTAACTTGCGGTTCGAGGAGTGTTATTTTCCAAACTTCTTTGGAAAAAACACAGTCTATGAATAGATGAGAGGCTGTCTCTCTAGCATTTCTACATATCACGCATCTATGAGGTCCAGCAATTTTTCTTTTTAGCAAGTTGTCCCCTGTCAACAATTTGTTATGCATGAGAATCCAGAAAAAGAAATTGACTTTCGGGAGCCCTGAAGAATTCCAAACCTGTTTCCACATACTGGGAGAATGAATTCTGTCTTTTTTTGGCTGCAGAGCATTGTATCCTGATGTAGAGGTATAAGTGTCGGTGTCTCCCCGGCTATCTAAACTGTCACGATGGATGGGCGCAACATTAGAGAGGAGTGATTTTAGCGTTGCCAGTTATGGGAGGAGATGCTCTGAAAGAATTGGGAAGCCCCAATCCTGCCAATTATCTTTATCATCCCACTCTGCTATGTCAAATATTTTATGATACCCTACAGCAAGAAGCCAGCAGTGGAGGTCACGAATTTCTTCATGGGAATTAAGAGGAGCGCAATTCATTATGCGGTCTTCCCAAAAGTAAATTTTTTTTCCATTGCCTGGAATACGGTAGAGGTGAATCTTGAAGCAACTGATATTGTTTTTGCAAAGGTTCCAAGTTAGCGTGCCAGGGGAGGTGTTGTCAACTTATAATTTCCCGAGAGAGACCCCCTGCGCATATTTTTTCCTGAGCATATTGCTAACTGGATGTGCGGGGTCGGAATAGATTTTCCAGAAAAGCTTGCAACCGAGTGCGAGATTGGAGAGAGCAGGATCTCTTATCTGGAGTCCTCCATCTGTTGTTGGGCATTTTACTAGATCCCAGTCTACCAAATGCAGTTTTCTAGTTTCCTTTGCCCTCTTACCAGAGAAAGTCTTGCAAAAGGCAGGAAATTTGCTCCATGATGTATTTATGAGCAAGGAGGAAAGAGGCTTGGTAGATAGGAAGGGCGAATAGCACATATTTTATTAAGATTGTTTTTCCTCCCTTTGTGAGCCAGTACCCTCCCCAAGAGGTGATCTTGAATTTGATCTTGCTGATGATACCTTTCCACAGTGTTCTGTTATTAACTCCGGAAGTGAGAGGTAGGCCAAGATATTTGATGTTGTCCCAATGGGCATAGCCCTCGAAGCCTAGGATCTGGGCTATACTGTTCATATTACCTTGATCCACATTCCATCCATAGATTGAGCTCTTTCTATCATTTATCAGTGCTCCTGAGGCTCTGCATTAACTTTTTAGGATAGATTCAAAGGATTTAGCTATTCTCATAGAGGCACCGCCAAGAAGGAGGGAGTAATCTGCAAAGAGAGCATGGTTTATAGGATTTTTGGCATTAGAAGTACGAATTACGGGGAGACCACCAGAATTCATTTCTGCAGAAAGCTTCCTACTGAGGGAATCTTCCATTAGTATATACAAGAAAGGAGATAACGGGCAACCTTGCCTCAAGCCACGCTGAACTTGGAAGAAGGATGTTGGCCGGCCATTAACTAGAGGAGCAATCCAAGGATTTTCAATACAGGCTTTGATGAGATTGATGAACTGAACAGGGAAGCCGAAGGATCAGAGGACTTGGAAGAGGAAGGATTGATTGACCCTGTCGAAGGCATTGGCCATGTTGAGCTTGATCAAAATCCCCTTCTCTTTCCTCAATTTACTGGAGTGGATAGCTTCCTGGACTTGAATAGCATTATCCAAGATATGTCTTCCTTTGGCAAACCCCCCTTGAGGGCTGGAGATTAATTTTTCAAGCAGGGGTTTGACTCTGTTTGCAAGGATTTTGGCCAAGATTTTGTAGGAAGCGTTACTAAGAGAAATGGGCCTGAATCTGCTAAAAGTTTCTGGATTGACCTCTTTTGGAATTAAGGCTAGGAAGGTTGAATTGATGCCTCCCCCAACCTTGGCTTTACTGAAGAAACCTTGTATCATTTTCAGCAGATCTTTTTTGATGATGTTCCAGCAGACTTTGTAAAAATGTATATAGAAACCATCTATCCCAGGGGCCTTATCTGATTCCATTGCCCATATTACTTTCATAATTTCTTCTTCAGATAGTGGTTTCAGGAGAGCTTGATTGTCCTCATGATTAATGAGGTGAGGGATATTAGAAATAAGGTCTTCAGTGTCCTCTATGCTACCTTCATTCCCAAGCCCGTAGATGTTTTTGAAATGATTTTCAGCTGTTGATTTAATTTGGTCAAACTTTTTGCAGATCTAACCTTCTTCATTTTTTATCTCGGTAATATGGTTGCGAGATATTCGGGCTTTGTACTGTCGATGGAAGAACGAAGTGTTTCGATCTCCTGCCTTGAGCCACAGACTAAGATATTTGAGCCTCCAATACTCTTATTCCTGTCTGAAAGAGCGATGGGTGTTGCATTGGAGTGCAGCCTCTTTATTTAGAATTTATGAAGTGATATGTAGGTCTTCTATTAGCATTTGCAAAGTTTCCAATGAGTGAATAGCTTCATTTCTCTGTTGAGTAGGGTTTTTAGATGGATTCCTTAGCCACTCTTTTAAAGCTTTTTTTGTGGCTTTTAATTTTTTTTCCCACACATAGCTGGGGGATCCATTGATGGGATTGTCCCAGGCTGATTGAACAGTGTCAAGAAAACATTCTTTTTCAATCCAGAGAGGGTTGAATTTAAAGGGGATTGGGCCCAGGTCTTCCTCAGGAACCATAAGAAGTTGAATTGGCTTATGGTCCGAGGTGAGTTTGGGGAGGATTTTTGTGGAGATAAGTAGATTTTCCAACAGCAAGGAGCTTTGAATTAGGAATATGTTGAACCGGGCAGAAATGTGGTCAGTCCCAGTTCGATTATTGGTCCAAGTGTATGTGCCTCTTACAGGTGCAAAATCAAGAAGGTCCCTCTGCTGCATTAGTTCTTCAACCAAAGGTAGCAGTTGGTATCTGGTGTTGTTTCCCTCCCTTTTTTATTTTGGCTTCATGACAATATTGAGATCTCCGGCCCTAATAATGTTGTTGGGGGAGTGAAGGTCTAAAAATTTGAAGAGAGAGTTCCAACATTCTCTTTTTTTAGCATAAAAGACAGGAACATAGAGATTGAATAAGGCTATAGTTAACTTACTTTTAAGGTGCTTCAGCTCAGTGTATATCCAGTGCTGGGTCTCATGTGAGTTAAGCAGATGGAAGTGATCGTCAGTCTAGAGTGTTGCGACTCCTCCTGAGGATCCCCTCAAGCTTACTACTTTTCCTGCATTCTTTTTCCATTTTGACTTACTGATTTCCATGAGGGCTTGACCTTCTATTTTAGTCTCTTGGAGCAAGAGGATATCTGTGGGTTCTATTTTCATCAGATCTTTGACGGCTTCGATTTTTGGTTGGGTCCCCAGACCTCTATAGTTCCAAGAGACTATACGCATTATTTACCTGGCGAGGGGTTTGGGAGGCCTCCCTTAGAAGGTCTTTATCTTGTATTTCTCCCAATAGACATTTCTATTGTGGATTGGCTGCCTTGAATTTTTAGATGTTCTGCCTCTTCTTCCCTTATGACTTTGTAAGGCTTCCTGCCTGCCCTCTTCGAGGGTCTCTCATAGATCTCATCCTTTGAGGAGTCAGAGGGTTCTGCCGCTTTTTTCTTTGTTATATCTGCATACGAAGGGATGGAAGGGCTACCCTGAGAGACACCAGGTGAGGCAGCTCCGCCTCCTTCTTTGTTTGGTTGAGGGATGTCATTCTGTACTGGGGTAATCAGATCTACTTCTGGAGGATCTGGAGGGGAGCTTCCGTTGGGGTTTGGATTCTCATCCAGGACATGGGGGATCCTCTTTTCATTTCCTTGATCTTCAATATTGTTCCCCTTTTTAGGCCCTTTCCCTTGTGCTTTTGCATGGCCATATTTCTAGACTGTGGTCCACTACTCTCCCTTCGACTTGTCACTCTGATCTTCGGCTTTTTTCTTTCAATATCTCGCAAAATTCCCATATCCATGGCAATTTCTACACTTGAAGGGTAGCTGCTCATAATCGAGTTCTTGGATATGAGACCATCCAGCAACTGTGAGCTTTATTGCTTCTGGTAGTCCTTCTTCAAGATCTACTTCCACGCATATTCGAGCACAGGAATACTGATCTTTCCTCGCAGCCTGGTCGATATATTTTCCAAGGGAGTTGCCAATGATTTGGAGCGATTTCTGGTTCCAGCAATGCAGGGGAAGATGGGGAAGTTGCACCCATACTGGGACAGCAGTGGGCACATCTTGTGTCGGATCGAAATCCGGCAACCATTTGTTTAGATATAAACCTTGTGGACCCATGAAATAAGGCCCATTCCTGAAGATGAGACTTCGGTCCTCAGCAAATTCAAACAAGAACACGAAGAAGCCTTTGCCTACGAAGTAAGATTTGATGCCTTCCTTGATCAATGGGGACCAGTTTCTCTTAATCCAGTCTTCAACCGATTTGGGTGAGGGCTAGAGGCCTGTGAACTGTCCTATGAGTCCTTTGTCTGCTAGGTTCAGAGCAGTTTGGAAATTTTCTTCCTCAGGGAGGGCCACCAAGGGTATACTGTCCTTTTTTTTTACGAATTTCTGTTGTTGTGTTGTTGGGGGCCGTTTCCAGCACGCAGCCACCATTTTCTGGAATTCACAGACTTCTAGAGGAAGGGGGAGGGGCTTTGAGCCCCCCTCACGGGCCATGGCAGTATGGAGGGCCGTAAGAGTGTAATCGCGGGCATGCGCAGCGCAAGAGCTCATGAGAGCTAGGTCACGCGGCCAGAGCAGGAGAAGGAGTTTTTTAGGAGCCTAAGGGTAATCAGCATATCAATGAACTTAACCAGAGAATTATTATGGAATTAGATTGTTTTTCCCATACAAACACATTTTAACTACCATATCTATTTATGTAATATAATGTAGCATTATTTTCTATTTATAATATTATTATCATTAGATGTTTTTTTTTACTTTTGATAAAAAAAAATGTTTATATATATATAACCATTAATTTTATTTTATATATTTGAAATACTTATTGAATTTTAATTGATAAAATTTAACTAACACAAAATCATTTTTAACTATCATATCAATTTACTTAATTTATATATTTGCAATACTAACAAGCCTAGATCAAATCTCTCTTGGTGCAAACCTCTTTTTTGAGTGCAAAACTTGAGGAAATGTTTGCACCTCAAGGGATTTTATCCCTCGCAAGGCTTAATAGATCTAGATTTAAGATGGATCTAGGTTGATTTGATATATATAAGCTTGGTAGTTAATACAATCTACTAGAAGCTTCGTTGTTAGACTGTAAAACCTAAGTTCTTGTGTTATACAGTGAAACCCAATAAGAATATATATCTCTATATTTGCATGAGTCGAGGATATTAATTATCCTTGGTTTAATTTTAATTTTAATGTTATCATTCAATCTCCTAAATAAAATCCAACGACAATTGTATCTAAACTAAGTTGTTATGAACATCTCACAGACATATTACATTCATTTTTTCAAGCAGAGGTTAAAATCATTGTTATGAACATCTGAGAGACATATTCCAGTGATTTTTCATGCGGAGGTTAAAGCCAATGATTGACACAATTTAAAATGAGAAGCTTTAATAAATTTTAATGTAAGGCAAAAAATATAAACAAAATATAGGATTTCATGCACCATAGTTTTTTTTTTCATGTTGTCGTATCTCTTCACACTCAGGAGTAAAATTTCAAACATTAAAAACAAAATGAATAACATACAAAACAACCTAGAAAAAACTATTATTTCAAGGCTATGTAGCAAAGTGAGCAAGGTTGTTTTTCCCAAGTTTTACCTCGAAGATATGCTTCCACAAAGCTATAAAGTCCTTGTGTCTTCTTGTAGTGTGCCTTTATTGCATGGTTTTCTTTGCCAAATCAAATATGAAAATTGCTCATGGTTATGATATTTGTTGTGGAATTATGATTTATTTTGATCTAACTAATAGATGTTATTGCAATGAATGTCTCGCATTAGCGAATAACTCTTTTAAATAGGCTACATTAGTAAAGAATAGCATGGACAAAATCATGGGTTGTGAAAAATTGGAGCCCAAAATCCTCCATCCATAAATTACTATTTTATCTCAATTTTATTTTAACTATTAATTTTTTTTTTTAAATCTGCAACCTCAAAACCTCAATCCATAAATTTATTTTTTTTCTCAATTTTATTAAAAATATTAATTATTATTATTATTATTATTATTATTATTATTTTAAATTAACCATTAGAGAAGTATTATGTGGGTTGTGAAAACCTGGAGCGAAAAAACTTCCAATAAATTTACTATTTTATCTCAATAATTATTTAATTATTTAATTTTAATTTTGTATGTAATTTGACCAAGTCAAAATGTTTACATATCATATGTATACTTATGAGTCTGAAATTTAAAAAATATTCACACCTTTAACTCTTACACATTTAACAACTAACGCCTACACATCTATCCCATACTCGGTTATAGTGCAATTATTTTTTACTTTGATAAAATTTACCTCACATAAACACGTTTTAACTATGATGTCAATTTATGTAATTTTTGTAGGCAACATTTTAGTTTTGTAAGCATTCCAATTTCATGCAACATTTCACGCATAATAAGAGTTGACTGCATTTGTTTCGGAGAATAATATTAAATAATTTTTTACATTATAGATAAAATCTAATCTAATATTTTTTTAGGAATGAAGTGTTGGTAACTTTTATAGTTGGGTGAGGTTGTTTTCCCAATGTGAAGACAAACATAATTTATAGACAAATAATTTTGTTGTTTGTCAATTGGTATGAGTTCACTAGAGATTACATCAGGCTTGACCTGTGGCTTGAGAAAATGCGACCCAGGGGCATCTAAGCCGTCAAAATCACCCGGGGATCGCACCCAGCCTGGGCCAACACTAAGAAAATTGGGTTTAAATTGTCTCCTCCCCCTAGAACGAGCACAAAAGCCTCCATGAGGTTTGATATTGGGTAGCCCTTCTGAAGACGCCCATCCTCAACCGGTTGTGCTAGTGGGACTTGACAATTTATAGACAAATAATTGTATTTCATCACTATGGGTTTTTTTGTAAGAAAACATATTTACATTATATTAACATGGAAAAATACATAATTTACAGTCTTGAGAGCATGGAGGGACTAAGCCTCTCACCTAATGGGAACCTCTGCCTCTAAGTGAGGAAACCAGAGAGAGCGCAAAATTATCCGCCCCTGGATTGGGAAATCAAAGCCAAACTTTGAAACAATGTACAATTGGAAGGGAGTTGACAAAAATAAAAAATTGAAACAATGAGCCTAGCAAATTTGTGCCAATAACTTGCAAACCGAACCAAAACTTCAAGAGCAACCGACATGAAGTGTGTTATGGAATTCGAGAAACTAACGCTTGGTTGTGGAGGGGCCACATTGGAGTTTCAATGAGGCCATTTTGGACCCACCATGAAACTAAGCATTGCCTTGAGCTTGTGCACTGCATGTGTCACTTATAACTTATTCGATAGTATAACACCCATAGGGCCTACGACGAGGAGGTGAGGAGGGGAGAGCATCAACAACAAGGGGTGTCAAATCATGAGGGGGAGGGGAGTGAGACATTAAAGCTCAAGAGGTTGGAGGCGAGGACGAGCCAACAAAAGGGGAGTGTGAGGGCAAGACATCGAGAGAGGAGGGAGATGGCATGTTCAAAGATAACTATTTTCAAATATCTGGCTAGATGCTTGAGGGAGGAGGTGGAGTGGCTATGGAAGGCAGAGAGCTCAACAATCCACCCTATAACTCTCAATTTATCCTGCTCACTCTCCTTGAGCTAGCGAACAATAATTTTGTGGAGAGCCCATAGTGTTGATCGACCATGACTTGTTTCTTCCTCCTCTAAATCTGGCACCTAACACCTAATGTGGGTAGGAATCCCATAATCAAATAGAGCTTTAATGGAGGCCTCGTCGAAGGTGGCGGAGGGACGTCCACGACCCCTTCCTCTACCGGGATGATGACCATGACCTCTGTTGCAATTCATGGCAAGGTGGCATAGGTTAGCGGATGCAGAGCGAGATTCATAGGAAGTGGAAGAGGCCCTGAGCAATATAACCAGAGGAATAAACTATCAGGAAACTATGAGAAAAGAGTTATACACCTGGACTTGATAAGCGGGAAATGTGGGCAGGAGTACGAGACCATCTTTCACTTTGTGATGTAATTAATATGCACTGAAGCCACTTGGAGGGAGGCTCCTGCCAGGTGGGGAGCGTCGTAATTTTGTTCGAGGGGTCATGTTATTCTCTCGTCAAGCACCCAGATCTGCAAAATTTCATCACTATGGGTTACAATTTATATAGTTTAAGAATTTTTTAAGAACAAATATATGTTAATTGAAGATTTTATCACCAATCCTCCTTAGGTAAAAGAACTTTATGCTCTTTTTGTTTTTTTGAATTTTGTCCACACTTTATTTCCTTTTGTGATCTATAATATTATTGTGTATATGTGTTTTTCATTAAAAAGTTTAATTAAGCCAACATATTCAATATTATTATTTACTTTTCATAAATTAGCCGACATATATATATTTTTAATTTGTTTAGTGTAAGGTTATGTGATGATATCTCCTTCATATATTGGGTTGTAGAGCACCTCTTGGTTTGAGATTTGAGAACCACATCAAATAAATTCACCTAGGACTAAAATTCTACGAACTTCAAATTTAATAAATTTTATTTGTCGAACCTAATAAATTTGTGTGCGTCTAGATATATATATATATATATATATATATATATATATATATATATACTTATTTTGTCTATTTTATAGACATAATTTCTTCAAATTAAGATCCAAATAGATTCTTGGTAGAGTATCTATTTCTGTCTTCCAATTCTTTGTATTTCATTGGGATTTGCATTTTTTAAATTGAGTAAAATTCTCTAATAGTCGATTTTATACACTTAATTTCTTTGTGGAGTCTTTATTTTTGTCGTCATTTTTTTTTCTTTGAATTTAGAATAAAATGATATATATATATATATATGTTTCATCTTTCTTTAGTAATTAAAAACTATTTCTCTCTGGAGTTTTTGTTTTCTCCTTTTTTTCTTTTTAAAAATTGTCATTGAATTTAGTGTGTGTGTGTGTATATATATATATATATATATATATAGAGAGAGAGAGAGAGAGAGAGAGAGAGAGCCCTAAGGGTTAGCTCAATTTTGTAACACCCTTAGTAATTTGTAAATATTCTTTTATTATGTTGCTAGACTTGTTTTTACAGACTGTGACCCATGTTGAGTGTCTAATCGAAACATCTAATGTGAATAAATAATCTTTTGCTTATATATAGTTCATGTAATATATATATATATATATATATATATATAATTTACATGAAGTTAGCCACATGAAAATTACAATGGAAAGGATACTTATATATAATTTACATGAAGTTAGCCACGTGAAAATTACAATGGAAGGATACTAAAGAGGGTTTCAACAGTTACGGGCAGTTAGCAAGGACCCAAGAAGGGTTATGAGCAGAGGCAATTGCCTACTTGAATTTCCTCTCATAGGAGATAGTTTATCTCTGAAAGGAAAAAGAAGGTTGATAGAAAGTGAGAGTGGAAAAGCCTAAAGCAACCTTTTTAAATGGGAGCTTTGTTGGAGAAGGCCCCAAGAGAACTAGTTGTGAAGCTAATTTATCCTCTATAGGATGCTATCATAGGAAAGGCAAGACACTGCCATAAAAGAAATCTTGCATTGGGCCAAGTGGGCAACAGTTAGGATAACTGTATGGGATGTGAAAATGGCTCAGGGGGGAGATCCAATTGAGGGAAAAAATAGTATCATTGGTTGGGAGGAATGGCTTTCTTCCACTGTGGTCTTTTGTGGCAGACTCGTCCTATATTACTTATATAAGTGCATTTCTCTTGTATAACTATGTGAAGGACAAGAAAGTGGTTCATATCTAAAGTTTTTTTGTAGTTTAGGCGTAGAAAAAGATCTATAATGGTAAATATTAAAGTATTACTGTAAGAAATTTAGAATATTTACAAGAAAAAAAATTGGTATAGGTATAGAGAAATATTGTTGAAATAAACATAAGCCACTATGTCCAACAAAGTAGAAGTGGCATCATGCAAAACTGCAAGTTAAATGGAACATAATACCAATAAAAATTTTAATTTAAAATGTAGAAAAACAAATTGAGAAATATGTCAACCCTCTTCAAGGTTTGATAAAATTATAGGTAACTACCACCCTTTTATGTTCTTCATAAAACAAGTAATAATTTTAATCATGGAAAAACACTGCAAAAGAACCCAATACATTTCCTATATTTTTAAATAAAGTAAAATTTGTAATGTCTTCAAATTACATTAGAAGATAAAAGTATAGAGACCTTGAGCCATGCAAAACTTGGAAATGAAACAGTCTCCAGTTATAGAGTTCAATAAGTTCACAACCATACTAAAATATATATAAATAACACATCCGATGAAATAACAAGAAACTGAATTCAACTTCATAATCATGACTAGAACCCGAAAACCAAACCCTAGGCTAGGGTATTGTCTCTAATAGACGACCAATTCTACTTCACGAGTACAAGGGCCAACCTGGAAAATCAGTGAGGTCGTGAATTAGAATAATTGAGGCAAGAATTTGGTTGGGCTCAAATCAAAAATTCATCGAACATTGAGACAACCTCATGGTACCTATTGACAATTGAAACCAAGGAGAAAACTAAGTAAGAGTTTAAATATAAGTGGAATAAAATTGAAGCCCTAGCGTATTTTAAACCCTTAGCTAGAAACGGTATGGCAATGACTACTCTCCATAGTTGACAGACAAATGTGTACCAGAAAACAAAAATTGAGAACATAAAGGTGTCATTTAAAGAGAGTGGAAGGAAGTTATGACCTACTTTGAATAAATAAATTACCTATTATAAACCCTCAAGAATTAAGGGGTCCATAACTGTTGGAATGAAAGATGAATAATTCTTCAAAAGAGTTAACTCGAACTGGTAACCTACATACTCCAAAGTGAAGCCGAAAGTGTTCTTGTTGTAAACCATTATCACCTTGACAGGTAAATGAAGAAAAGGGATTAGATTGTGTCACAATATCAGTATAAACTTGTCACTCATAAATAATATTAATCAACCTCTTTAAATATCGAGAATAACACATTTATTTACCTGTACATTTTGGTTTGTGAGTTGGTTGAAGGTGAAAATCTGCACCGTCATTGAAAACCAAATATTCATGAGATTGGATGTTAACGTGCTGCAGAGTATTCGAGGAAAGGAAGAAACCCTAAGGTGTATGGAGTAACCAGGCTATAGATTCATATCCTATGGAAGCATTGATGAGAATGAGGCACGGTGACAGGATGGGGGTATGTGGTTACCCTAACCACCAAAGGATCCATCCCCATCATTCATCTCACATCTCAAATATTGACCATAGATTATCATACCAAGACTAGTGGTGAGACAACTGGCGATTGAGTAACATATTTGCACAAGGGTGAACCATAACATGACCAAGGATTTAATAGCCTTAATGTAATTTAAAAATCATAGAACCATATGCCAAAGACTTCACCTTCATACATGCATATCAGTGATAATGAATTAATTGGGAAAATTTAGACCTAAGGGTCTTAATAGAAATGAAACTTATAAATACATATAGAAGATCAAGATGTGTCAATACATGTTATACTTGGTCCTTATGCAACTAAGTTAAATACATGGTCCCCCAACATTAAAATATAATACATGTATGTGCTATAAGTAAAGGAAGCAATGCAGAAGTGTCTATGCTTATTATCCTTAAGGATACCATTATTTATCAGAAGTGGGAATACTCATAGAACTTCACTTAGTTTGAGGGACCTTTTACATGCAACATGATAAAGACAGGAGAAAATAAAGTAATTTATTTACCAATTAATTGAAGATGGGAAAGAAACTATAAAATGGACTAAAAAAATATCCATTAATACCAACAAATTTTGACTCGTATATATGTAATACAAGAAAGAAGATAGGTAATCAATTTAATAGTCTAGTTATAAAATACAATTTTATAGAAATTGTTTCCATGCAACATAGTTTCAAATTTAATGTGGTAATTGGTCATTTCATCAAGAGAGTTGTTATAGGTGGTATCAAACCCTCAAGTTACAACATTGTCGCCTATTTAAGGGAAAACATAAATAATAACAACATGTGTTTGTGTTTCACAGAGAGGGAAAAGAAGAATTAGAAACATGATGACACTGCCTACAGGACCAAGTTCTTCACCCTTACCAGAACCAAACCTTGAGATGTGGGTGTAGCTAGGTGAAGAACCTCGGTACATATTGTCATGATGTTTGAAAAGTGAAAAAATTGAGAGTAGAAGTGGCCAACATAAGGGCTAATAATGAACAGTTGATGAGATATTAAGACAGAATACTCAAGATTCTAATAGATAGGAAAAATCAAAGGGCCTCAACCCCAACCCATGATAATGGAAATATAGCAGAATCACTTAGGCAGAGGGAGGATGGTGTCCTTGAGAAAATTCCTACACCTGAGCCTGAAAGTGATAAGGGAACATAAGAAGAATAATATGAGATTTTTTTCTCAAGGAAAATCATTTAAACCAGTAAAAAGACATAAAACAAAGCTTCAAGGGGAGTTCAAGAAGATAAACCCCCCAACATTCGATGGGGAATCATAAGAAGGAGTTGAGGCATGGATAGTGAATATTAACAAGTATTTCCATATTTATGAGTATAATAGTAAGTTTAGGGCTCGTCTAGCAATCTACCACTTCCAAGGAAAAGCAACTTTATGGTTGGAAGAATTAAAGTGGTTCATGGGTTTGATGACTAAACTTATCAACAACATTTTAAAAATAAATACCTTAATGAGTGGTATTATGATGAAAAATCTCAGGCGTTCTGTGACGTCATATTGGGTCAGTTGACTATGGACGAGTATGTTGTGAAATTCACCTCCTTGTTGAGGTATGTTCTTTATATATGGGAAGAAAAAGCTAAGGTACATTGTTTTATAAGTAGTTCGCCAATGTCAATGAAAGAGTGTTTAGAGTTTGGTAACCCTAAGACCATGGATGAAGTTATCCATAAAGCGTGGATTTTCTATCAATAGTACAAGAAGAAAGGATAAAATAATAAATCTTAGACATGTAAGAAGGGGCAAAAGTACCCTCCAAATAGTAAAAATATAAATACTGTTGGGTCTAAAAATTTTAGCAAAGGGCAACAAAGTAAATTTACTAGAAAGGGTCAACAAAAATCTCAACCTTGGAATGGATCCAAACAACTAAATGCATCAAGTAAATTCGATGTTGGTAAAGTGCATAAATTGTTTATATAGTGTTAGGGTTGTGGGGAATGGCATTACCTCAGAGACTGTCCTTACCATGAGAAGACGAAGCAGGAAGAAAATGTTCAAGAGGCATCTATGGTAGAAGATTTGGTGAGATGCATGCCCATAATAAATGTCACTTTGGAGGACTGGAAAACCGAGCATCAATTTACAATGATTGAATTGGAAGGTAAAATTTGCAATCATGTTCTGTTAATTTTACTAGACCCTTGGGCAATTTTAAGTTATATTAGCCAAAAATTAGTAGAGTTATGTCAATTGCAATTCAATAAATTTAAACACCCACGGTTGGTTCAATTGGCCACTAGAGAAAAGAGAAGAGTGACGATGAGAGTTACAAAGTGTTTAGTAGAGTTGGCGGGACAACAAACAGAGATAAATCTGAATTTTCTAACGTTAGTCTCTTATGACATCTTAATAGGCATGGACCGGCTAGAGGAACATTTGTCTATCATAAAATATAAAGATAAGATTATCATTTATGTTAAGAGGAGGTGTTAGACAAAATATTCAAGGAATAGAAAGATCTGTAATTTTAAGGTAGATTTTAGCATCACAACTGAAGAAATGTATTAGAAAAGGCTGTCAATTTTTTGCAATTCATGTAGGATATTCTAACTCTAAAGAAAGGTCAGCAACTTTTGAAAATTTGCCTATTGTTCAAGATTTTGAAAATGTATTCCTTGAGGAAATTTCGGGACTGCCCCCTAAACAAGACATTGATTTTACAACTGAGACAATTATGGGGCCTAGACCAGTGTCTAAAGCACCATATCGCATGAGTATATCAGGATTAACTGAGTTAAAAATGAAATTGCAAGAACTATTACACAAAAAGTGCATTCTTCCTAGTGTATCACCATGGGGAGCTTCAATGCTTTTTTTCAAAAAAAAAGATAGTACTTTGAGATTATGTATTAATTTTCTACAATTGAATAGATTAAAAATTAAAAACAAGTACCCACTACCCTAGATCGATGATTTATTCAATCAGGTTAAGGGTACAACTGTATTCTCTAAAATTGATTTGCATTATGGATACCATCAAATATGAATTAAGGAAGAAGATATTTGTAAGACTGCATTTAGGACGCGAAATGGGCATTATGGGTTTATGATCTTGCCATTTGGGCTTCCCAATACCCTGACCACATTGTGTGCTTAATGAACAACATATTTGACCCACACTTAGACAAGTTTATGCTAATATTTATTGATGATATATTAGTTTATTCAAAGAGTCTAGAGGAGCATAAACAACACCCGTGAATAGTACTACAAACTCTATGTGATCATCAATTGTATGCTAAATACAATAAGTGTGAGTTATTTAAGGACCAAATATGATATTTGGGGCATGTTATCATCCAAGAAGGGATAGCCATGGACCCATAAAAGATAAGGACAATTATGGAACGGCCCATTCTTAAGAATGTTGCAGATATTAGGTCCTTTATGGGTTTAGTAAGCTACTATCATCACTTTTTATTTGGGTTTTCGAGGGTAGCGTACCCTATTACATCATTACAAAAGAAAGGGAAACCATTCAATTGGACCCTGACATACCAAAAAAATTTCAATCAACAGAAAAATTGTTGACTACAACCCCTATTTTAAGAATTTCATACCCTAAATGATCTGAAATTGATATCTAGTTAATGTTGTGCTAATATCAGTTTCAGAATTAACATGAAAGTGCTTTGGTTGTCTCCTTATGCAAGGGTTTATACATGTGTTTATGATTGAAAATTCATTAAACTTGATGAGATTAAGTGTATTTCATGAACTTAAAAGAAAGGAAACTCAATCTTGAATAGCAGCATATAAAAACACAGCAAGCACAAATAACAGAGACAAATACAAAAGTTTTTGATGAAGGAGTTCACCCCTCCTGAACTACATCTCCTTGGTCCAGCTTCATAGTGTGGCCCATTGTATTAGCTTCAATTGTGAAAAATTGTTGTTTACAGCCTTCTGTTGCCTCTGCAGCCTGCTCCAATGGCTCCAAAACATCAAAATCTACTAATAATGACTCTTCCTGAGCCAAAATTAGTCGAAAATTGCCTCAGTTATGGAAAAAACCAATTTTTCCTAGTGTTTCTCCACTAATTTTGGAAGTCCGCTAGTTAACTCCACTAAATGTGGAGCTTCTTCGCATTTGACGTGTCCGCCAAACCTGTCGCTAAGATAAGCGCGCAGTTAATTAGCGAAAAGCAGGAATTAAGTGTGGTTAACAAATAGATTAGCGCAAAGCGTGTTTTTTCGTTGATTATGGATTAACGTGGTTAAACCACGTATTAACGTTAATAAACACTGCTTATTGGAATTAATTTCATTTTAAAACTCCCGCTGAGATGGTCTTTATCTCTTTGTCTTCGGCACTCGGACATGTGGGAGGGGGTTGGACCCCTCCGAACCCCCATCTCAGCGCGTTTCAATCTTTGAATAGTGGTGGTGTCCCTATAGGGTAAGGAACACGGTGGATGGTATAGTGGTAAGTTGTTGGAGCTCTGCGCGGGTGGTCGTGGATTCGACCCCGACCCCCGCCATAAAATTTTGTTGAATGGAATCCAGTTCAGACCATACGTCTTGAATTTGGTTTAAAATATATGTTGATATAATATATGTGATATATATATTGCACCATGACTATGGTTTCGACCTTGATATAAAATGGATGCAATAATATATGCCCAACATTTGAATTCGACCCTCGATATGAACCTTGGCTTAAATATAATGCGGCCATCCAAACTTGCCATGGGGAGGGCACGTGGTAGCCTCTGGCTATGCCACGTGGCCCTTCTCCATTGGCCCAAAAATTCTACCATTAAAATAATATCCACCATAGAAGAAATTTCCAACTTAGGGTTAGGAGGAAAAATTCAACTTCCCCAAGCAACATTGGCGAATCTGATTCTAACACTTATCATAGTGTCACTAGCTGAAATCTGGAGAATATTCCCTGAAGATTCCTGTGGTGCTGACTAGACTGCCAAGTCATCAGTCTGTCACTATTCTACACAATATTTACCTATTTGAGAAAACAAACAGCAGACCATAACTTACTCATACGAACTCGGATTTTGATGAAATGAGTTGCATTGGAATCCTGGTGACGAGCTCTATCCGGTCGTTCTGGTTTGGATCATTTCTAAGCATTTTCATTTTTTTAGCAAAATATCAAACCTCTGATCATTCCTCCCCACTAGAAGCCTTTTGGACCCCAAAAGATACTATCAATTGTTCAGCAGGTGAGGGTACAACTCCCTCACCCTTTCACTCTCCATCCATTTGGCCTTGGAAGGATTTTGTCCCTTGAGTCCCACTCTAAGGTATCCAACATTCCCTCTCCTTGAAGTTTTGATTCTTCTGTCAAGTGTGAGATCTTGTTGAATTTCATCAAGATATTATGGCAATAAATCATCTATTGATGGCTGTTGAACATGCTCTCCTTTATCATCAATCAAAGGAGGCTCAAACATTCTCAACATTAACGACAGAATATATTTGCATATAAGGAGGCAAATCTAGCTTAAATGCATTAGTACCAATATTTTCCAAAATTTTAAATAGAACATAACGAATTTGCTTGAGATTTTTACCTTCCCCTTGCAATCCTTCTTTTATGATATATAACCAAACTTCATCCCCAACCTAGAATTTGTGATCAAAAAAATGTTTATCATGCCTTGTCTTGTAGCTGCTTTGACTCTTTTCGAGTTGTTCTTGCACTGTGATGTACGAACTGAATTTTCTCAATGAAATTCCTTGCCTTATCTATGTCATTATGACCATATATAGTGACATATTTCTCAAGTAACAAGCCCAAAGGTGATCTTGGCAAGTACCCAAAACATGCCTCAAATGGCGATGTGTTTGTGGAAGAACATTTTTCCCTGTTGTATTCATGTTGAATGTAATGCAACTGTTCATCCCATAACTTGGAGTGTTTGCTACAATAACCTCTAAGAAGATGAATGAATGTCCTATTTACCACATCGGTCTGGCCATCTGTTTGCAGATGAAATGTTGTACTCTTCTTCAACTTTGTGTCCATCATGTCCCATAATTTTGACCGAAAATTCCCAACAAACTGGGAATCTCGATCACTTACAATAGAAGTAGGAAGACCAAAATGAACCCATACATTTTGAAAGAAAATATTAGTGGTTTGTTCAGGTGTAATTGTTTTCTTACATGGCATCAAAAGACATATTTTGTTGAACCTATCTACCACAACATACAAGTAATCATGACCATTACTTAACATAGGAAGACCACCTACATAATCCATTGAGATACTCTCCCAAGGATGTGAAGCAACCAGAAGTGGAGTGTACAATCAAAGTTTCATATTACTAGGCTTACTTATTTCACATAAAGAACATCCTCTAATAAAATGAGATACACTATCAATCATGGTGGCCAATAACAATACCTTTGGAGATTTGTTGTTGTCTTGCCTACACCGAAATGTCCAGCAATCAATGATGTGTGCGCCTCCCTTATGATATTGTTTCTTTATCTTTGTAGTATACATAACTTGCCCAAGTGATACAACAAATTGTTATGCACATGATAATCTAACTATTCATATTGGTTTCCTTGACTCAAGCTTTCATACACATCTTGAAAATCACTATCATATGCATATTGTTCAATGTAACTTTCATGCATAATTGAATTGTGCTTAAGTATAATAGATGAATTTACAATAGGCCTGGAGAGAATATCAACTACCTTATTGTATATTCCCTTTTATACCTGATAACCAAATGAAATTGTTGTATAAATCCCATCCATCTGAAATGTCTTTATTTCTGCAACTTTGACTATGATTGTAAGTACTGCAATGGCTGATGGTCAGTATGGATAATGGTCTCTTTTCACATCAAATAGTGCTTCAATTTCTTTACACTTTGTACCAATGCATATAACTCTTTTTCATAGGTGGGATAGTTAGTCACAACTCCATTAAAAATTTCAGAATGAAACGAAATACGCTTACCATGCTGCATGAGAACTACTCCCATAGCATAATCACTTCCATCTGTTTGGATCTCAAATGGCTATCTAAGATCTGGAAGAGCCAATACAAGTGTTGAACATATCTTTTACTTTAAAGCATCAAATTATTTTTCCTGCATATCTCCCCAATGGAAGACTTTCTTGACACTTGTCAATGCATTTAACGGAGCTGCAATGGAAGAAAAATTAGCAATGAATTTCCTCTAATACTGTGTTTCCCCAAGAAAGCTTCTTACCTCTATAACTATATTGAGCTTGGGCAAATTCAGTATGACCTATACATTGGAATGGTCTATCTTCAACTCACCTCCTCCAACAATGTGTCCCAAATACGCCAAAGAAGTCTTTCCAAACTCACACTTAGACATGTTTAAAAATAATTGCTCTTTTTTCAAGACATCAAGTACCTTGTTCACATGCATGACATGTTCTTCTCTTGATTTGCCGAATATAATTATGTCATATAAGTAAACAATGATGAATTCATCTATAAATGGTCTTAGTACATCATTCATGACTCTCATGAAAGTAGTTGGAGCATTTGTTAGACCGAATGGCATAACTTGCCACTCAAACAATCCTTGTCTAGTTTAAAAAGTAGTTTTCCACATGTCCTCTTCAACTATTCTAACTTGATGAAAACCACTTCGCAAGTCTACCTTAGTGAAATATCTTGCATAATTTAACTGATCTAGCAAATCATCAATGAATGGGAGTGGGTAGTGATTCTTTACCATGATTTTATTCTGTGCACGGAAATCTATGCACATGCGCCAAGTCCTATCCTTCTTTGGTACCAAAACAATTGGTGAGCCACATGGTGAAGTAGATGGGCGTATGATACCTTTTTTTAGAAATTATTGGATTTGCTTCTTGATTTCCAAACTCTCCATAATTGGCATGCAATACATACCAATGTTTGGAAGTGGGACATCCTACTGCAGCTGAATCTCATGTTGAATTCCCCTCTTGGGAGGTAACCCATTTGATTCTTGAAACATCTCACCATGCTGACTTACCACAACAAACAAATCATATTTTAATTTTTCATCACATCCTTCAAAATATTCATAGTCAACATCATCCTTTTTCTTGATCATGAGAAGCACAAAATGTTTACTTGCATTAACTAGCCTCTTCATTTGACCTACATTAACTAAAGAAATATTCAGTTTTTTCTAATGGGATATCACAATATACTGCACCCCATCCTTAATAAAATGATATTTGTTATCGTGGCGATAAAACACCGCTTTCATGTCATACAAATATGGACTTCCCAAGATAATCCCAGAAATGTCAAGTGGAACCACATCTAACTCTACCTAAGTTTGCAGTAATAGAAAATCGAAATATGCATTTCCTTGTAACCTCTAAAATGGCATTCTTAACTATCCAACCCAAAGGGTATGGTTTATGATGTGGTATGGTTTCAAGGTTAAGCTTTTTGACCAATTATTCTAAAATTAGGTTTGCTTGTGACCCACTATCAAACAATGCATCAATATTTGTATGATTTGAAATCACTCTAACATGGAACAATTATATCCTTGTGTCTTCATTTGGAGCGTTGTTGTGACTAATTGAGGAACTATTACTTGTTATGGCTTCCTTTCCTTTGTTAGCCATGGCTACAATCTTGGTCTTATCTCCTGAATCGGATCCAAGATCTTGTTGTGTGGTGGAAATCATCTTTTGTTTCCCTTTGTTATTTGGTTTCTTTGGCCTTAGTTCGGGATGTAGTTTCCAACAGTGGGCTTCATCATGACCCTCTTTGGAACAATGTTTGCATGTATTTTTCTCCCCTTCTTTATTGATGCTTGCATTCTTCTTTCCCTTCCATTTTCCTCCCTTCTATTTTCCCTCACCTTTGAATGGCTTCTTCTTACTACCCTCTTCCTGAATGTTCTTTCCCCTTGCTTAAAGATGAGTGGATTGCACACATACTTCATCTAATTTGTTTGGGTTAAACATAAGGATAGTATGTTTCAAGTAGGAATGTAAAACCCAATTTATTTCAAGGGTGTGTCTTGGGAATTCAAGTTTACTCCTAACAACAAAGCCCTCTTTCTAAACTCCTGAGTGTACTCTTGAAAGGTTTGGCCTTTGAGTTGCCTAAAGCTTTTCCAACTCATTATTGATTTTTTCATATAGGCTAATGGATAAAATTGTCTTTCAATGGAAGAAATGAATTCAACCCAAGAAATGGATATCTTACCATGAATTCACATTTCCTCTTGAGTCTTTGCCTCCCACCAAACTAGTGTTGCTTCTTCTAGCCTTAATGAAGATAACTGGATCTTTATGTCGTCCTCTTGTAGATTCTGAATTCTGTAGTATACTTCCAATCGACGAATCCAATTTTCTAACTTCTCTGCATTTACCTCACCATTGTACATAGGAAGTTCAAACTTGATGTCCAACTTGAGTAATGGAGTTTTTCCTTTTGGGATTTTTAAATGAGTGTGGGTGGTTTTTGTGGTGGAAGTGGAAGATGAAGATGTTGATGAAGATGATGAGAATGAGGATGGTGGAGATGGAGGTGGCTTTCCTCCACTGTCTTTTGAACTATTCTCTTCATCCTTCTTACCATCTGAAGATCCTTATCCATGTGGAGGCTTAGAACCTTCTCTTGCTCTTTCTGCAGTGAATGCATCAAACATGATTTTAACCATTCTTTGAATGTCTTTGAAGTCTATCTTGACATATTCTTCTTCTGAATGTCCATGCGTCTCTCCAACTCCTGACATAATGGCTAAGGATTCAAGCTCAACCTCTGAAGCTTGTACCTCTTCAATCACTTCAACTTCTTGTGCAATTTGTACCTCTTCAATCTCAACTATTGGAGATGGAACTTGAGGTGCTTCAAGTGCAGATTTCAGTGGAAATTTGGGTGAAGATGATGCTTTCTCATCTCTCTTTATTCTTTTCCTAATATCAAGACTAACAACCAATAGCTTCCCTTCTCCTCTATGCAACTTCAACCTTGTAAGCATCACAAAATTGCAACTATTAAGACCCTTCTTGCACAATCTCAAGCAAAGCAAGAAAATAACATTTAGCAACCTTGTGCTCTAATACCAAATTGATATAAAATTGATTGTTAGTTAATGTTGAGCTAATATCAGTTTCATAATTAACATGAAAGTGCTTTGTTTTGGTCCTGATGCAATGGTCTATACATGTGTTTATGATTGACAATTCCTTAAACTTGATGAGATTAAATGTATTTAATGAACAGTTTAAAAGCATGGAAACTCAATGCTGAAAAATAGCATATAAAAACACAGCAAGCACAAATAACAGAGACAAATACACAAGTTTTTTATGAAGGAGTTAACCCCTCTTGGGCTACATCTCCTTGGTCCAACTTCATAGTGTGGGCCTTTGTATTAGCTTCAATTGTGAAAAAGTGTTGTTTACAGTCTCCTGTTGCCTCTGAAACCTACTCCAATGGCTCCAAAACATCAAAATCTACCAATAATTATTCTTCCTAAGCCAAAATTGGTCGAAAATTGCATCAGTTATGGCAAAACCATTTTTTCCTAGTTTTTCAACACTAATTATGGAAGTCCTCTAGTTAACTCCACTAAATGTGGAGCTTCTTCGCATTTGGCGGGTCCGCCAAACTTGCCGCTAAGATAAGCACACAGTTAATTAGTGATAAGCAGGAATTAAGTGAGGTTGACAATAAGATTAGTGCAAAGCGCATTTTTCCGTTGATTATGGATTAACGTGGTTAAAACACATACTAATGTTAATAAACACTGCTTATCAAAACTAATTTCGTTTTAAAACTCCTGCTAAAATGGTCTTTAGCTCCTGGTCTTCAGTGCTCGAACATGTGGGAGGGGGCTGGCCCCCTCCAAACCCCCAACTCGTTGTGTTTCAATCTTCAAATAATGGTGGTGTCATATAATGTGCCCATTCAACCTTGCCATGGGGAGGGCACATGGCATCCTCCAGCTGCACCATGTGGCCCTTCTCCATTGGCCCAAAAATTCTACCATTAAAATCATATCCACCATAGAATAAATTTCCAACTTAGGATTAGGAGGAAAATTTTAACTTCCCCATGCAACATTGGTGAATCTGGTTCTGAAACTTGTCATAGTGTCACAGGCTGAAATCTAGAGAATATTCCTTGAATATTCTTGAGGTGCTGACTGTACTACCAATTCATCATTCTATTACTGTTCTGCACAATTTTTACCTGTTTGAGAAAACGAACAACAGACCATAACTTACTCATACGAACTTGGATTTTGAAGAAATGAGTTACATTGGAATCCTGGTGACGAGCTCTATCCAGTCACTCTAGTTTGGAGCATTTCTGAGCACTTTCATTTTTTAGCTAAATATTGAGCCTCTAATCACTAAAAAAGAGTTTGTAATTTGTACAAATGCTAGTCAGGAAGGAGTAGGGGGAGTGTTGATGCAAGATGGATGGGTGGTATCCTATAAGTCCCAGAAACTAAAGGAGCATGAACAAAGGTATTCATCATATGATCTAGATTTAATAATGTTGGTTCACACTTTAAAGGTTTGGGGACATTATCTTCCAGGGAAGAAGTTTACCTTAATCACTAACCATAGTAGCTTGACAAATTTCTTTAAACAACGCACATTTAATGCCCGAAAAGCACGGTGGACTGCTTTCTTAAGTGAATTTGACTTCGGCATTAAGAATTTGAAAGGCAAAGAAAACCGAGTAGCGGATACCTTACGTAGAAAAGTGAATTTTATCTATGAGATTTCATTTAGTCAAGGAAATTTGATATTTCAAATCAGATTAAAGATGCAATCTCAAAATATCAAGAACATCAGTTTCTACAATAGAAAATTAAGCAATAAAATAACACTGAGAGGCAGCTAGGATATGATAGTAATATTATTAGCTTGTTGATTTATAAAAACAAAATTTGTGTACCAGATCAACAGTTTATAAAACAATGGATTTTTTATGAGTATCATAAAATCCCTTATGCTGCCCACCCCAGGTATAAAAAATTGACCACAATCATATGGAAAGATTATTTTTGGCTTGGCATAAAGAAGGAAGCAGTTGAATACCTGGCGAAGTGTTTAGAGTGTTAGTAGGTGAAAGCAAAGCACCATCATCCACTAGGTTTGCTTCACCCTTTACCCATCCCTGAGTGGAAATGGTAGACTATCACCCTAGACTCCGTTATTATTTTACCCAAAACAAAAAGGAAAAATGATTCAATAATGGTTGTAGTTGATAAATTAAGTAAAACTGCACATTTCATGCAAGTGCAATCTACTTATAAGGCAATCCAAATTGCTGATTTTTTTTTCTTACATGGCATACCTAAAATAATAATCTTTGATCGGATGTAAAGTTCACTTCATCCTTTTAGAAGGATTTATTTATAGGATTAGGTACACAGGTGCAATTCAACACTGCTTATCACCCACATACTGGTTGGTAAAAAAAGAGAGTGAATCAAGCATTATAGGACATGTTAAGAATGTATGTCATGAAACAACCTACAAAATGGGAGGATTGCCTCCACTTTGTGTAATTTTCATATAATAAAAATTATCATGTCTCTTTAAAAATGAGTCCTTTTGAAGTTTTATATGGGTGATGGTGCAAAACACCCCTTAACTGGAGTTATCCCAAGGATAGATTAGTGTTGGGGCAGAACATGCTAAAAGAAATGGAACAGGCGGTGAAGAAGGTAGGAGGAAACATGAAGGCTACCCAAGACCAACAAAAAGGATATGTTGATAAAATACAAACCTACATGGAATTTCAAGTAGGCTACCATGTGTATTTAAAGGTTAAACCGAAGAAAAACATTTTAAGATGGGGAAGATATGTGAAATTGACTAACTGATATTGTGGCACCTTCGAAATACATGCTAGGATTGGGCCCATGGCCTACCAATTGGCTCCACCAAGTCACATACATATACATAATGTGTTTCATGTTTCTTTGCTAAAAAGATGCATACATGACCCTAAGCATGTTATTGTCTCGCATAATGTTCAGGTAGGAAATGTAAACTAAAAAATAATTATGTAAGTCTCCTTAATTGGCATTTAATAACAAACTAATACTTATTATTGTTGTGGATGTAGGTTGAGTCAGATAGAGAATTCCTAGTCGAGCCATTGCGCATGCTAGATTAGAGAGAAACTATGCTATGAAAGCAAGTAATTACCCAGGTTAAAGTGCAGTGGAAGCAATTTAGTCCAGAAGAGGCCACATGGGAAGATGAAACTTTCATGCACAAGGAATATTTTGACCTATTCCAAGGGATAGGAAACACTGAGGATAATGTTTGGTATGAGGGGGAGATGATGTAACACCCCTAATAATTTGTAAATATTATTTTACTATGCTACTAGAATTATTTTTACAAACCGTGCGACCCATGTTGAGGGTCAAATAGGAACATCTAATGTGCATAAATAATCTTTTGATTTAATATATATATATATATATATATAATTGTTTACATGAAGTTAGCCACGTGCAAATTACAATGGAAAAGATACAAAAGAGGATTTCACACCCCAAACAGTTACGGGAAGTTAGCAAATACCCAAGAAGGGTTATGGGAAAAGGTAGGGGCCTGCCCGAATTTCCTCTCTTATGAGATAATTATCTCAGAAAGAAAAAATGAGGTTGGAAAAAGGTGATGGGGGAAAAGCCCGAAGCAACCTTGTTGAACGAGAGCTTGTTGGAGGAGGCCCATGTTGGGAAAAATACTGAGAGGGGGGTGAATCAGTGTTTAGAGCTTACTGAAAAGATTTTAAATTTTTCTTTACAGAATTCCATATGCGGCTTTGATGAACCCAAATCGCATATACACGCGCATATAATAAAAGAAACTAGCGTATACTGATATAATTTTGCAGATTAGAAAAACTTTTCAGGAACAATCTTTAACTCAGTTTACCAGTCATGCATCTGTTAGATAATCAGTAAATATGTGCAGTAACAGCAATATAAATCATCACACAAGAGCAACGCACATGAAAACCAATATTTAAGGTGGAAACCCAATTCGGGAAAAAACCACCGTTGTTGTCGTCTCTGTCTTCAATATTTATTATATGGAAAATTGTTTACAATATTGTACTGATGTAGACTCATATAAGTACGCAGGCATCTTCCTGCAGAAGGCTACAACCTTCTCTCATTTTCTAGCTACTACTGCAAGGGAGCTACAACCCCCTAATCTCGTTTACCAGCCACTACTGGAAGGGAGCTTCAACCCCCTGATCAAAACACCAACTTTTACAAGTAGGAAGCTTCTACTTCCATACTGAAGGCTTCAACCCTCAGAACCACTGCAGACCACGTTTCATCAATTTTCATACTAGATCAAACAGCATCAACACAACTCTTCATAAACATCAACAACCATAAACTTTACCCAATACTTCAATCAGAACAGTGAGACCACTATAACCAGAACTCAGAAATAACCCAGACTTCAAAATAAATATGCAGATACAAACTCAACTCTGAACATTCATCAACTTAAAATGCATACGCTACTTTGCTTCTCTAAACCCACGTGTATACGCGCTTTCCTTCCCACCAACCTACGTATAGCCCTGTGAATATTGTTTTTTAGATTGTAATTAGTCTCAGATCCGGATCTAAGGCTTTCAGTCAGATATCTTTAGAAATGAAAAACCCTTCATCAGTTAGTCACCATCAACCATGTTTATTCTCTCATTGATCAGATTTGTACATAATCAACTTAGTAGCATATACAGTATTCAAACAACCCAAATCTATAAGAAGACTTCATTAAAATACAGCAGACAAATAGCAGGAATAATAGAAAAACCTCTGCAATAAGCTTCAGAAAACCCTAACTGCCATACGTGTCTTTTCTGAAGAAAACCTGCGTATATACGCGCTTTTACTGAGACAAACTAGCGTATAGATATGTAAATATAAACTTTGCAGAATGAACCAGATCCATAGAACTTACCCAGATTTCTTCACTTGACTTCAGCAAACTTGCACCAGGTCATAGATCTAACCATCTCTTCAATGGATCACACAAGAGCATAGTCATTTCAGATCTAGAGATCCTGAACCATCATTGCATCCATGGGTGCATCATAGATTCATATCTATCAATTAAAACAGAGTTCATCCATGCAGATATAACTTAGAGAAAATTATTTAGTTACAACCCTTACTCATGAACACTTTGCACTATGATCTTCTTCTCCTTATATAGATTTAGTCTTTACCAATACCATGAGTCAAAACCACACAACTGCTGATGGTATTCTTGGATGGAATCAAATAGGCAATACAACGCTCAATACTGTGGGCTAATACCATGGTAATGCCCCTTGGTATCATAATTTTAGAGCGCAAAAGGCATACGTGACTTGGATCATTCGTATCCGCGTGTATACGCAACTTCTTTTCATAAAAACTGCGTATATACTAATTCTGAATGTATACGCGGGTTCCCTTCATAAAAGTAGCGTATACATTGCCTCCATACGTGAGTTGCCTTCATCAACCCTACGTATACATTGAGAAATATTTCATGTTTCATTTCTTTTGCACTTACTGGAATTCCTTTCTCTGTCATATCTGAACTGACCTGTAGAAACATCATTTTTACATCTTTAACACATACGTTAATTATCAAAAGGAAACTCATCAAGTAGGTTTCCATCAAGAACAACTTCATCAAGTAGGTTTCCATCAAGGACAACATATTGCAACATATTGCCAACAGCCCCATAGGAACTAGTTGTGAAACTAAGTTCTCCTCTACAAGACACTATCAGAGTAAAGGCAGGACACTGCCATAAGGTAAATCTTGTGGTTGGCCAAGTGGGCTGTTGTCCGGATAGTTGTATGGGATGTGAAATTAGCTCGGGAGGAGATCTGATTGAGGGGAAAGTCAATCTCATTGGTTGGGAGGAGTGTCTTTCTTCCATTGTGCTTTTTTATGGTAGACTCAACCTATATTACTCAGATAAGTGCATATGTTGAGCTAAAATGTTTCTTTCTCTTGTATAACTGTGTGAAGGACAAGAAAGTGGTTTATATTTAAACTTTTTCTATATTTTAGGCATAGCCATAGATCTATAACAATAAATATGAAAGTATTACTGTAAGAACTTTAGAATATTTACAAGAAAAAAATGGGTATGTGTATATAGAAATATTGTTGAAATAAACATAAGCCAATATGTCCAGCAAAGTAGAAGGAGCATAATGAAAAGATGCGAGTTAAATGGCACAAAATACCAATAATAGCTTCAATTTAAAATGCAGAGAAACAACTTGAGAAATATGTCAACCCTCTTTAGGGTTTGATAAAATTATAGGTAACTATCACCATTTTCTGTTCTTTGTAAAATGGGTAAGAATTTTAAACATGGAAAAACATTGCAAAAGAGCCTAATACATATCTTATATTTTTAAAGAAATTAAAATTGGTAATGTCTTCAAATTTCATTGGAAGATAAAACTATAGAGACCCCGAGCCATGCAAAACTTGGAGTTGAAACAGTCTCCAGCTAGAGAGTTGAATAGGGTCACGACCATACTAAAATATATATAAATAACATATCCAATGAAATAACAAGAAATTTGATTCAACTTCAAAGTCATGAACAAAACCTAAAAACCAAACACTAAGGCTAGGGTATTGTCTCTAACATATGAGCAATTCTACTTCACGAGTACAAGTTCCAATCTAGAAAATCAATGAGGTCATGAATTAGAAGAACTAAAGCAAGAATTTGTTTGGGCTCGAATAAGAAATTCACCGAAAATTGAGACAACCTCACGGTACTTGTTGAGAATTGAAACCAAGGAGAAAACTGAGTAAGAGTTTAAATATAAGAGGAATAAAATTGAAGCCCTAATGTAGTGCAAGCCCTTACTCGGAAACGATATGAAAATGACTACTCTCCATTGTAGAGAGACAAATGTGTGTAAGAAAACACAAATTGAGAACTATAAGGTGTCGTTTAAAGAGAGTGGAAGGAAGTTATAACCTACTTCGAATAAATAAGTTACATATTATAAACCCTCAAGAATTATGGGGTCCATACTAGTTGGAAGGAAAGATGAGTAATTATTCATAAGAGTTAACTCGAGTGGGGAACCTCCATACTCCAAAGTGAAGCTGAAAATGTTCTTGGTGTAAACCCTTATCACCTTGAGAGGAAATGCAGAAAAGGGATTAGATTGTGTCACAATATGAGTAGAAACATGTCACTCGGAATTAAAATTAATTAACCTCTTTAATCATTAAGAAGAGCACATTTTGTTTACCTGTAAATTTTGGTTTGTGTGCTGGTTGAAGGTGAAAATCCATGTCGTCAACAAAAACCAGAGATTCATGATACTGGACGTTAATATGTCGAATATTATTCAGGGAAAGGAAGAAACCTTAAGGTGTTTGGAGTAACCAGGTTGTAGAGCCATTTCCTCTGGAAGCATCAGTGAGAATGAGGCACGCTGACAATACGGGGGTAGGTGGTTACCCTAACAACTAAAGGATCCATCCCTACTATCCATTTCACATCTCAAATCTCAACCGTAGATTATCATCCTAGGACTGGTGGTGAGACAACTGGCAGTTGAGAAATATATTCACACAAGGGTGAACCATAACGTGACCAACGTTTTCACAACCTTAATATAATTTAAAAATCATAAAACCATATACCAAATACTTCACCTTCATACATGTATATCAGTGATAAGGAATTAATTGGGAAAATTTAAACCGAAGGGTCTTAATAACATTGAAACTTTTATATATATATATATATATATATATATAAGATGTGTCAATAAATGCTATACTCAGTCCTTATACGACCAAGTTAAATACATAATCCCCAAACATTAAATATAACTGTATGTGCTATAAGTAAAGTGAGAAATGCAAAAGAATCTATTCTTATTTTCCTTATGAATACCATTATTTATCATAAGGGGTAATACCCTTAGAACTTCACTTAGTTTGAGGGACCTTTTACATGTAACACGATAATGACATGAGAAAATAAAGTAAATTATTAACCAATCAATTGCAAGTTAGAAATAGATTATAACATGGAGTTAAAAAAAAAAAAAAATCCATTAAGACCTGCAAATCTGGAATCATATGTATGTAATACAAGAAAGAAGATAAGTAATCAATCTAGTAGTCTAGTTATATCTTAAAAGACAATTTTACAAAAATTGTTTCAATATGACATAGTTTCAAATTAACTATAGTAATTGGTCTTTTCGTCTAGAGAGTTGTTACAAATTGGTTGAATTCTCTCAACACTCTCGAGGTTAGGGTTCATGGTTGAGTTGATAAGAAGTGATCCCTTCAGGTGGATCTGCGTGTTACAAGTATTTCATGGAAGTATCACTCACTGATCTCTGGAGTCGTGAACCAATTAGAATATATATATATATATATATATATCCATTTTTCTTTAACAGTTAAAAGCTATTTTGTCAAAGGATCTTAGCGGGAGTGTTTTGATGAACAATTTGTTTTTCTAGTTGTGTGGGTTATATGCTTCATTTTTCTTTAACAATTAAAAATTATTTTGTTAAAGAATCTTAGCTTGAGTGATTTGGAGAACAATTTGTTTTTCCAGTTGTGTGGGTTCAATTCTTTGGAGATATGTTGTAACTAACTAGTTTTTGGCATTTATGAAATAGCTATATCTAATGTAAGCCGATACTATTGGCCTAGTTTGAGTAATAGAGGAAATGACTTTTTGGTTGAAATTCGACAATACAATTTCTAGTGAGATTTTAATTTTTTGTTATTAAAATACACTTTTAAATGCATAAATGGATTCAATTCCCTAAAAAACCATTGAGGCACTTGATCTTTGCAAATTAAACAACTTAAATTTATGATTTTTAAAAATTTGTACTAGACAATAAATGCTCGAAAAATGATCATTTCATGTAGTAGTTAGACTACACATATGTATTTATTTCAATAACTACATAAAAATTTAAAATGCATTTTCACTACAACTCGCTTTCCTTGCCATACAATTTTGTTCCCTTTATAATTCACAATATTTGAGGCACACAATTATCTATTATTTTTTTCAACGCACAAACTTCAATTATATTTCAAAATTCACCACTAAGCTTAAAATAATTTCAATCATATCAAACTCGAATTTACTTGAACTCCTGTGTTTGACGGTTATTTGAAGTTAGCAATTTCGAACAAGGTAGCAGAAAATGGCAAAGGGTATGGGGGAATACTAGTTTTAGTGAAATAAAAGGAAGGTCGTCACATTTAGTTAATGAAAGAAGATGAAAATAAACAATATGTATAGTTCAAAATATCAAAGAATGAGAATCACATAAGATTTGCAACATGTTATTTTTCCCCTTAAGTCTCAAAAACTTACAAAAAGAAGGGGCTAGACAACAAGGATCTGTATGCATCTTTAAAGCAAGACATTGTTGCATACTTTCAGCAGGGAGAAGTGCTTTTAGTGGGCGATTTTACTGCTAGAACAACAAATCAGCAAGCTAGTATCCTTTGTTGCAAAGAGGATCATAATCCTATTTGGCTCACTGAAGAGGAGAATGCCCAATGGGTGAGATGTTCAGAAGATGAGAAAGTTAGCAATCAGTTTGGAGAGGAATTTCTTACACTGTGTGGGGCTTTCAACTTAATTATTTGCAATGGTCTGGGTAGATGGAAAAGGTCTGGGAACTTCACTTGCAACACATACAATGGGGCAAGTGTCGTTGATTATGTGATTTGTTCACAAAGCTTGGTAGAAAATATAGATGAAGTTAAGATTGGAGAGCATAATTGGGACTTAAAATCATACCATAACCCAATTTATATGAAGTTATCATGGGTAGAAGAAAGGCAGCATAAGAGAAAAACCCAATGCTCTTGGCAATCACTACCAAGGGGAAAAATTCTTCTAACACAAGAAAATTGTACTATCTTCAAGACAATGCTGGAGAGATTAATTCAGAAAGAGGAAACTGGTTTCCAAAGCTTCAACAGTCATGAGTTAACAAATATAATTCAAAGGGAACTTGAGAAGTGCAAAAGAGAAAAAATTAGGAAATCAGAATCAAATTGTTTTCCTGTAAATGCTTGGTTTGATGAGGAATGCAAAACGGCAAGGAGAACATAGAAAAAGACAGGCAAGGAAAAGATGAATGTAAATTTATATAAACAGATACTAAAAATGAAAAAATATGAGTTCATGCAAATAAGGCGAGAAAAGTTAATATATCTAGGCAAGAATAACCCAAAAATTTTCTGGCAGGAACTTCAACCAAGGAAGAAGCAAGTCAAAAATAATATTACAACTAATCAATGGTTTGAATATGCAAGACAACTCTATGAGAAAGAATCAGAGGTTGAGCCTCCCCCGAGGCTCAACACAACTACAAAGCTCTTCACGTTACAGGAGGTGGAGAATGGAATTAAAATGCTAAAAATAGGAAAGGAAAAAGACTTGGTTGAACTTCAAACAAAATATCTAAAATGGGGAAGGAACACTCTTGCACCACACATCATGGAAATATTCAACAACATCATTCAACAAGGATTCCCAAGAGACTGGACAAATAGCCTAGCAATGCCCCTTTTTAAAAGTGGAGACATTAATAATATGTCCAATTATAGAACCATTATGATCAATCCTTTGTTTGCAAAGATTTTCGGTAGCATGGTAGAAAATAGAAATAGTAAGTGGGTAGAAGTAATAGAAAATATGGCAAAAGGGCAAGCGGGTTTTAGGCCGAAGCATTCTACAGTGGATCACGACATCGCGTTGAGACACATTATTCAAAAGTTTTGGGGGGATAAAGAATAAGTATTATGTTGTTTTGTTGACTTCAAAAAGGCATTTGGCACGGTCCCTAGAGATAATTTGTGGCGTAGAATGGAAAAACTTGAAATTCCTTTGCATTATAGAGCTACTTTCCATAGACTTTATGAAGAGGTGAAAGTCAAAATTAGAACCTCAACGGGTATTTCAGAAAGCTTTAGAAGTAACATTAGATTCAAGCAAGGTTGCCCTCTATCCCCTACTCTTTTTGGTTTATATATTGATAAAATGGAAGAGTGGTTAAATTTTCAAGGCGGGGATGGTGTTCGGTTGGGGGAGTTTGTGATAAAGCTTCCTTTATATATTTATGATCTTGTATTGATTTCTAAATCGGCCCATGAATTGCAGACGCACCTATATGTGCTTGAGCATTTTTGTAGAACAGTGGGGATGCAAGTCAACATTAGCAAGACCAAGATAATGATTTTCTCTAATAAAAGGAAGCATAATCAACATACATTCTTCTTTGAAGGAAACACTCTTGAAGAAGCAAATGAGTACAAATACCTTGAGATCGATTTCAACAACAAACTTAATTGGGAGGACTGCAGAAAGAAGAGAATCTTAGGAGGGTGGAAAGCATTATATGATCTTCAAAACAGATGTAGAGAGGCATAGTTATGGGATTGTAAAATGATTAAAGTGCTTTTTGGAGTCCTAGTTTGTCCAGTGATACTATATGGGTGTGAATTGTGGGCTAGCAGCACCCCTGTCTCAAAATGGAAGCAATTTGAGAAAATCCAAAAACGTTTGATCATGAGCAAGTTCAAAATAAAAAGTTCAGTACATTGTGATATAATGTTGAGTGAAACAGGAGAAACTCCCATTGAATAAATTGCTATGATGTGGCTCATAAGATATCTAAAAATAATTAAACAAATGGGAGTAGGTAGATGGCCTAATGATATCTTCTAGGAGGGTATGAGTGAAAGAAAGAAAACATGGATGAGACAAACTACACATGGATGCAAAAATGGAATATCTACCTTAATGCTTGTCCCACAAATAGCAAGGAGCTAAAGAATTTTGTTTTGGAGAAGTTTCATAAACAGGTATGGGGAAAGAGTTGGGTAGAAAGAAGAAGTACTAAATTGAAGAATTCAACCCTACGTATGATCTCCAACAAAAAGAGTACATTAGAGCTAACATTTCGTGGAGGGAAAAGGTTCTTATCACTACAAGGAAAAGACCCTCTAGCGGAGGTTATAAAGGAGGTTTTTAGTGTTATAAAATTCGCCAAAATTGTCAAAAAAACATTTGCTACAACATCCGTTTATGGTTACGGAGGTTTTGGCGGAGCTTTTAATGGAAATTCAACACAACTAAAAAAAAAATGGGTGGCTGGAGGTTATTACGGATGTTTTTTTTCATCAGTGTGCTACTCTGGATTTAACGCACTGGTGCATACATGTAGAAGGTGCCCTAGGGCAGTCGAAGGAGAATGCACCAGGCCGTTAAGGTATAAAACCGGTGTAGTGTTGGTGATACAACGCACGAGGCCGTTCTAATTGGTCTTGGGATTTGTGTGGTGCCCATAGGTCGTATCAACGCACCGGTGCGTAGACTTATAGAAACACACCAGTGCGCAGTATCACACAAATGCACTGAGATTTATAATTGGTATCGGTATTCGTGCAGTGCCCATAGGTCGTAGAAATGCACCGGTGCATATAGACACATAAATGCCCCGGTGCGCAGTATCACACAAACGTATCGAGATTTATAATTGGTATTAGTATTTGTGCGGTGCCCATAGGTTGTACAACGGCACCGGTGCGTATAGACACATAAACGCACCGGTGCGTTGTACTGCGCAAACGCACCGATATTTTTAATTGGTTTTGGTATTTGTGCGGTGCCCATAGGTCGTATAAACGCACTGGTGTATAGTGACTGACACGCACTGGTTTTCA
This sequence comes from Pinus albicaulis, assembly GCA_034641835.2. NCBI lineage: Eukaryota > Viridiplantae > Streptophyta > Pinopsida > Pinales > Pinaceae > Pinus > Pinus albicaulis. Next base: position 619,137,559 of record CM076575.1, on the reverse strand, counting down.
TTTTGTATCTTTTAGAAACATCGACCTGTTACAGTGCAATTATTGTGATTGTTTTAAATTCATTATTCATCAAAAGTCAACACATCTTATAACAATATTCATATTAATTAAATTTTTATTAATGCATTTGAATGTGATGTTTGGATTAATTTGTTATATCATATCACAATTATTGTGATTTTTTAAAAATCATTATTCATCAAAAGTCGACACATATATATCTTATAACAATATTGATATGAATTGAATTTTTATTAGTGCATTTGAGATTGACAATGGAGAACGCAATAGAATAAATTAAAATATATTTTATTATATATATATATATGAATAAGACAGTCTTTGTCATACAAAATGGGACAGTTATTGGTATGCCTTTGTCTTTCAATTGGGACACTATGTCCATTACATTAAACAAAATGTCTAATTTCACAGGATAATATTTCAAAAAATACAACGTCTTGCTTTGATATCCAAACATAGTGATCGTCATTCTTCGCTTGAACTGCTATCACTACTAGAGCTACTTCCATGACTTGGGGTTATTTTCAGGAATGTTTTGTTCACTATGTTGATTGTTTTTTTCTTCTTCACCTTCCATCTACAAACATAAAAATAAATTGTAATGAGTGTATATACATTGGTGAGAATAATGAAAATTGCAATATTAAATAATATATATCAATGTAAATCGAAAAGAAATGGCGTAGCATTGCAACAGTTGACTCACAAACTGTACACATTCTTTCAAAACCATGTAAAATGCCATCTTTCAAGATTTCATGTGTTGGCGCAGTTCCATACTTTGTTTCCTGCAAGTTTTATACCCCATAACAAATCATATATTTAATATAAATATTTTTTTGTTCTATTAATTATAGACGGAGCTAAGTAAAACAAGATCGATAGATGCTTACAAATTCCACAATTAGTTTAAGATATGCCAACATATACTCACAACCCATATTTAACCCAATTTCAATCAATTCCTCTGATGGTTCTTCTTTGTATGTTAGCACTTGTTTGAAGACATTCAATGATGATTTTTGTAAAACAACTTAAAAAATAAAAATAAAAATGAAATCTTGTTAAGTTGTTATAAGGAAGTAACAATTACTCACAAACTTAGATATCAACCATTTTCTTCCTTCTCGTCCTGTTTTATGTGCTGAATGGGTTCCATTTTATTTTATTTTCTACAAGAAAATACTTGAAAATGAATATTTAATGCAGCTAATTTGTTTATTTATTATACCTAATGATCGAAAAAATCAATGATTACATATTACATTTGAAGCACGTTGTTGTTGAGATGGCTCCTCCTGCGATGCAATTTTGTCCATTTCTTTGATCATCTCCTTGTACGCCTTTTTAGACATTCCTACTGGCATATTTCTGATATCAGCTCGTTCATTTTTTGAGATTTTCATAACCTTCCTGAAAATGTAACATGACAATAAACTATTTAATTTTTATATTGATATATGAAAAGTAAATATAACAAAAGTGATATTTATAAATAATTATAGACAAACATTTAAATAAATATTACTTTTTCATTCCTTTTTTTTTTTGGTACGTTTTCACTATTAAAAGTGTGACTTGTCTCATTGACCAATTCTCTGTAAACTCTTCCTGTAGTTTAGATAAAATTTGGTTCTTGGAATCATTGGATTGGTTTTTGTATTGTAAGTGGAAAGAACGTCTATACATTCGTTCCACTAGATCCCTCAAACTTTTGTAAAAAAATTTCCCCCTTTCATTAACCTCCAACACCACTCCAAATGAGCTAAGGAGCAATTCATTTTCATTTGCATGTTCTATTTGTTTTCTTTTCTTAGAACAACATTCATTTTCTTAGTTGTTGGTCCCTGTAGAACATTAAACATATGTGAATTAATAGATTGTTTGACACATTTTATCTAACAATTTTAAGTATATTATTAATGAAAATTAAAAAAAGAAACTCATATTGGATCGATAGTAATTTTTCACTCACCTGATTCATCCTTTTGCAATTTTTCCATCAAGATTTTACGCTCTTCTGGTCCTAAATAATAAAATAATCTTATTGAGCTTTTTCATTTTGTGGCTCTGCATGATACACAGTAAACAATACATATTAGTTAAACTTACATATAGTTCAAAAATAATATTTTTGTAAAGAATTTACAAAGAACTTGCATTTTTTGCTTTTCTTGATGTGTTATCAGTATTTTTGTTACTTGACTTCTTGTCACTCATTTCTTTATCAATTTGAAACATGTACCATATCATTCATTAATATATTTATAAATATATTGTAAACTTTTCAGGTAAAACAAAAATGTCAAGAAACTAGTGCGCCATTTATTCTGTACGCATCGACGTCGGTGCGTGGAGGTATTATAAATGCACCACACAAACCGTATAATAGACTCTACGATGCTCAATGTCAACAAGGAGCACCGGTGCATTACATGTTAACCACCACACCGATTAACACAGAGAAAATAATAAAAATCATCGTGCTAGTTTTTGTAGCCTAAACCGGTGCCATATTTTACATATGGTGCACTGATAAAAATATTTTGTTTTTTAATTTTTTAACACAGTACTTTCGCGGTGTGCTTGTACAATACAACGCACCGGTGCGCTAGGTTACGTCGGGTGCACCGATGAAAACAAAAATCTGTTTTTTAAAATTCACGCAAGGGTCGACATGGATTGCGATTTGACTATGTAAGTCGTCTCGTTGGTAGGATGTCTTAGGACTATATTTAGCTATACAAACCTTATAAATATAGAATGAAAATGCCTAATTTTGAAATCACAAAAAGAGGGAGAATAAATGCCAAAAAAAAAATGTAGGGTTTGTTTCTAAAATGTTTTTTTTTTTTTTTTTTGCAAAACAACACGTTAGCGGTGCGCCATAATGAAATAGCGCACCGGCGACATATTTTACATATGGCGCACTGATAAAAAAAAAAAAATTTATTTATTTATTTATTTATTTTAACACAGTACTTTCGTGGTGCGCTTGTACAATAAATGCACCGGTGCGCTAGGTTACGCTGGCACACCGATGAAAAAAATCTTCTTCTTCTTCTTTTCACAGAAGGGTCGACATGGATTGGGATCCGACTATGCAAGTCGTCCCATGGGTTGGATGTCTTACGCCAATCTTTAGCAATACAAACTCTATAAATATAAATTGAAAAGCCCTAATTCTGAAATAACATAAAGAGGGAGAAGAAAGGGTAGAAACAAAAAGACTCTAGTGTTTGTTTCTAAAATGGATTTTTTTGTGCGAAATAGCACGTTCTCGGTGCGCCATAATGAAATAGCGCACCAGTGACATATTTTACATATGGCGCACTAATAAAAAAATATTTGTTTTTTAAATTTTTTATCACTGTACTTTCGCAGTGTGCTAGTATAATAGAGCACACCGGTGCGCTATGTTATGCAGAGCGCACTGAGGAAAAAAATCTATATATATATATATATATATTTTAATTCACGCAAGGGCCAACATGGATTGGGATCTAACTATGCAAGTTGTCTCGTGGGTTAGATGTCTTACAACTATACAAACCCTATAAATCTAAATTGAAAAGACCTAATTCTGAAATCACGGAAAGAGGGAGAAGAAAGGGCATAAACAAAAAGAATCTAGGGTTTGTTTCTAAAAATGGATTTTTTTTGTTTTTGTTTCTGAAAACTGCAGAAAAAGTAAAATAAACAATAAACTTTGATTTTGTTCGTTTACTACATAAAAAACTGCGGAAAAAGTTAAAAAAAAAAACAATAAACTTTGATTTTTTTTCTTTTACTGCGTAAAAAAAAATTGCAGAAAAAGTAAAAAAAACAATCAACTTTATTCACGAGATCGTTTGAAATTCTATGCAACAAGGTTTGAATGACCTGAGGTTTGGAATTCTGATTGTCTGAATACTTTTGTTCGAACGTATTTCCCTCTCCACAATGCTCTTGTGCTTTGTTTGCTCTAGGTATGTCTCTTGCAAATCTCTCGCTCAATTTTTTTGCAAAAATAGTGAAATAATGAAAAGTGCTTAGTATTTAAAGAAATGTTTTATGAAATTAGATTTTTGAAAATATCTTGCCGCCCATTTTTCAATTTACCATTTTTTTTCACTTAAAGAAAATAGAGTTGCGCTTTTTTTATTTGCGGTTATTCGTCACCGGTGCGTCCCTTAATCGAACCACACTGGTGCGTCTGGGTATAAAATGCTACCGGTGCACATTACCCAAAACACACCGGTGCGGTGATCTGTACATTAGGCACCGAAATTACATTTAGGTGTGTGCACCAAAATTTATTGTTGTTTTTCTCAAATGCAGGGAGAATATATCATAATTATATTGAATGGACAATTATTCAAAATCCAGCTCGTTCCATAATATTTCTCAAAGTCCATCTCGGAGTTCTCCCTATCCACCTGGAGACGTAATATTTACTTCAGATTTTATTTATATTTTCACTATCTAATTGAATTTATGTTTTTTATCCATGCAGACAATCATTCACAGCTTAATTAAATTTATAATGTATACAAATTTGCAGGTTCATGCAGATTCAGCATCGAGTTCAGATGCACAAAATATTCAAACTGCTCCAAAATGTCGGAAGTTCTTATCAGGAGCTGCATACCACAAGGCGCATTTGGTAGATGAAAATGGACAGTCGCTTCACCCTACCAATTAGAACAATATTGCATCTTCTAGCCACAATCCCAGGACAATGATGGTAATAATTTAATTGTTTGGTATATGTATTGATTGATATGTAATTATTTCAAGGTCAAACCAATTTATAATCATGCAATATTATCAACATGGTTACTAATTGATATCATGCATTTTGTACTAATCATGTTCAAATATTATTTTTTAAATTATTAGGATTCTAGTGATGATGAACGACCTACCTACCATCTTCCGTTGCACCCCATGATGATGTCAAATCGAGAGAAGACTGAATTAAGAGAAAAAATCAAAGAGGAACGATACCAAGAATGGTTGAATCAACCACCGATTCAATTCCCACTACGTCCTGATTCACCAATTAGGAATGAATACAACAATAGTAGTTCTTCACAAGCTGGAAATGGAGGCAATCAAATAGAGGTTGACATGGATGATTACTTAAGGGGTACGACTACCATGGATACAATGTTGTTAAATGCATTCCAAAACGATGATCAACTAGGGGATGATGCTCATATCGTTGAAACCTTTTTCGAAGGCTTAAATTTGCTTCCACCACCCCTCTCTTTGGACCTAGCGGTCAGTCAAAGTCTACCTAGTTGGGGACAACGATGTTACTATACAACTTGAAAGCAAAGTTTGGCTTTTCGAATGCATGTTTCTCGAAACTTTTGAGGTAAGTTATCATGAATTACTCCCTTATATAAATTTGAAATATAATTAGTACACTGCAATGAACATTACAAATGATAAATTTTATGAACGTTAATAATTATATCGACATTAATGTACATTTATTAATATATTTTTCCATGATCACCAACTACAGGTTATTCAAAGATAAGGTTCTTCCGAGTGATAATGTCTTGCCCGGTAGCTGCGAAGAGGCAAAGAAATTGTTGAAAATGTTGGATGTTGAGTACATATCATATCATGCATGTCCAAATGATTATATTCTATATATAGGAGAATATGAAAACAAAGAGATGTGTCTGAAATGTGGGCATGACAGGTATGATAAATAAATAAAAGAAGGGTAAATCACGTACGGGTCCTCCTTTTAAGATATTGAGGCAAATGCCTATAATCCCAAGGATTCAAAGGCTATTTCATTGCAAAGAATTAGCTATGTTGCAGGGATGGCATGCCTCACATAGAAGTGATTTGGGAGTTATGTGAATCCTAACTGATTTAATAGCCATGAAGCATATAGAGGATACATGGCCCAAAAAATTCAAGGATGAAGTACGAAGTCTACGACTCATCATAGCCATGGATGGCGTCAACCCATATTCCCTCCAGAACACCAACTATTCTGTTTGGCTTGTAGTAGTGATCGATAACAATATCCCCCCATGGTTGTCCGTGAAGAATGAACATCTTATGTTGGCTCTCATAGTCCCTGGTAGAAGACAAGTGAAGAATATGGATGTCTACTTACAACCATTGGTAGATGAATTGAACGAATTATGGGATGGGATAAATGTATACGATGTATCAAGACCCATCGCAACAAAGAGGAGTTTTACGTTGTATGGCCTATGTGCTTACACAACACATGATTATCCAGGCTTAAGAGTTTTCTCTGGTAAATTACTTGTTTAATTTATTGATTTTTTTATATACGTAACAATATTCTTTCACATATTAGTTATTTAATTCGTTGTAATATTTGTTCTGATCTTCATGATATTATTTAATGTGCAATGCATATTAATTAATGTATACAAATATAATCTCGCATGTCTTGTAACAAAAGGGTATTTTGGATGTAAATGTTGTGGACCTTCTTTGAAAGCTAGATGGTCCAAGGACCTACGAAAGCTAGTGTATGATTGCTCCAGGGTATTCCTACCAGAAGAACACCCTTACAGAAGAGAAACATCCACTTTCAATGGTAAACGAGAGAGAACCCAAAGGCCTCCAATAATGACACTAGCTGAATGGCTTAGAGAATATGAGAGAGAGAAGGAGAAGGAGTTCATAGAAATGTTCATTTCAAATGGGGAGCCTATGTTCGATGATCCATATTTCTTCGACACCTATGTTGAGAAATTGCCCATTGGGATGAAAAGGAAATATATCTTTTATGACCTCCCATATTGGGAGCATTTTAAGATTACCCACTTATTAGATCCCATGCATATATTTAAAAATGGTTCATCTTCTTTATGGAGGCACATATCATCGAAACAAAGTGACACATTGGCTGTTAGAAAATATCTTATTTCTTTAAAAACTAAAAAGAAACATTGGCCAAGACGATTAGAAAGTACGGGATTAGAGGTAGGCGTTGGTCCCTCTAATTCATGGTTTTTCAAAGAAGGTGATGTCCCATGGATTTAAAAAAAAAAATGATATTTCTTTGGAAAAGGAAGTTATAATGGGTGTGAGGGTGCCAACTTCATACGGGTCTTCACTACGACGTTGCTTCACCGTGGATGACCATTTGTCAGGGTTGAAATCGCATGACCATTTGAATCTTCTAAGGGTATGTATAATGTCAAAAGCATGATTTTATTATTTGTTATATTAATCAATTTTATCCCATGCGAGGATCATAAAACATAACTAATTTTGTATATTATTGCACGTGTTTATAACTTTTCAATGTCATTATCTTTTGTTCATGCGTGGGTGTGTGAAACATGAATTCCCTCAAGACCTAGGACATGCCATATCTAAATTAGTTGTGTTTGTACGTTGGATCACGTCAAAGGAGATTCATGTGGCTAGCATTCCACGGTGGTGTCAAGAGATAGTTGAGATTGTTTGTATGTTTGAGAAGGAATTGCCAACGAGTTTCATGGACTTACAGGTTCATCTTCTAATCCACCTAGTAGATGAGGTTGAATTAGTTGGGGTGGTTTCTTGTCGTTGGATGTTCTTCTTAGAGAGGTACATGAAGAAATTGAAAGGTTTTGTTCGACAAAGGGCAAAACCCAAGGGGTCTATGGTAGAGGTATACATATCGTATGAGTCTTTCTATTATGCCAGTGAGTACATCAAACATATCGACAACAGACTAGGTGTGGTGATTTGGGATGATGAAAGGGATGAAGACAAAAGAGAAGGGGAGTTTCTCCAAACGAGTGGAAAAAAGCACTTGATAAAGAGTAAGCGACTTATAATTTTTCAAATTTACAAAAAGTAATTAATATTCATGTTGAACTTCGATATAATGTATATTTTGATCTCTAAGTGCTATATAATGTTGGTTGATTTCATCAACGAATGTAGAATTGAAGCAATCAATAAATTCGTTCTTTACAATTATGAAGTGACACAACCGTGGGTCGCATTGTACGAACAAAAGAGGATGAAATGGGATAGTGACAAGAAAGAATTCAGACGGTTGAATGGTATAAGTGTGCCTTATCCCGATCATTTAAAAGAAAGTATGCCAAAAATATGCCCCAACAATTGGGTTGCTGACCAAGTCAGAGAGAAATACGGTACTACAGGTCGTTACCCACGTGCTAAAGAGGATGCACTAAACGTAGGGATTGGATGCAGCAACTTGGTAATAATATTTTTAATTTATATGTAAATTTGAAACTTATAAGACATCTATATTTCATATTTTAACTGTTGGGTTATTATAAGACACATGACACTATGATTTTTTTAAACTTTTTTATAATAGGTGCATTTGTTCCCATCTATGTGGGCATATGGACACCATTTTTGCATAGAAAATGTCGATGTTGGAAACATCACACAAGACTGTGGAGTGGAAGTCGAGTTCGACCAATCTAGTCGATCTAGACACCGTGATCAAAACCTAGTACCGAGAGACATTAGGTTACGTCGGAAAGATACAAGAGATCATTGAAGTGGATTTCTTTTCTTTACAATGTGTTATTTTTAGGTGCAAGTGGTGGGACACCTTTGATCGGAATAATGTAAAGGAAGATACGTGATAGTAGGCTGATATGTATCAACTCTAGAAAGATGTGGGATGAAGCTAAGGAGCCCTATGTTTTCCCCAAACACTACAACTAGGTGTTTTTTAACCCAGATGTGTTGGATATGGATTGGTGGTTCGTATTGACACATGACCCTAGATCAAAGCATATTTTTTAGAACAATAGTGTTATCATGCCATGCGAGCTGGAAGATAATGGGGGTGATTGTGAGAACCAAGAGTGATATGGTACATGTGTTATTTCATCAATATTTATACTTTTTAAGATGGGTTTTTCGAAAAATAATAATATGTATTTTGAATTAATTGGTAATTTGCATTGTGTTAATGTTAAAATCAATAATTCACTTGATAATTTGCAATTATGTTGATCTCAAAAACAATGGCGTAATGTATAAATTAGTTTTTTTTTTTGTATCTAAGATCATAATAAAATAATGATAATTCTAAAGTACATGAATTTATTTGAATTATTTTCTAAACTTTATTATGTTACAATAATTCATATTATTCTAGATTTATTATTTTACAGTTATTTAAAATTTACAAATTTACAAATTTTAATAAATTCATTTCACATTAATACAATTAAAATTTTACAAATATTTTACATACAATTACAATTAAAATGAGAATTACAATTACAATTTTAGAATTTCACATACAATTACACTTAAAATTACAATTACAATTTTAGAATTTTACATACAATTACAATCAATTCGCAGTAATACAATTAAAATTTTACAAATTTCATTACACAATTTAATAAAAACAAGTTAAAGAACATGCTAGAATAAATTTAAATAAAAAAATAATATTACCTCTATCATCTGGCAACTCATCAATTGTGAAGAGGATGTTGGCACACCCTCACCAATCTAAACCCGCATAAGGACAGGGGACCATAATGAAGGGATGTTCATCAACACTAGCTAACAACTCTAGTGCATCATGTGATATCCTCACTGGAAACAGAATCTCGTCCCTCTTGGGCATCATCTGCCCCCACATGTGCATACGTGCCTTAAACATCAGCCTATGAGACTGCTGAAGAAAATTAGGCCTCGTCTATGGAAACCTCTCAAAAAATAAACAAAAAATCTCTGAAGCAAAAGGGAATTTGACCCTCCCTTGTGCATGAGCACGACATATATCTAAGGTTGTACATAACTGCCGCAAAAAAATGGTAGACCACCTGATAAGTCTTGGCTCCTGTACTAAAGATTCAACATAATATAGAAGAGAGCAACTAATGCGTTGCACGTCACTGGTGTTGTGTGAAATGGTCGAAATGATAAGTGAGAGACACTGCACCTCCTCACTACCAAATGCACCAATACGTAACTGACCTCCAACAACCTGAAACTCTGCAGGAGATATTACATTTGCTCCAATGTATCTCTGGGAGTAAACTAATTGACTCCTTGCTACACAGCTAGCTGGAACCTCTGGGAACGAGGGAAAATCCACCTCTCTCCACGATAGCCCTGTAATGAAATATATATCCTCCTTAGTGGGTGTGTACCACTAGTTGATACCAACCCGGAAAACCTGTTGGTGGGCATTCCACCTTCAGATAAGATGTCTCAAAAACAAACTATATCCCTTTAGGGAAGTAGCCTCCTCATAGAAATTGAGGAGGCCTACCTGCCTTAGGAGCCCCTGCGTAGCTGCTGTAATAGGGCGAGGGTACGCATCTCTCTCCCTCTCTCGTGCCTCCCACAGGTGAACCATGTTATACTGCTTCGCCTATTGTTGTTGTTGTTCCCCCTCTTCTCTCCTTTCACGTATCTGAATGATTAACATATTAAACACAATTTTTTTATTAAATGAGACATGTATTTAGAAATATACATATATAAAAAAAAATTTAAAATTAAAATTAAAAAAAACAGTCGGTGTGCCAAAAACATAGTCATGCACTGGTCCTGGTGCGTCTTTATATGGAGCGCACCGGCGTCGGTGCACCTAATAATATTCAGTGCACCGGGGGCGGTGCTCCAGAAAATTTTGTAGCGCACCGTTGACTATGTACGGTGTCAGGAGGGCGGTGCGCTGACTAAACTCTACGCCCCAGGGCGTATAGTTAAGTCAGCGGGCCGACCTCCTGCCATCATGACATAGTGAACAATGCGGTCTTTTACAAGGCCGCATAGTTGATGCAGGAAAAATATAGAAAGTCGTGTGTTGACAAAAATAGTCGTCCCGGGGCGGCTATTTTGGTCAACGCACCACATCGCCACTATTCCACTAGGTCAATGGTGCGGCCAGGTAATCAACTGCACCGCACTTTTAAAAAAAAATTAAAATAACACGGTGCGCCTTCAGTACCGCCCCAGAACCGGTGCAGATACTGTTAGCACCGGTTTACCAGGCCGAACCGTTGACCATGTCGGAATGCGGTATGCAGTGCGCTGACAACATTACCCGCCCCAGGGCGGATCATTTAGTCAATGCACCGTGTTGCTGCTACTCCACATTGTCAAAGGTGTGGCTTGTTAAATGACTGCACCACACTTTAAAAAAATTAAAAATTAAAATAACACAGTGCGCCTATCGGTATCGCCCCAGAACTCGTGCGGATACTGTTAGCACTAGTTGTGGTGCGACCTGTAAATTTACAAGTAGCACCGCAAATCGGTGTGAGCCGAACGGCTCGAGCACACCACACGACAAAATTTTCTTCTTCTTTTAAATGGTTAATTTTAAGGATATTTGAAATTCTATTTGCTAAAAGGCTTAATTATGGAAAAACAAGAAAAATACCTGTACATTTTCCCGTCGAGGAGGCATATTGGCTGTAGAATTTGCAAAAGAAAATTTGTCCACCGTTTTGCAAAATTCAATTGGAGATTGGTGGGCAATGCACAGAAGCAGCAATGCAATGGGAGCACTGATGTCAGGGCGACTCAGACAAGGATAAATTGCATCGGTGCTTGAGAGCTCTGTAGCACTGAAAAAAGTGAAAAAAATGCCGGTTTTTTTTTTTTTTTTTTTTTTTTTTTTAACCCTGTTCTGGTGCGCGGGGTTTTATGGGCGCACCGGTGCATTTGCTTCATTCCGCACTGGGCAGTTTCTGTTTTCGCGCGCTTTTTATGAGGCACCAATGCAAAAGTGTTCTAAATAATTGGTGCGATACAATGATACAACGCACTGGGCAAGTGTGGATAGAGTGCACGGTGTCCGGTGTGCCAATGTTTTGTGCGGTTTTTTCGCCGTAATTTTTTATTTTTATTTATTTTTATTTTATTTATTTATTTATTTTTAACCCTTTTCCAGTGCTCGGGGTTTTATGGGTGCACCGGTGCGTTTGCTTCATTTCGCACCGGGCAGTTTCTGTTTTCGCGCGCTTTTTATGAGGCACCGGTGCGGAAGTGTTGTAAAGAACTGGTGCGCTATAGTAATACAACGCACCATGTGGGTGTGTACGAAACACACGGTGTCCGGTGTGCCAATGTTTTGTGCAGTTTTTTTGCCGTAATTTTTTATTTTTTATATATTTTATTTTTATTTTTATTTTTATTTTTATTTTTATTTTTTAACCCTATTCCGGTGCGCGGGGTTTTATTGGCGCACCGGTGCGTTTATTTCATTTCGCACCAGGCAGTTTCTATTTTTGTGCGCTTTTTATGAGGCACCAGTGCGGAAGTGTTGTAAAGAACTAGTACGCTATAGAAATACATCGCACCAGGCGGGTGTGTACAGAGCGCACTGTGTCCGGTGTGCCTATGTTTTGTGTGCACCGATGCTTTCTTGTGTTGAGCGCACCGGTGCCTTTTACGGTGATAAGCGCACCGGACGAAATACATCCGCAAAAACCTCCACCCGCCAACCTCCACTAGAAACGCATGTCTGGAGTATTTTTATAAGGGGTTCCTAAAAAACATCCGCTAGAGAGTCTTTTCCTTGTAGTGTATTGCTCAATTAAGGACCAACTCGCATCATCTTCGTTGTGAAACGGGATGATGGAAAAGGCATAAAGAAGCTTGGGAAGAACAAGTGTGTACATTTTGCATGTCTGGAGCAGTGGAATCAGAAAAAACATTTCATTTTGGAATGTGATGCGCTCAAAGACATCAGAGAAAGTTATGGGAATATGTTAGCATCGGTTTCTTGGCATTATCTTTTCAACGATGAGATTGTTGGAAGGTTGGGTCAGCTCATCATCAATTTGAATAAGAAAAGGACTGAAATGAAAAAGGCGAAAAACAGGGAACTCACAGTCTGTTGAGATTCAATAAGAAGATCCTAGTGAAAATTATGCACCTACACTAGGATGGAGCCTCAGGCTATTTTTATGTGGATGTCTATTTATAGACGCATGAGAAAATTATATTTATAGATGAGGTCTATTTATAGATGTATGTGCAAGTTCTATTTATAGATTGCATGTCTATTTATAGATGCATGTCGACTATTATTATCCATTAATATTAGTTGGACAATAAACAATAATCTATTCTCAATGAGCACTTGGAAATAGCTAATTGAAGTGGAAAATCAATTAGCTATAGGAATTTCGAGTTGAGTGGTTGGTTGGTGGGACATGCAAGTGGACTCAATTGTAACTGAGTGATTCGAAGTTGTAACATAGTTGGAAGTGTAGTTATGAAAGTTGTAAAGTAGTTTAACTCAGTTAAGTGAGTTAAACTCAGTTGTGCTAGTTGTAACTAAACATACACTAGTGAGAGATCAAGTGAATTAATTATTAATTAATTCACAATCAGTGGCCTCACATGCAACTGAATATTTACTACTATTAACTACATGCATGTTAGATCCAGTGGAGACCCAGTTGAGATGTAGGTGAAAGGGATAGTTGACTATTAGTTGTGACATTATCGGTTGCACACATGCAACCACACACACATTAGATGTGCCCATGAGTATTGTGCAGTCAAGACAAGAAATATTCCATTCATTCAGGGATTGCTATCAGTTTGGATTGCACAATGGAGGCAGGTTGTCTGGAAACAGTAAATTGGCTAAGGAACTTGCCAATTTTTGTATGACAGTGTGAGACAGTTAGCTATTGTACTAAGAGCTATTGGATTGGATCTTTGTATGTAATTGTTACATGATCCATGATATAATACATAATATAAGATAGTGGGGTTTTTAGCTATATGCTTTCCCCGGGTAAATTATATGTGTTATGTGTGATTGATCATTCTTCATGATATTGTGATTGGCGATTGTGTTTCAAATTCTGAAAAGATTTTGTAGAAGCGATTTTGTATTTAACAGTAGCATATTATTGTTAGATCAGGAGAATCCAAGAAATACATATTTTGTATTAAATTTCTACATGGTATCAGAGCACATGAGATTGCAATTTTGAAGCAAGTGCTGAGTTTGTTGGTGGAAAGAATTCGAATTTGCAGAAAGATTTTCTTGGTGCTACAATTGATTCAAGATCGAAATTGCTTTCAATGGCTTGAGGCTAGAGTATGCACTCAAGGGCAGCTCGAACTACATTGCTTGGAAGGACAAGATGGAGGCGGTGCTCGAAGATCATGGCTTGAAGTAATTCATTGACAATGATGTTCCTAAGCCTGCTTCATCAAATGTTGCCAATATTGATGCATGGCAAAAGAAAGTGGCAAAGCCGAGGAGGATTATGTTGGAGGGATTACGAGACCACATTGTCTCAAGCATCCATGGGAATTCCACACCATATGTTATGTGGAAGGCTTTGACGGATATTTTCCAAAGCAACAGTGACCATAGGAAATTGGCGCTCAAAGATAAACTCAGGAAGATCAAGATGGAAAAGGGTGACAACATTCCAAAGTATCTCACGAAGTTTGTCCAATGTCGGGATGAACTAGGGAGTGTGGGAATAACTGTTGCTGATGATGATTTGGTGAGCTTAGATATCTTGGGACTTCCTAGGAGTTGGCACAGTTATGAATACTATGTCAACGAATGGGAAAAATTACCGGATCGGGAACGACTGTGGTCGGATCTGGTGCAGGAGGAGTTCAGGAGGAACACCAGAGATGGCTCTTCATCAAAGCATGATGATGAAGAGGATTTCACTTTGGCTGCCAAGGCAAAGAAAGGGAAGGGGAAGAAATTCCATTCTAAATCGGAGTCTAAAGGCAAGAAGCTGGATGTGTCCAAGGTGAAGTGTTTTCACTATCACGAACATGGGCATCTTACTACTAACTGTCCGTAGAAGAAGAAGAACAATAATGATGTTGGAGTTGCAGTTGGTGAGGCCCTTGCCTTGCAATTTGAACTTGAATTCTCCTTGATCGCATGCATGGTGTCAAGTGCATTGGGATCGGTGGGGTATTTGGATATTGACGCTTCCTTTCACATGACGGGAGATAAGGAAATTTTCAGTGACTTGGAGGAGAAAGATCTCCAAATGCATAGAGAGATGAGCGACGACGGATGGTACAGTGCGACCGGAATTGGTACCATTACCTTTTAAAGGGAGTCAGGTAAACCATTTCAACTGAAAGATGTTATGCATGTTCCAGGCCTAAAGAAAAATTTGGTCTAGGTCGCAATGTTGGAGGACAGAGGCTATGACATTGTTTTCAGTGATGGAAAAGCTTTCCTACAACATAAAAAAATGGGTCAAGCAAAAGGATAGGGATTTGAGTTAAGAATCTCTATAAGCTGGAGGTAGATGGTTGTGCTGCCATGATAGGCAAGGCGGAAAAAGTGGTGAGCCGAGATGAGGGTGAATAATGGCACAGATGATTGGGCCATCTTCATCATGGAGCCTTGAAAGTCACGCAACAAATATCTACTGGACTTCCGATGGGAACACTTTCTCAGTTAGACCAGTGCAAAGGTTGCACCATGGGGAAGTATGTAAAGTCCACCTTTCATGAAAAGGAGAACCGTGATTCAGGGATCCTTGAGAGAGTTCACATAGACGTGTGTGGACCATTCTTGGTTGCTTCAACAACAAAACATAAGTACTATGTTATTTTTGTTGATGACTTTTCTCGTAAATGCTCGATCTTCTTCATGCAGAAGAAGGATCAAACATTCTCAAAGTTCTGTGAGTTTAAGGCATTGATGGAGAAATATTCGGGGAAGCAAGTGAAGGCTTTGAGGAGCGATAATAGTGGAGAATACATCTCTAAAGAATTCAAGAACTTCCGCAACAAAGAAGGAATTCGAAGAGAACTCATATCGCCTCATAACCCACAGCAAAACGAGGTCACAGAGAGAAAGAACAGAACGATCATGGGTGCAACACAAGCAATGTTGCATGATCAGGGCCTACCAATGAATTTGTGGGTGGAAGCATGCAACACTGCGATTTATGTGCAAAATCGTTGTCCTCATAGAGTAATTGGCATGAGTACACCCGAAGAAGCTTTCACTGGTAAGAAACCGGATGTTTCACACTTTAAGATTTTTGGCTCGTCTGTTTATGTGCATGTGACCAAGGATGCCAGGAAGAAGCTGGAGTTGACTGCTGAAGTTGGGATATTTGTGGGGTACACAGAAACACCCCATAAGTATTGTGTGTATTTGCCAAATAGTCGAATGACTATAGTGCGACGGGATCTAAAATTCGATGAGGGGAAAACCATGTGGTTGTCGCTTGAGAGGGAGCTGGACTTGCATGCGGAGGAGGAACTGTTGGTTCCCAAAGATGAGTCTCTAGATGTGGATCAAACACATGAGGAGGTTCATGGAGTGGAGGAGTCAACTCACATAGAGCCAACCATCAGAACTGGCAGAAGGCGTACCATAGAAGCTGATAGGCTAAGACTTGATGCTACACAAAATGTAGGAGCCCCTACTTCATAGTGCAGACAAAGATAGTCTCCTGACCAATTTACTGGATACATGGCTCTCATGAGCAAATGTATTGTGATTGAGCCATCTTCCTTTCAGGAAGCAGTGCAGGAGCCCACATGGGTAGATGCAATTGTGGAGGAGTATGACTCCATTGTAAAAAATAGTGCTTGGGAAATTGTTCCAAGGCCGGTTGATAAATCAATGGTAGGTTTAAGATGGATCTACAAGGTTAAGCAAGCTGCTGATGGGAGTGTTTAGAAATACAAGGCCAGATTTGTGGCCCGGGGCTTCTCACAGATCAGGGGGATAGATTATGAAGAAACCTTTGCACATGTTGCAAGGTATTCTTTCATAAGGACCATCCTTGCTCTCTCAGGGCAGATGGGCTGACACATTCATCAGATGGATGTGAAGATTGTGTTTTTCAATGGGATCATTAAGGAAGAGGTGTACATAGAGTAGCCTGAAGGATTTGAGATCTTCAATAGTGAGTCGCATGTGTGCCGACTCAAAAGAGCGTTGTATGGGCTGAAACAAGCACCTCGTGCTTGGTACACTCGGATAGACAGCTATTTCACCAGACTGGGCTTCACCAAAAGTGAAGCGGATGCGAACCTATACCAAATTGTGGTGGAGGGTAAGCTTTTAATCATTGTTCTTTATGTTGATGATTTAATATTGATTAGTGATGAGGAGCTTATACACTCATGCAAGGATGATCTTGCAAAGGATTTTGAGATGAAGGATATGGGCCTCCTTCATTATTTCCTTGGATTGGAAATATGGCAGCGGGATGGTGAAATTTTTGTGTCTCAAGGCAAGTATGCAAGGGAGATACTGGATAAGTTTCACATGGAGGGCTACAAACCCATGGATACTCCTCTTCCAGGAAATTGAAGGAAAGAGGATGCTACTTCTGGAGAGGTAATGGATGCTACTGTCTATCGACAGTTAGTGGGTTCACTAATGTATCTAGTGAACACAAGACCAGACATTTTCTATGCGGTTAACCAACTGAGTCAAGCGATAGTCAAACCTACCAAGCTCTTTTAGAAGGCGGGCAAGCATGTCCTGAGATACCTGAGGGGTACATCTGAGTATGGTTTATGGTACAGACAAACGAGTGAGGTGAAGTTGCATGGCTTCACAGATGTAGATTGGGCAGGCAGTCCATCGGATAGAAAGAGCACATCAGGGGGGATCTTTAGCATTGGATCTACAGTTGTTTCTTGGTACAGTACGAAGCAGAGATCCATGGCACTCATTTTAGCGGAAGCGGAATACATGGCAGCGAGTCAAGTTGCATGTGAGGCTATCTGGATGAGAAATATCTTGGTTGGTTTGTTTGGTTCTCATTTAGATCCGACAATGATTCATTGTGATAATCAGAGTTGCATTAAACTTTAGATTAATCCTGTGTTTCATGATCGATCTAAGCATATAGATATCCAGTATCATCATCTCAGAGATTTTGTGCAGAGGAAGATCATGTTGCTTCATTACATTCCTACGAAAGATTAGGATGCATATATTCTGACGAAGGTGCTCACTAGGAGAAAATTCAAATACCATAGAGACAGGGTCGGGGTGAAGGATAACCCCTTTCTTGTTGAGAGGGAGTGTTGAGATTCAACAAGAAGATCCTAGTGAAAACTATCAACCTACACTAGGATGGATCCTCAAGCTATTTTTAGGTGGATGTCTATTTATAGATGCATGAACAAATTCTATTTATAGATGTATGTGCAAGTTCTATTTATAGATTGCATGTCTATTTATAAATGCATGTCGACTATTATTATCCCTTAATATTAGTTGGAAAATAAACAATAATCTATTCTCATTGAGCACTTGGAAATAGTTAACTGAAGTGGCAAATCAATTAGCTATAGGAATTTCGAGTTGAGTGGTTTGTTGGTGGGACATGCAAGTGGACTTAGTTGTAATTGAGTGATTTGAAGTTGTAAAAGAGTTGGAAGTGTAGTTATGAAAGTTGTAAAGTAGTTTAACTCAGTTAAGTGAGTTAAATTCAGTTGTGCTAGTCATAACTGAAGATACACTAGTGAGAGATCAAGTGAATTAATTATTAATTAATTCACAATTAGTAGCCTCACATGCAATAGAAGATTTACTACTATTAACTACATGCATGTCAAATCCAGTGGAGACCCAGTTGAGATGTAGGTGAAAGGGACAATTGACTATCAGTTATGAAACTATCAGTTGCACACATGCAACCACACACACATTGGATGTGCCATGAGGATTGCGCAGTCAAGGAAAACAAGATTCCATTCATTCAGGGATTGCTATCATCTGGGATTGCGCAGTGGAGGCAAGTTGTCTGGAGACAGTAAATTGGCTAAGGAACTTGCCAATTTTTGTATGACAGTGTGAGACAACTAACTATTGTACTGAGAGCTCTTGGATTGGAGCTTTGTATGTAATTGTTTCATGATCCATGATGTAATACATAATAGAAGATAGTGGGGTTTTTAGCTATATGCTTTCCCCGGGTAAGTTATCTGTGTTATGTGTGATTGATCTTTCTTCATGATATTGTAATTGGCGATTGTGTTTCAAATTCCGCAA
The DNA here is from genome assembly GCA_034641835.2 of Pinus albicaulis. Lineage (NCBI taxonomy): Eukaryota > Viridiplantae > Streptophyta > Pinopsida > Pinales > Pinaceae > Pinus > Pinus albicaulis. The sequence continues at coordinate 619,118,550 of CM076575.1, read as the reverse complement.
AGATTTTGTAGAAACAATTTTGTATTTAACAGTAGCATATTATTGTTAGATCAGGAGAATCCAGGCAATACATATTTTGTATTAAATTTCTACATAGTCCCATAGACTATTTTTAGTCTCGTGGACGTTAAAATTTCATTTCATTTCATTTCTTTCAGCTTTGATATCATATCAGTCTAGATCCATCTTAACTCCATATCTATAATCAAATGTCTCAAGGTGCAAACTTTTTTTTTGCACCTTGAGAGATTTGATCACTTCAACACTTGATAGATTTGGAGTTAAGAGGGATCTAAAGTAGTTTATTTATTAATAATTAATAATCATTAAATTTATTTTTATTTTTATGTAATTTAAGCAAGGAAAATTGTTTTAATTGGTAATTATTGATTTTATTTTGCCTAGAGGCGCTCTCAGCTTAGTTGCACGAAGAGACGCTCTCCAACTAAATATAGAAGAGATTTTGTAATGTCCCGTCCTGTAAACATTTTGACTAGGTCAAAATAAAATAGAAAAAAAAATAAAAATAAAAAACTCTATGTTAAAAAAAATAAAAAAATTTCAAATTAATATAATAAAAATAAAAATTATATGTTTTTAGTAATTTTTGTTGGGTAGTTAAGATAAAATTGACTTGGTCAAGTTGTCAGTCGTTTTTGAGCTCCAAGTGTATGAGAACCCATGGTATCGACCCATGATATTCATGTGGAATATAGTATATTTAAAGGGGGAAATTAAACCAACCTAGATCCATCTTAAATCCAGATCTACCAAGCGTCGAGGGAGATTAAATATCTTGAGATGTAAACTTCTTTTAGAGTGAAAAGAGATTTGATCCCTCTAGACTCTTGTAGATCCGAATTTAAGATGGATCTAGGCTGGTATGGTAGAGATGTTGTAAAGTAAACATTTTAACTTGGTCAAAATAAAAATAAAATAAAATAAATTAATAATAAAAATAAAAAGACCTATGATATTGAAAATTATTCATGTGAAAAATAACCTATTTAAAAGGAAGAATTAAAAGAGTCTAGATCCATCTTAACTCAAATCTACAAAAAGATCAAATCTCTTGACATACAAACCTCTTTTAAAATAAAAATACTTGTTAAATCTAAAATTAAAATAAATATAAATTGGTATAAATTTACCTTTAGATATCAAAAACCCCACCTTTATATACCTTCTCCGGAACCTCACTCCAATAACACTTGTCTTAATTTGACTTCCAATTGCCAAATCATTTAATAAATATGTTTACATGGCGATCCAATAACATTTGTCTTAACTTGCTTTTCAATTGCCCAAAAATGATAGATATATTGTTTACATGGCCCAACCGCATGCTAAAAAGTGAAGGGGATGTCCCACATTGCAGGGATGTACAAGTAAATAATTATATATTCTGTGATTTAGTAAAGCATTTCCCATGATAACAATATTTTTATGGTAGTATGGTACGAAAAATAACATTTCTTTTGAGATTCCAGGTGGCTAATCAAAGTGGAATCAAAATCAGAGTTATGATGGTTGGTGCATTTCACTGCGAAGTGGAATCGGTTGAATGGGGAACCACTGTTTTCCACTTCCCTGAATCCGAAGTGCTGTCATAAATGTTGCCGGCCACCATTTTTGGGGAATTATATAAAGCCAGATTGACTTTCAATTTTCTTTATTTGTTCGGGTGCATGAATGACCATGGAAGGAAGCAAAAGCTAAGACAACAGCGTGTTGATCCCATTTACTCGCAGAAAGTGGGGTACACTGGAGGAGTTGCAAGGAGCATCTATTGGCTGAGAATCCTGAGCTCGTTAATGAGGAGAGTGTAGTGTAGATATGTGGGGCTAATCTCGCCATGAAGAACATAACATGGAGCAATCGGGCGAACCTTAAATAATTTTTGAGAAGCGCTGTTCCCTGGCACTGGTTTTCTTTTTTTGAAAAGATCCAATAAGGTATTTATGTTCTCTTAATGGTGTTTTTTTGGTTTTCACATTTGGATTTTTATTTAAATTGAACCCGCTTTGCTCTACCTGCATTGTTCTGGATCTGATTGAAACCTTTCTATACAGTGGCTATTGCATGTTATTTCCATCTTTACAGTTTGTAGGCCAATCTTGTATTTCCGTAGATTGAACATTATTGTCAGCTATTGAGATATTTCGCAAATCCACATGTTATTTATGTATGCATGATCCAATATTCTTGCATCATACCAATTGAATTTGGTCTTAGCATCCTCCTTTTACCCCAGTTTTCATTGCTGTCAGTGACCCGTTGCATTCTGTATGCTGAGATTAAGGCTCTGATATCCCAAACCCTCACTGTATGCAACATGTAGGGAATGATGGGATCCATGACACAATTTCTCGAAACATTCTAATCTACTGATGAAATATTCGATCATGTTCATTTTACCTATGAACTCGGTTTCAACTTTTTTCTACATTTTTTATTTTGAGCTGGCGAAGCTCAAGGCTCAAAATTTTGCTTATCAAGTACTCGTGTTCTCACCGTGTCTTGGGAGGTCGATACCTCCACACTGACCGCTTACAAATTTTCGATATGTGCATACGATACTGTTCATCATTCGTGGTGGTTCCACTAAGGTGGGGTACCCTATGAATCACCTAGCCTAGCCTCTTATGACGACATGTCTTTAACTCGTCTGATTGGACATGTATCAGAGGGCTCCATCCATCACAAATAACAATCACATCAAAATATTTCAATCATATACTTGTAGATGCCCACACCTGAACATGTCAATATCGATGAATGGTGAAGCTACTTTTGGTGCTTTTCCTTTATTAGATATCAAGTTTATTTCTAAAATCTTTATAAAATGTCAAATTATTGTTTAGTCCTTTAGATACTTCTACCTATCATTGTTTGTGCCCAAACTCAATTGTAGTGCGAAGACAAGTTTTTGATATTATTTAAATTTTATATTTCTGGGAACTATAATAGACACTGCTTTATCGTATAGCAAGCTCTTATTATGGAATAAAGTTGTGCAAGAAAATTTAGATCACAAAGAACAGTTATTTATCTTCAATTATCATGGTTTAGCTGTTTACGATACTGTTCATAGTGGTCTCATTCTGCAAATTGCAAATTGAAAAAGAGGGGATGAATAATAAAAGGTCATCACTCGACTTTCATGTGACCTAAAGAGAGGGTCTGTCTACCTACAAGCCAGGCATTGTCATTTTACAATGAATGGATTGACCTGTTTTTGGGTTTTCAAGTTTGTTTCAATTAAATAGGGTGTTTGAAGTTGGCCCAATTAGAACATTTTCTGCATTTTGCCATTGTAATTTCTTGATAAGTCGATATTGCTTTCAATTTTAAAGCTTCTTAGGACATTTTGCCATTTTTGGTTGTAAGTAACCGCTCTCATATCATAAAGTCTCTGGTTATATGTTGAAATTCTTGAAAACTATTTTGGTGTGAGTTTTAAGGGCGTTCTAAATAAATTTATCCTCACTACAAAATATCATTTTGTGGGTATTGCATTGTGGGTTGAACATCAACTTTCATCCTGTGTCACCCTTGATTCTTGAAATGTTGTTTGTTGACTTTTTGTTATTGCGTTAATATCTATTTTTTCAGAGTGAATCCTTTGCTGTTGTGATATGTATAGAGTTAGGGCATTATTTGAATGAAACAGGTTTGGCCCAAGTCAACCTGTCCTTTAATTTTCTACCCTTGGGCAGCTTTCTAAAAGGGCAGTTGGGTCTCAACAATCTCTGTCTGACCCAGTTTTCTAGACATGTCCTTAGGCACATTCTGGTGGTAAAGTTTCATACATGTCCATTTCTAGCAGACACTTTTAGGTAATATAATTTCTTATTTCTTATATTATTGTTTTGACTACGTCGATCATATTTGTTACAACATTCTTTGCTGTATATGTGTTGACCATTTAAGAAAAAGGCATAGTCATGCATTTTCTGTATTATTTTATTCTTAATACAAGCTTTTGTTGCATTCATTCTAAGGTTCCGTGATATTTTACGATGGTATCGTTTCTTCAATCTGCTTATATGAAGCCCTTTGATTGTGGTTTGTAAAATTAAAGTTCTGGAGTTTCTGGGAGACATATATTGGGATTTTTAAATATTTCAAATTTGCCTTTTTGTAGGTCTTCTTCGCTTTATTTGATTTGTCACAGGTGATCACCATGTTCAAACGATGGTACGGTGACAAGGATCACCATGAACAAGATTCTGCTGAGAAACAAACAAAGGTAAACAGGGAGTATCAGTCTTTCCATTCAATGCTTTACCATTATACGAATATCAGTTATTGTTGAGGTGTGAATCGGGAGGGATTTGAGGTGCAATTCATGGTTTTTACATGCAAGAGCTATGATAAAAGTCAATGTGAGAGTTGATAATTTACAATTAGTATATTCTATGAACATTAACTTATGTTTTCTTGCTCTTTACATAGATAAATGAACTCAGGGCTGCTATTGGGCCCCTGTCTGGCCATAGTTTGCTGTTTTGTTCAGATGCGTGCCTGAGACGATATTTGGAAGCTCGGAATTGGAATATACAGAAATCAAAAAAGATGTTGGAGGAGACTTTGAAATGGAGGGCAGCATATAAACCAGAGAAGATACACTGGGTAAGTGTTAACTAGATTAGAGTTTTATTTAGAGGTCAACTGTGCAGAAGAAGAAATAGAATGATCGAACAATGTGCTTTTGTCAGCTAATTCTGGCTTTTTCTATAATTATGACTTTTCTACCGTGTGCTTTTCTGTCGAAAATTTAAAGGATCAAATGTGAGCATATGATAGAGTCATAGACACGGATTGAGTATGTGGACAAACCTGGAAATGGAAAATGTAAACTATATTATTCTCCAGACCATTACATCTATGGCTAGCCCTAGGCTGCCATCAAAATTCTCTTTGTAATCGTTTTCTCGTTATACATTACTCAATACACACTTATAAAAAAATAAACCCATTAACGTGTTTTAACTATAACAATCCTCAATGTTGAACTTGGTTACATGTTACTAACGTTAATTGTAATGTAATATCCCCATTTTTTATTTTCCGCATTGGATACATTTTTGGAAAAAGGGAGACATTGCTGGCATTGGGACTTAGGAGGAAAAAGGAAAATTACAGCCTTAGTGAAGAGTGGGGACCCATTTTACAATTCAAACCTTAGTTCTCCTTAGTTCTCTTGACCTTTTTAGCCAAAGACAACTGTGCTGTTTAGCACAAGGAATTTCCAAGTGGAAATTCAAACTCTTCCTTCGGTGAACTTCGAGTGTCACCCTAGGAGAGAATTTGGGGAGTTGATTCTGGATCATTGAAGATCTATTTTACAGGTTTCTTTCAGCTGGTGCTTGCTACTCCAAGGGTGCAGGAGAATTTCGTGGGGGTTGAGAGAAGCTAGCAATTAGTGGAGTATTGGCCGGAGAATTTGCTGAGATTTATCCTTAGGGAGAATGAGTTTTCCTTGGTGATTTGCAGGGGTGAGAGGGCTGCATTTTAGAGGGTTGATTTGTCTATTCTAGGAACTGCACAGGTGTTTGCTGGCAGCTTCGGTGCACTTGTAGAGATTCAAAGTTTGGGAAGCATTCGAGCTGGGATCTGCTTGGTGATCGAGGGGAGTAATTTGTAGGAGTTAGGGAGGATTTCTTGGAAGGAGATTTGGGCCTAAATCAACAGTATCTGAACCGTGGGGCGTTTTCTAGCCAAATTGAGCAATTCGCACTTGTTGGGGGTCATCGGGGGTCAGTGGATTTAGCCCAAACCCTTTTTGGGTTTTTGTGGGTTTAGTGAGAGGAGGCTAGGATTATTTTTGCAGATTTTTTTGAGCAATTATGAGGGCAAAATTCCTAGTTTCATTCAACAACTAGTAGCATAAATCAACGTTGCACGAAGTGGGGACGTTTTTTGGAAGTGGGGATGTGGAAGTGTCATTTTCCAAAAATCTAGGAAGCGAAGCATCTCAGAAGCATCTACTATATATATATATTTATATTTTTTTTGCTTTTATATTAAAAAAACATCCCAAATACCAAATTAGTTGTAGAAAACATGAAAACATGCATATTTTTACATAAATCAAGATAGATATGGCATTCATGATTCCATTGTACATCAATGATTAATTATCCGAGCATCAACCATCCAGTTTCTAGCAATTACAAACATACATCAAAATTTTAAGCTTATTATAAAACATAAAACATCTAGAAGATAAAATCATCAAACATTCAAGTAACTTATCTAGCAAGTGAGAAACTCTCAACATTAGTCATGTCCAAAATTCAAATAATAATGTTTACAAAATAAGCCACTTGACCACCACCAAGACTCAAGTACACACTGAACTAGGAAGAGTAAGACAAAAAAGTTCAAATTCACAACAAGCTTACAAGTCTAATCTATGACAAAAGTAGTAAATTGTGAATATATCTACTAATCTCTCCTCCATCCACCACGAATAGTATGTGGCGGTGGGCCTCCATGTCGTGGCAATGAAGAAGATGGTGGATGTGGAAGTTGTGGCACTGAAATTGATGAAGATGAAGCCCTTGTTGTTGGTGTTGAAGCATGGAACTTGGAAACCAAGGGACCAGATGGGGGTGGCATCTCAACTCGATCATCATCATCCTGGATAAGAGCATCCTCTAATTGGTCTAATCGCAACACTCCATCCTCCAAATTGGGCTCCTCTGGATTTCTGTCCCAAACCTTAAGGTCTTTATTAGTCTTTGTATCATCATAGTAATGGGGTGATAATCACAAGTTGTAGTGACCATAAATCAATCTCTCTGCCCGGTCTAAATTCAACCTGTTCCTTTTAACACTGTGGATGAAAGAATAAGAGCTCCAACACCTCTCTGCAGAAGAAGTGTTTACCACCTGCGATAGCACCTGCAATGCCAAAGTCTGTAGAAGTGGAGTAGCACCTCCATGCATGTTCCACCACTCATGAGAAGAAAAAGTCTCTCGATCTCTAGTTGCATGCATGCTCCCAAATGGACTAGTGCAAAGTGTATAGTTGCTCAACTGTTTCCGTACCATGGCAGCCTCCTCCTCATCAGGGACTAATTTATCCAATGCTCTCAACTGTTTCCGTACCATGGCAGCCTCCTCCTCGTCAGGGACTAATTTATCCAATGCTCTCATATAACTAGATAGAACCTCTTGATCTAGGTGTGGTTTTCTCCTGCTCCCCCCTAGGTGCTGGTGTTGAAAGCCATGATGGATGATAGTATTTAGGTGTCAGAACATATGTTAAGGCATGCAATGGAACGTTTAGCACATCCCATCGTTTTTCCACCTCTGCACGAATATAATTGTACAAGGTGATATCTCTAGGCTCAACGATGTCTTTAATTTGCCCAAACATGCTATCCATTTGCTCATACATCTCCCCAATTATTGGCCAATCTGAATCTGCAAACTTGATCATGTAATAAATTGGTTTGGTGAATTGCAAAACATATTTAATCTATGACCAAAATAACATGTCAAGAATAGTGTCCTTGGATATATTAGCACCATCTCTATCAGTGTTAATTTCCTCCCATGATTAAGAGGTCACCATATTAGTTAAAGCTTGTCTCACCTTCACTAGTTCCCTAAAGGTGAGTTATAACTTGCAAATTTTGTTTTTGCAAGTTTAAGCAACTACAACTTGGAGTAAGTGCCATAAAAGTAGTTTACCCTTGTATGCCCTGTGATAAATTCAATGATTTGATTCCCTCTCTTGTAAAGCTCATTAATCCATCCACATTCTTTATGCTTCACAATATCATGCATCAAGATTCAAAAGGTTCAATGTGTGCACCAAGCACGCAGACCAAAATATGTGTGGCTGAGTATACTCGATAAATTTTCCTGTTGCCTTACAATTCGCTGCATTATCAGTGATCACTTGAACCACATTATTAGGACCAACATATTTGATTGATTGCAATAGGAGATCAACAATGTTTTGGGAATTTGCACTGACGGAGGAGTCATGACATGTAATAAATACTGCACCACTAGCAGAAACACCAAGAACATTTATCAAATGTTGGTTTCTAATATTTGTCCACCCATTTGATACAATGGATACCCCACAATCCACCCACTCATTTGTAAAATGTGTCAAAGCTCTTTGAACCTTTGCTTTTTCTCTTTCTAATAACACTGTTCTAGCTTTCTCACAGTTGGGGCTCTTTTATCCTTTTGGGGCTTCATTGATGGCCTTAACCATATCATGCCAATAGGGAGAGCGAAGCACATTGAATGGTACACCGCAAGAACAAAGAAATCAGACTATATTTCCATCCACATCATCCCTCCTAGCAACATTTAGGAAATCCCCTATTGTTCTTCTACCTGCAAAGGTCGCAGAAGTACCATGAGGAGATGAGCTACCAAATTTAGAGGTTGCACTTGATTCAAACTGAGTTTTTTGTTTCTTGTTTTTTGTTGTGCAACCTCCTCTATTTGGATGTATTTTCTTCTTTGTTCAGTTGAAATGTTTGGGCAAATTTGTATCCCCACAACACCCTTTTTCTCATCACTGTCCAACACCCCACAAAGATGCCTTCTCACATGGGTATATGAACCACTATATGGTTTTCCTCCATGACAACTATGAGGGCACAAAAACTTGTAGCTTCCACCACCTTTTCCCCCTTCAAGTTTGGTCACATAGTTCCACAAGGGTGTTGTAATCATGATCCATAATATAATCGTATTTTATATTCGGGCCACATTTCACTTATGTGGACAATTCTCAATTTAAACTTCGAACTTGGTTAATGTAACACCAAGGCATACATCTGTTGTGCATTTAACATCAACAAATGAATCCTCACGATATTATATTAAAGCACCAGCGCCAATCATGAAATAACCTTGGAATAATCTTACCACAGACCCAATTTTTGGACTTTATAAAAACCAATATATATATATGCTCAAGGCTTACCCTTCGTATGTTATATCGTAAGTCCAAAACACAACTTTGGTTAGCACATACATGCGCATATATATATATATATGCTGCCACAGCACAATCAACTACTCGTCATATCCTCTCATGCATATGGGTTCGTCATAATGTATATCCACCTATATATATATTCCTCAAATCAAACCTTTGACTTATAAAAGAGGGATAGGCTATCTCGACCATAGTATTATGATACTATAACAATATTTCGAAGCTTTTGAACTGATACCCAAGCGTTAAATATTAACCACCATTGTAACGGTTAACTCACTCAAAATTAGCCTTATACTCGGGCCCACCACAAACATTCAACTTTCATTTGCTAATTAAACAAATTCCAATGCAAAACGCGCCCCATACCTCAGTTAACACCCGTGCATCTTTGGTTGCGACAGCGTTTGGATCCACTGCCCTCCAGATCGAACGGATTTCGTCAATATCGCGTTTTTTCTAGAGTCGAAGATTAACGCCTGGAAATTGCGCGAAATTAGTGGGTATTAAAATACCGCCACCTCCTTACGTGTCAACCGCAGACATACATTGCATTTTTTTGACAAAGCTTAAATACCACTTTGCAACTGCGCGATACTGCCTGTTTTTGGAGCTCCGGTTTTACTGTTCATTCAAGGTTCCACTCCTCGACTCAGGGTTCCGCGCCATTCTCCTAGCACCTCTCTGCAGGCTTAACTCATGACTTGGTTATATTGTTTGTGTCTTGTCCTCTCCTTTGAACAGAACTGTAGTTCTAATTCAAACCCTGCGTTCAATTTCACCATCGATTCCGATCCACTTCACGATCAATTCAGAATCTCTGCTTCATGACTGCAGTTGAACAAGTCGGTTCGAATTCTTCCAGGACTATACACGCAGAGTTCAATTCTCTGCGGCTTGTTAATATCTAACAGAACTCTTGAAGTTCTATCGAACTAGAGAACGAGCTCCTTTTCACTTGTGTTCTTCAATTAAAGACCGGATCTCATCGAATTCTCTAGTGGACTCTCCATGCACAAATTAAACACATTCAATCTTCAACAGTCAAGGATCTCTATTCGGGCTTCCATATAAAATCAAAATTGATTAGCATAATCGGTGTTCTCCTTGGTTCTATTCAACAATACTCGATACAAATTACAATCAATATTAAATGAATCCCAAAAGGAACCGAATCCTCTTCATACAGAGTTTTATCGAACTTGTATAAATCAAATAAAGTTCAAGGGACGAATTTGCCCTTCGCCCAAAGATTAACAAATTAAACCCCTCAATAGCATACAAAGGAAATCGAACCGTCTTTCAACCCTACGGTGAACTCATGAATTCTCTTCCTTTCGGAATGCATCCAGTTCGTCATACATAGATTGAGACAGGCAATCAAATGCTTACCAGAATTGACCCTTCCAGTGATCGATTCTCTCCATTGCTATTCAAATTAGAACACACAGTCTCACATAGGAATTAGCTCCGCTAACACACTTATAATTCAGAATATAGCATCGACAGGAAGGTCGATTTCTTTAAGGGCACACAGGACTCATTTACACAGAGTTTAAATCAACAATATCCATACAATGCTGAAACAATTCATTTCATATACACAACTGAAATCACTTTTTCCTCACTACTCTGTTTCTTGTCTAATGCTGCTCCTTGCTTCTTCAAATGGCCCTGTCTCTGCTTCTCTTTGCTGCCCTGCTTCTTCTCTTTGCTGCCTCTGCTACCTTTCTGCTTCTTTGCTGACTCTGCTGCTCTCTTTTGCTGCCTTTGCTACCTCTCTGCTGCCTCTCTGCTTCTTTGCTGACTCTGCTGCTCTCTGCTGCCTCTGCCATCTCCTTTGCCATCAATGACAACATTTCCAACAAAGGGTGTCAATGCAACTCTTTAGAGCAATTCTTCTAGTTCCCTTTCAGCAACAATTAGCAGTTCCTCCTGGGCATGTGCAATTTTTCCTGGGGAATCTCTCCAACATTTGAGCATTGTAGTCACACCTGGGTTATTGCCTTAGCTTGCTATAGCAAGGCCATGTTCCTCTTTCTCTCTCTGTATTGTACTCATTCTACTCCAATTAATAAGGTGATTCAGATTTTTGGTGCCATTTCCTGTGTTATTTGATAATTGTGCGTGCGTGTAAAATTTGGTTGCTATTCATAGTTTATGCTATTGTTATCCACTTAACTTTTCCATTAGGAATATTACAGTGGTATCAGAGCATGATCTTGGCCAGTTGTGGGGAAGCTAGCAAGATCATGGAGGTTTTAAACATGCATGCACAATGATTGGTGAATTTATGGACACTCCAATGATGCAAAAGGGGAAGAGTACACATACGATCATGGAGGAGTTGGTGAGGCAAAACCAACAGATCCTATAGGGGATGCAACAAATGATGGGAATGTTGATACATAACCAACAAAGAAGCCACACACATGCACGCGTAGTCCAACAGAGCAATACCCATGGGCAGTCTAGCCGACCTACCATGCCTCATTTTTTGGATGAGCCAGAGAAGGAGAGGAAACTAGATACCTTTGCAGATTTAATGAGGTCCTTCGTGGATAGGATTGATGAGTATGAGGTGTTGGACCCCAGGATCAGGAGGGCTCTCTCTTTTGAGCAACATAGATAAGGGATTTGATCATCGTATTGAGGAGGTTAATTAGAGGGTGAGGCTAGGAGGCGCTTCTGCTGGTGGAGACCTGGCTTTAAATATCAGGATACTGAGGAGGAGGTGGAGCATGAGGCTGATGGTGCACAAGAGGAGCATGTATATATACCCAGAGTGACACAGGAGGCACCCTTGTCGGAGATTTTGTTGATAGCTCCGGTTGACACCTGGGTGGAGATAGTTGAGCATGCACCCATAGGGCCATCGATCGAGGAGGTATCTATTGATGAGGCACCCAGAGCTATGACAGAGTTTCCAGATGATGATCGCCTACAACAGGTTGATGAGGTTCCAGGAGACACATAGACATCGACTGTTGATGAGGTTCCAAGAGACATCTACCATTGATGAGGTGCTTGGAGACACAGAGGTATCTAGGGCTGTGAATGAGCTTATAGATGATGACTCCCAGAACAATTTCGACAACTCCAAACCGACCTTCTAACATTGAAAAAGAAGGTCATGACAGTCTGAGAGGCCAATCTGCAACACATTGAGGAGCTGGAGGGGATGAGAGTGGTCTGTTTCGAGTTAGTGGCCAAGTTGACTCGTGTTGGGGAACGGTTGACGCCCCTAGCGATGCAGCTAGAGGGGAGTACGTTGGAGTTCCACAACATCCCTCTTTAGACATACATAGATGGGGCTCGTAGCGCTAGTGGGTTACCTCTGCACGTTGGTGAGCGAGAGGCATAGTTACCTAGTCAGATCTCATGTGTTGAATTGGATAGTGAAACAAGGTGACATGAGTTGCACAAGGCGCAATATTTACGTGATGAGGTTTTTGTGCATGTTGGTGCACGTGCATTTGATCTTTTCCTTGGTGTTGGATGGCGAGAGATTCTAAGTCGGTACCTGGTGGAGTGGACTGGATTTATGGAGATTGTCGTAGTCGGGAGTGAAGCCCGACAGGAGCTCCTAGACATTGGGGATACTGGAGGCCCAGGTTGGCATTGGGATCTAGGTGGGGCTTCCCACCTTGTACCCGAGACGCATGATGACGAATGTTGGGATCCAGGTGGAATTCCCCACCACCTCATGGATTTGGCTAATGAGGGTGTTGGCAGTGTGACGATTTTGGTGAATGAGCATCCACACACTTTTAGATCTCCATCAACATTAGTGACAGATGGGATTGACAACAAAGTAGGCAAACTTTACTAGTTGTTTGGGGATACTGGTCGTGCATGGATTTGCGGGATGTCTAACACACTCTAGCAGGAGCTTGTTAGAGGAGGCGGCATCAACAAGCCACCAGATAGGGAAATATATGGGGACGATGCTCTCCCATTGATGTATTGGACACGGGAGCCACTAATGATCAACACAACAACGATATTCCCCCTAGCATGTATGGAGTTAGTGTTAATTTCTGAATATGTTCTATGCTTGATGCAACTTTACTTTGGATCCCAATATCAGTCAGCAATCACATAAACAATAAAGTAAAACGCTGATAGAACATACCAGTAGATGGACAGAAGACAAGCCAGAAATATATAAGTGTGCTGGTGCGTTACGTCGGTTAACAAGATGCTTCAACCAACAAAGTCTCAATATGGTTAGCGAACCAGCAATGTCACACAAACCTCTAGGACAGCTAAAGCGATCAACTCAAAAGTCAACGCTGTCAGTCAACGGTCAACGCAAACAGCAACAACAACTAGGTCAATGCAGCAAAGTCAAAGTCAACGTCTAGCCTCGGGAATAGTGCCAAAAAATGCGGATTTGAAAGATCGAAATTCTGGGAGAGTTTTAGGTCCGTTTGACCTTGCGTTGACCAAAGTCAATGATGGTCAAAGTTGCTGCAGAAACCCTAGACCGAAAACAGAAAAGTGTAGCTATTGAAATTTTCCCACGTGTGGAGGGAAGAGCCTCCAAGGTCATCGAACCAATCAGATGAGGAGAGAAAAAAATTTGTGAGGATGAGATGAGTGAAAATGTCATCCAACGTTGACCAATTTATATCCATCAGTGAGGGTGTGTGACACAACTGCTGGGGCACAAAACCTTAAGGCTGACCTGCACATATTTTGAATAAATTCAAAATAAATGTTCCGCTCGTCAGATTAAGATGATCTTTAGATCGATCTTGCATATCTCCGAAAGAGGAGTCCAATAAAATATTGGCATGTTCATATGAGCATCACAACATGGAGTTTGGACCTAGTTGTCCAAAATTAATAGTCCCTCTCAACTAGGGAGAACTCCATCCACTTGTGCAATCCAAACATCGTGCATCATCCTGCCGTAACTTGCTTTGCTGGCTTCTTTATTTCAGAACATAAGTGGGTTAGTCACAAAGACATCATTCCCAGCTGACAGATTCGGCCCAGAGGTCCGAAACCTCTATAGGACTCACAAAGAGTCTCATACCAACCCGAAGTTGGTTTACCTGACCCGAAGTTAGTTGGAGGTCCGAAACCTCACTATACTTGATCCCAGATCAAGTGGTTGGACCGTGCCATCCTAGATAGAGAGTATGACAATATCTGATGCATCCGTCAATCTTTGCTACTAGTCTCTAGCTTTTCCCACCTCACTGGCTAAATGAGAGGTACTTCCCATGAGCCTTGAACTCAATGGGTAGGATGCATATGGGGCACAAATAATGAGAGGTGAACCAACTCAATCATCATAATGGTGGGGCAGAAGCACACCAACTGTTATGTAAATTTTATTAATTGTTAGTTAGATATAGTTATATTAGGTTTTATTAAGTGAAAGGGCATGATCAAAGATCATGCCTCTTCACCAAGGGACACCATGAGGCTATATTTAAAGCCTCGGTGATTCCCCATTGTAATCATCTTTCATCTTCATCATTAATAATATATATTTATCAAGTTTACCAGAGTTTTTACACTCCATTGGTATCAGAGCCATCGCTCTTTGGGATCTGTGTGATCACCCAAGAATTACAGAATTCCAGAATTGCAATTCCAGAATTGCAGATTTTTTAAAACAAGTGCAGAATTACTTTCCGAACTGGTTAGCAGCCATTTCAGAATTTTAAATTCTGCAATTGAAGACGCCAGCAGTCTGAAAAAGTGCGAGATTGTGGTCCAAACAATACTCACAGATTCTGTCCTACATTGCAAGTTCTGCGTGTGACACAAATCTGAGGTCTGCACAGGTTTTGTCCATCTACCAAAAAAAAAAAAAAGATCAGCAATCGATCAGCGATCCATCGATCAGCGATCCATTCCTGCCGTCATCACTGCAATCGATCCACCATAAATACGCTGCTGCAATCCGTATGATTTCCAGTTGATATATCACCTTTCATTGGAATTTAGCGTTAGTGTATATTAGCTGTTTACATACGCTGAGTAGTGTCATTCTGTGGTGACGTTTCCTTTATACAAAACTTATCATAAAAGGCGTCATAAAGTCAAATAAAGTTAAATAGTGTCGTTTTCTGCAATTGAAGGCTGCCGGCTGACCCCACTACGACAAACACAGAAAAGAGAAAAAGCACGTTTTTTAAAAATTCTGTGGTGTGGATGTTGAAACCGTAGTGCCCGAGGGTTGTGCCCATTCCAAAACTAGACGTCGACTCACCGCATAAAAAAAAAGGCGTGAAACAGGTGTGAATTCTGAGCATCGTTATATTTAAAGAAATCGATTTGTTTTAATTATAAGAAACAGTGTGACGGTTGGAGTGCGACTTTACGAAAAAGAGGACTTGACATTCTCACCCGCTACCACAACTTCTGCCGCAATCACACTGTCACTTGTTCAAGACCGTCGGCCTGCCAGTCGTGTTTTGTGGAGCCTGCTTCACCATTCGCGTGAACCGGTTGACATTTTTGGTGACGGGTGCTGTCCACGTCTAAATTAACCCAGCGTTTAAATTAACCCGGTGTGACCTTATTAACCCAGCGTCTAAATTCACGGGTGATACGTCTCGTTTTTTTTAAACGAACAGGTGCTGTGATATTATAATCATAGGTATATTAAAGTAGAAGGGTCTCGTTTTTAAAGCGGACAGGTATTTTTTTTGTGATGGGTTCATCGATAGTCATATATACAATAAATATATATATATATATATATATATATATATATAATAAATATATATATATATATATGATTATAATTTAATTTTTATATAAACTTTAATTCAAAATTAAATTTATATAAAAATTAGTTATAAAAAAATAAAAATAATTATTATTGTTATATAATAATTATATAATTTTCAAATAAATAATTATATAATTTATTTAAAAACAATAATTATTATTATTATTTAAATTTAAAAAAAAATATTATTAATTAATTAATTAATTAAATATTAATTAATTAATTAATTTAAAAAAAAAAGAAGAAGAAGGGAAAAACTGGCAGAAAAATATTTCCCACCTCATACATGTTCAGTATGTCTTTATCAATGATGACGGTTGATCAGATAAAAAGGCAAATATGGCTAAAACAAATGGAGGCTAAGGACAATGAGAACAAAATATTGCAGAAATTTAATGCCATCATGGACAAGTTAGATCTAATGCAAAAACCAATAGTTCCTAACATGGAACAAAATCAACAAAACAATTCCGCAGATTCAGGGAACTCAGCAGAGCATCAGGAAAAAACCGATTCCCCACATCACCATGAAGATACAGATGTTTATAAACAACAAAATGTTCCATCCCCAGAATTGAACGAAACATGTGAAGCGACAAACACATCCGAAGCCACTGATATAACGCCAGAAGCTGTTGAGGCCTTCGGTGATGAAGCACATATGGTTGTTAAGAAGGAAGCGTTTCATGATGAGAAGAAGTTGCATCGAACGATAATTGTTGGTAACTTACCTCTAAATCTAAAAAGGAATCACAAAAAATCACCAGAAGAATAAGGAATACTTAGGAAACATGAAAAAGTCTTCCAAGACCTGCCAATAAAAATACCTCTTAATAAGGAATGTGAACATCCAATAGAAGTCAAGACAGGATCCGACCCTGTCAATATCAGATCTTGTCACTATCCCCATCAACAAAAGATTGAACTCGAGAATATGCTCCACGATCTTTTTAAAATGTGGGAAGCAAGAGCCCGCCGCTCAAGAAACCCAGGCGTTCGTCAACATTGTCCATCGTTACATATGCTTTGAGGACAAAGCATCTTTAAGAGAGGGGCAATGTTATGTATATTTTATTAATTGTTAGTTAGATATAGTTATATTAGGTTTTATTAAGTGAAAGGGCATGATCAAAGATCATGCCTCTTCACCAAGGGACACCATGAGGCTATATTTAAAGCCTCGGTGATTCCCCATTGTAACCATCTTTCATCTTCATCATTAATAATATATATTTATCAAGTTTACTAGAGTTTTTACACTCCACCAACAAGGTTCGACAAGCCTAGCCCTGTGGTTGCTTATAGCTCCGAGAAGCTATCCCCAAAGCCCCCTAGAGCTCCCAGAGTTCATCATCCAACAGGACCCTCATAATAGGGTTGTTCCACATTACCAAGATTCTCACGGAGGGTTAGGAACTTGACCTTCCCCAGGGGCTTTGTGAGAATATCCGCGACCTGCGCATTAGTTCCTATATGATCGAGCCTTACGCCACCTCGCTGTACCATATCCCAGATAAAGTGGTACCTAATATCAATATTCTTGGATCAATCGTGAAACACGAGATTCTCGGACAAGCGAATCCCACTCTGGTTATCACAGAGTATCACGGTGGTATCTAGCACATGCCCGAACAGCTCACTGAAGAGCTTTCGCAACCAGACTGCTTCACAAAAGGCCATGCTGCAATGTATTCGGCCTCCGCGGTTCTCAAAGCTACCGACTTCTGCTTCCTGCTCATCCATAATATCAAAGCAGAACCAAGTGTGAAGCAGCATCTTGATGTGCTCTTACGATCCACCACACTGCCAGCCCAATCGACATCAGTATATCCATGGAGTGTGATGCTTCCGGCAGTGTATCTCAGCCCATGGTTTATCGTGCCCCGAAGATATCTCAATAGATTCTTGGCACCAACCCAGTGAAAGTGATGAGGCTCAACCATGTGTTGACTCAAACTGTTCACTGCAAAACATACGTCTGGATGGGTGTTCACTAAGAACATCAGGGCCCCTATGAGTTGACGATACTTAGTAGGGTTAGCTAACAAGGGCCCAGCAACGCTGCCACTCAACTTCTTAAAGTTGAGCTCCATCGGTGTCGACACGGACTTACAGTCCACCATACCAAATCTTTCCAGAAGCTTCACAATATATTTTCCTTGAGAAAGGAAAATATCGCCAGGTCTCTGCCCAATGCCAGCCCTCCAGGGCTAGGAAGTAATGCATCAGTCCTAGGTCCTTCATCTCAAACTCAGCAGCGAGCTCCCTCTTGCACTGATGAATGAGTGGGTTAGCACCTGTCAGGAAGAGGTCGTCCACATACAACACCAGAATGAGAGGCTTTTCTCTATCAACCTTGAAGTAAAGGTTCGGATCAACATTACTACGAGTGAAGCCCAACTTCATCAGGTAGTTATGTATCCTCTCGTACCAAGCGTTGGGTGCTTGCTTCAGCCCATAGAGGGCTTTCTTCAACCTGCAGACATTGGTGTCCCGATCCTGGACTTCGAACCCCAGAGGTTGCTCCACATACACCTCTTCCTTCATCGCACCATGCAGAAATGCGATCTTCACATCCATCTGATGAAGACTCCATCCTTGCGTAGCAACAAGGGCTATGATAGATCGGATGGTGGTATATCGGGCCACAGGTGCAAATATGTCATCATAGTCTACGCCTTCCTTTTGAGAGAAGCCATGGGCAACGAATCTTGCCTTGAACTTTTCAGCACTTCCATCAAATCCACGCTTGATCTTGTAGAGCCATTTCGAGGTGACAACTGCTTTGTCCTCCGGTCTTGGAACCACGTCCCAGACATCATTCTTCATTATGGACTCATACTCTTCGTGCATAGCATCCTTTCAGACTTGATGCTTTACAGCTTCCTAAAAGGATCCAGGCTCAGATTGTACGATAGTACTCATTGCTGCTAGATACCCTTGGTATCTATTCGGCTTCTTGCTTTCACGGAATGTCCCCCTTAGGGCCATATGTCCCTCGGCATCCTCGAGAGTGTCCTTGAGTCATGATGGTCTCTTCCCCATCGAAGGAGGTGGATCAATTGGGTCCATCGGTCCTTCAATATCGGGCATCGTCTCATCCTTCGGTCCTTCTTGATTTCCAGGCCTTGCTTTATGATCTCCCTTAGATCTTCGAAGATTGACTACTTTCCTCAGGGAAGCATCTTCGTCAAAGGTAACATCATGGTATATCTCCACTTCCCTTTAACCAGGCACATTGACTCTATAGGCCTTCGAAGTTTCGCTGTAGCCCACAAACGTTCCCTTATTCCTAGAAGCATCCAACTTGCTCCTCTTCTCTTTTGGCACATGAAAATAAACAGGACATCCAAAAACTCTGAAATGTGAGATGTCAAGTTTCTTACCAGAGAAAAATTTTTTGGGAGTTTTGGAGTCCAGAGTGGAATGCGAGCATTGGTTTTGTATGTACACATCAGTGTTCGCAGCTTCTCCCCACAGAAACTTCGGTAGACCCTAGTCATATAGCATGGCACGGGCAACTTCCACAATGGTCCTATTCTTTCGTTCAGCAACGCCATTTTGCTCAGGAGTATAGACAGTGGTGGTCTCCCTCTTGATGCCAGCTTCTTTGCAAAAGTTCTTGAACTCGTTCGTCTCATATTTAATGCCATTATCGGTCCTCAATATCTTGATCTTCTTCCCTGTCAGATTTTCCACCAAGGCTTTGAAGGTACGAATCCACATGAAAGCCTCATCCTTCTTCTTCAAGAAGTATATCCAGGTTTTGCGAGAGAAGTCATCTATGAATGTCATATAATAAGAACATCCTCCCAAGGATGTCACGGGCAACATACCAGATAGATCAGAATGTATGAATTGTAAGACATCAGATGTCTTTGTGGCGCTTGAGGGGAAGGGTCCCCTTGTATGCTTTCCTTCGGCACAACCCTGACATACACCTTCATGATTATTTGAAAACTCGGGCATCCCCGTCACCACCTTCCTTGCTTCGGGAAGGGACTTGTAGTGAAGGTGTCCAAACCTCCGATGCCATAGTTCATTCTGTCGAATAGTATCACACGTCATTGCTCCCAGTGGACTTCCTCCAACCTGGTAGAGTGTGTCAACTCTAAACCCAATTGTGATAGCTTCCTTGAAGCTCTTCTTCCACATGTGCACCTTCCCATCAATGAATGCCACATTGAAACCTTTGTCTTCCATGGCCGATATAGACACAAGTTCTTCTTCAAATTAGGTACATAGAGTACATCCTGCAAGCGGAGGACTTGACCTTGAGACAAGTGGAGGGTCACAGTCCCTGTCCCTTTCACATATGTGGCATTATCTCCAAGGATAATTTCCAGATTAGTATCCTTCTCAACCATATTAGAAAGTGCTTCCTTGAACCCAGTGATGTGCTTTGAGGCACTACTATCTATCAACCAGACATCCATAGTGTTGGGTGGAGATGCAGCAGAGAGGGCAGATACAATAATGAATTCATTTCTTTTATCAACAACATTTGATTCCTCATACCTGGAATTTCTTGACATTTTGAAAGGTTGCCTATTTCCGCCGGAGGGAGCCTTCCTCTTCTCTTTGAACCTGTTGTTCCTTTGATTGCTATTCCTCCGGTTGTTGTTGTTGTCATCATCATTGAGAGAATCCTTCTTGAAAGGACACTCTCTGGCATAGTGACCTGGCTTGTGACAAGTGTAACACTTGCCCTTCTTTCCTTGGGCCCCTGCTCTTCCTTTGTTCCTTGGACCACCAAAGTTCTTCTTCTTAGAATGAGCAGCGAAGGCAAAATTTCCTTCATCCTTGTCTCCTCTTGTACACATCTCGATAATACTTCGTCAAAATCAGGTATGACATTATTATTGAGAATGGTAGTGTTGAATACATGCCATTCGGATGGGAGATCTCCGAGTGCGATGAGTACCATCACTCGATCAACTATTGTCTCCCCAATAGCCAGCAGAATATTCTTGGTCTCGGTCAGCTTCAGAAAATATGATTGAACAGACTCATCCTTGCCTTTCTTCAGATTCTTCAATTGGTTCTTGAAGAATAGGACTTGATTCGCATTGTTGGCCTTGAACATGTGGACCAACTTATCATACATCTCCTTGGATGTGCCTAGCTTAGAGATGTAGGCAACCAAACTCTTATGAATTGAGTCCTTGATCATCAGCTTTGCTTTGATTTCCCCCTTCTTGTACTTTGTTTTGGCAACAACAGTTGCAGTGGATGGAGGCTCTTGGATTTTATCCTGCACATAGTCCATGTCATCTTGGTCTTCCAAATTAAGATCCAATGTCATCTTCCAAGCATGGAAGTCATCCTTCCCAGTCAATATGTCATCAACCTTAAAGCCATTATAGTTTGAGGAACCCATCCTCTTCTTTGGCGATTGCTACAAACTAGGGCTTTGTCTTCACCTTAGCTCTGATACCATGTTAATTTTTGAAGATGTTCTATGCTTGATGCAACTTTACTTTTGATCCCAATATCAGTTCAATCACATAATCAATAAATTAAAACGCTGATAGAACATACCAGTAGATCGACAGAAGACAAGCTAGAAATATATAAACGTGTTGGTGCGTTACGGTGGTCAACAGGATGCTTCAACTAGCAAAGTCTCAATATGGTCAGCCAACTAGCAATGTCACACAACCCTCTAGGATAGCCAAAGTGGTCAACTCAAAGGTCAACCCAAAAGTCAATGGTCAACGCAAACAGCAGCAGCAGCGATGTCAACACAGCGAAGTCAAAGTCAACGTCTAGCCTCGGAATAGTGCCAAAAATTGTGAATTTGAAAGATCGAAATTCTGGGAGAGTTTCAGGTCCGTTTGACCTTGCATTGACCAAAGTCAATGCTGGTTAAAGTTGCTGCAGAAACCCTAGACCGAAAACAGAAAAGTGCAGTTGCTGAAATTTTCCCACGTGTGAAGAGAAGAGACTCCAAGGTCATCGAACCAATCAGATGAGGAGAGAGAAAAATGTGTGAGGATGAGATGAGTGAAAATGTCCTCCAACGTTGACCAATTTATATCCATCAGTGAGGGTGGGTGACACAACTGCTAGGGCAGAAAACCTTAAGGCGAACCTGCACATATTTTGAATAAATTCAAAATAAATGTTCTGCTCATCGGATTAAGATGATCTTTAGATCGATCTTGCATCTCTCCGAAAGAGGAGTCCAATAAAAATATTGGCATTTTCATATGAGCATCACAACATGGAGTTTGGACCTAGTTGTTCAAAATTAACAGTTAGGCTGCTCAGGTTTACTAGGACAGGGGAGGAGATATTTCACGAATCATGGTGGGCCCACTAGTAGAGTGGCAGATACGTTGGCACGCATGGGATGCATTATGTTGCAGGGTGGTGTGACAATAAGTAGTGGTATCCAGCAGTGGACAGAGGGGTGCAATTGGGTGCAGTCGTGTGTTGAGGGGCATGGAGATACATGTTTGTATGCAGGGGTGCTTGGCCATATGTAGTGACGTGTGATGCTGCCCATGGGGATTTTGGAACATTACATCCAGGGAGGCCACCTGATGGGGACGACAAGCATGACATTGGGTATGGTTCACCTAAGATCAATGAGGAGGCAAATGAGCATCATTTGAAGATATCCATGGGATTCGCGTGCTGCCTCACTTCCACATTGTTTGTAGGGACAAAGGAGTTGGATGTCTTCCCTTGACCTTCATCGCGTGCAACAGGATGTGGGAGGCTCACTCGAGACAGTTAGTTGGGACGCAAAGTATCTAGAGAGAGACTTCTCAGGGGTGGAATTTGGTCAGGGCACGAGCTGACAGATATCGGCTTGGGGAGTGCATGGTTAGCTGCGAAGGTAACACATGCTCCACCCTTGAGTTCACACTTAGGGAGATGACCGAGAGGGGGTTGCATAGTGTACTTTCAGTAGGACAACTAGAGGCGTCAGGTGAGCATGAGGTACAGGGTATGGTAGTCCTTGTTGGAAGGAGGATTCCTAGGCTCCCAAAAGTACTCGGACACATCATCAGGAGTTGGGATATCAAATCTTACTGTGTGATTTGGCAAGAGCATAACAATTGGTCATTCGAGGGAAATTTTTTTGATGCTTGATGCCCATCTATTGGATACATACAGGAGTCAAAGATGAGGCACAGAGGGGTCCCAACAACTAGTAGCATATCACAGTAGCAGGTAGTGAGGATTGGGAGTTGTGGACCTCCTATATGGCTATGGGATCCAGGGATCCAGTGGATTGGTGGGACATTCCACTTGTTAGTAAACACGGTCAGGATAACAGGCAATCTGGTTCATTCTCAGAGTGACCTATGGGGGATCACCGAGGTCTCCCTCAAATGGCAAGGCAACTTGTTGCTCAGGATTGGGGCCAACCATGGAGTGATAGGCGTTGGCATTGCTGAGTTGCTTTGGCAAGTTGGGCCTAGCCTCGATCATCACATATATCATGACTGAGAGTTACAGGAGAGGAGGCTCTGGTACGAGCATGCTAGGCAGTCAGTCATGACCAGGGTGTCGTAGGGTCAGTGGGACAATTTCTTTCCGCGATGGGCATGGGACCCTAACGTCACAATACTCGACAATACAACTAGCCTTGTAGTGGAGCTGCATTCGACAAGGGGAGATCATTCCGACCTTCCATTGGATTTTACTGATTCGTTGTTGGTGAGGGGGAATTCATCAACATGGAGGGATGGGCAGCAAGAGGAGATGAGGGGAAGCCCATGCGGGTGAGGATTCATCTCCACAGGAGTAAGATCATATCTTCAGGAGTCCACCCTTGGAGTGCATGAGATGGATGATTCAGTAGAGAAGCAACACAAGGAGACAATCAAGACTTTTATATTATCATGATGCTCTACTTACTGATGACATGCAGGAGGCTGCGGGTACCTATACCGGGTTTGGTAGTGAGTGGAGCAAGAGGTGCTTCATGTTGATCGGGATGGCTTGGGATCTTGGTATTGAGCGACTCATTCATGACAGGGTAGTGCTAGAGAACGGGATGACTCAGTGGTACATTTGGGACCTCGGTATTGTTTGCAACAACTGTTGGCGTCAACTGATCGAGGGGGTGCTTGTTCAGGCATTGCTTGAGGACAAGCAATTTTGGTGGGGAGGACTATAATATCCTCAATTTTTATTTTCCATATTAGATATATTTTTGGAAAAAGGGAGACATTGCCGACATTGGGACTTGGAAGGAAAAAGGAAAATTAGAGTCTTAGTAAAGAGTGGGGACCAGAAGGAGAGAAAATTCTACATAAGAGGCAATTCACACGAGAGAGAGAGAGAGAGAGAGAGAGAGAGAGAGAGAGAGAGGGTGCGAATTAGTAGAAGGTGGGGACCAGCAAGGGAGAGAGGGCCATTAATTATAAATAGAGCACCACTACTTCCCTACTTCCCCTACTAACACTACTTCCCCTCAGAAAAGAGATTCCAGACAATTCCTAGCTACCCTGTAAAACAACTGTTAAACAAGACCATTAGTTGAATGTTTGTTTCAATCACTTGAACACTGTCGTTGAAGACATTACCTTTGAGTTTCATGCTTCGAGAATCAAGCAACCATTGGTCAAAGTAAACCTCCTATTCCCATGTCAGCACCAATATTCTCTTCCTTAAGTTGGATCACCTCCATTTTAGCCACCTACCACCCTCACACAAGTCCTAGTGGTCAATTCCACAAGATGGATGATATCATCGCTTTGTGCATACACAAGTCAGTCTTCCTCGAATAAATCCTTCTAACAGAATCAAAGTTTAAAGATTCTGAAGCAGATGGACATACTTGGTATGGATGAGAAATCGGTCACTCCACTTGCTCTTTATAGTGCCACATTCTTGTCTAAAGGAATGCTCATCTATCATCCTTGTATTCCAAAAAATGTGGCATGAAAAATATGCCTTGATGCTGCACACCACCCTTTGATGATGGGCTATGTATATGGTATGACTAGGTGACCTTATTTTCAACTTGTCAAATTTCATTCCAACATAGATGTGAATTCTATTATTGCCTAAACTAGCATCTTAGTGGAAAATCTCAATCTACAGATGTTACCCTTGGATAATGGATGGGAGTTTTGTCACTATCACCTCATTACAACTTCCCCTTCACCGTTGACTGGCTTTCAAGAGGCCAAGGGCATTTTCCCTTTGATATTATGATTGATTATTGGAAGAGTCTAGGAAAACCTTGATTATGATTAAGCTATTAAATGCAATGATATACTTCAATAAATAACCAAGTGAATCCCACAAATATAGCACATATGTAATATATAGGATCCAACCACTTAGTTACCTAATGCTTCAAGATAGGTCTTTAAGAGAACAAGCATAAATCACAAGATCCACTTAGATGCTTTAGATGAATTAGAAACAAGTGGGTTAGATCTCAAATCTGATTTACTATACATGCAAAAGTGATTTCAGATTTGCAATATGTTGATTAACATCTCAAATTAATGATAAACCTTGAAGAAGTAATGTAACAACAACTTAGTGAACGTAACTTGCAATAGAAGCAACTTCAAGTTAAATGTAATCACAATAGAAGTGTAGTATCCCTCTCGGGAAAAATGGCCCTTAGGGCACAATTCTGAACTAGGGTTTTCAACAAAGTGTGATGGGATTACATTTCACAATAAAAATGCAATATTCATCAATCCATTTAAAGTAAAGATCATTCCATTTAATGTGCAATTGGAATGAAAGATATTCATACGACCATATGTTCTTCAGCTGTGTCCCTGATCCTAATTACTGTCTTGCTAGCCTTCACTGCCTTAACTAGGTGGCCTTTATGTTAAATTTAGATAACCATGGTGTTCTATGCTTGATGCACTTTTACTTCAATCTTTCTTAGGCCCAATACAAAATAGCAATCACATAAACTTGAAAGTAAAATGCTGACAGAACACAATAATAAATCAATAGAAGACAAGCCAAATATAGATCAGATTTACAATTCCTTTTGTCCAGCAAAGATATGAGATATTGTGGCGTTACAACGGTCAGTAGGATGCTTCAACCAGCAAAGTCTTTCTCGGTCAGCCAACACTTTCATGTGTCACACCCACAACCCTCAAAGACAGCTCATCACAAGTCAACGAAAGTCAAACCAGGGACAACACAGAAAAGTCAATGCAGGCTGCTTTAGAAAAGTCAACACAACAAACTAGGGCTTCTGTCAAACAGGCCAAAATTCCTTGATTTTAGTGCCCAGTTGTACGACCTACTAAAATCAGAATTTCTGCAGAAGATTGAGGTCAAATGACCAAGGGTTGACCACGGTGAACGTTGGTCAACGCTGCAGCAAAAAAGCGCTAAACAGATCATTGCAGAAAATAGAAAGCCCTAAACAAATCAGTGCAGAAAACAGCAGCTTCGCTCCACATGTGTGAGGGAAAAAGGCCTCCAAAGGCTATCGAACCAATCAGATCACAATGAGAGAATGTGTGATGAGAAAATGACCTCCAAGTCTCTCCAATTTATATTCATCAATGAGGGTGTGTGACACATCTCTTAGGTATGTGGGATAAAATTGGCTGACTTTGCACATGTGGAAAATAAATTCAAAATCATTGTTCTGCTCATCCGATCAAGATGATCTGTAGATCAATCTTGCACCTCTCTGAAAGAGGAATCTAACAAAAATATGACCATCATCATATGAGCAGTGCAACATGGAGTTTGGACCTAGTTGCCCAAAATTAACACTTCCTCTCAACTAGGGAGAACTCCATCTGTCCATAAGTACCATCCATCATGTACCAAACCAAACATCTTGCATCATCTCGTCGTAACTTGCTTTGCTGGCTCTTTATTTCAGAACAAAGTTGAGTCACAAAGACATCACACATAGTTGACTCGAAGTTAGCTTAGAGGTAAAAACCTCTCTCGGAGTCAAAAGAGTCTCATACTAACTCGAAGTCAGTTTAGAGGATAAAACCTCATCATACTTGATTCCAGATCAAGGTGTTGGACACGTGCTATCCTAGACATAGGGAGTACGACAATCTCCGATGCATCCATTGGTGTTGCTATGGTCTCTATCCACATTTCCCACCTCACTGGCCAAATGAGAGGTACTTCCCACGAGTCCGAAACTCCATGGGTAGGATGCATGCGGGGCACAGATTAGAGAGAGGCGAACCAACTCAATATCATAACAGTGGGGCAGAAGCACCACAAGGTTCGGCAAGCCTAGCCCTGTGAGTGCTTATAACTCCAAGAAGCTATCCCCAAGCCCCCTGGAGCTCCCAGAGCTCATATTCCAACTCAAGCAGGACCCACTGTAAATTTTGTAGATGTTCTATGCTTGATGCAACTTTACTTTTACTCCCAATATTCACATAAACAATAAAGTAAAATGCTGATAGAACATACCAGTAGATCGACAAAAGACAAGCCATAAAAATATGAGTGTTGGTGCATTAAGGGGGTCAATAGGATGCTTTAGCCAGCAAAGTCTCAATATGGTCAGCCAACCAAAAGTGTCACACAACCCTCTAGGACAACCAATAGAGTCAACTCCAAAAGTCAACGTTGTCAGTCAACGGTCAACGCAAAACAACAGTGGCAACAAGGTTAACGCAGCAAGGCAAAGTCAACGTCCAGCCTCGGGAATAGTGCCATAAAATGCAGATTTGAAAAATAAAAAATTTGGGAAAGTTTCAGGTCCGCTTGACCTTGCGTTGACCAAAGTCAACGCTGGTCAAAGTTGCTGCAGAAACCCTAGCCAAAAACAGAAATCTGAAAACAGTTTTCTTCCTTGCTGCACTTTCCCATGTCGTGTGAAGAGAAGGGACTCCAAGTGATCGAACCAATCAGATGAGGAGAGAGAATTGTGTGAGGATGAGATGAGTGAAATGTCCTCCAACGTTGACCTTATTTATATCCATCAGTGAGGGTGTGTGACACATCTTCTAGGGCTCCAAACCTTAAGGCCGACCTGCACATATTTTGAATAAATTCAAAATAAATGTTCTGCTCATCGGATCAAAATGATCTTTAGATAGATCTTGCACCTCTCCGAAAGAGGAATCCAATAAAAATATTGGTATCTTCATCTGAGCATCACAACATGGAGTTTGGACCTAGTTGTCCAAAATTAACATCCTTAGAATAGAATCTTTCGACGATTCCAAGATTCTCACGGAAAGTTAGGAACTTGATCTTTCCCAGGGGCTTCATGAGAATATCCGTGACCTGCTCATCAGTTCCTATATGA
This sequence comes from Pinus albicaulis, assembly GCA_034641835.2. Lineage (NCBI taxonomy): Eukaryota > Viridiplantae > Streptophyta > Pinopsida > Pinales > Pinaceae > Pinus > Pinus albicaulis. The sequence goes on along the minus strand of CM076575.1, from coordinate 619,090,563 downwards.
TCGAGCCTTACGGTACCTCACTGTACCATATCCCAGATAAAGTGGTACCTGATATCAATATGCTTAAATCGATCGTGGAACACGGGATTCTCAGAAAGACGAATCCCACTCTAGTTATCACAAAGGATAACGATGGTATCTAGCACATGCCCGAACAACTCACTAAAGAGCTTTCGCAACCAAACAGCTTCACAACAGGCCATACTCGCTGCAATGTATTCGGCCTCAGTGGTGCTCAAAACCACTGACTTCTGCTTCCTGCTTGTTGTCGCACAGAATGTCTAGGTACCGCGACAACGGCTCAGATCGGGGGTTGTCACCTTGATCCCCAATCTCTCTATTTAAGCCGTCTCCTTGCAAGCTAAGGGAGGTAGACCCTGATGAAAATGAAGGAGGAGAATTGGTTGGAGACCAACCAATTCAGGAGACACAACTAGATAATCAAATACTTGTTGAGATTTACGAGATTTTACAAATCCAATTAGATTCATAAATTTAAAACCAGTGCCTTATGGAGTCAAAATATCCCGCTATAAAATTAAAGTCAAGTATCTGATATGTAACTGCTGCTATGACAAATAGATTCACCACAATGATATTCAATAAGACGCGCCAAAATTATGCATTAAAATACTTTGAAACCACAACAATGTTATCATGAGATGACCATCAAATTGAAATGCCAGATCTTTTCAATATTTCCGAATTTATAATGTTCCAAATAATCCCAATCTAGAATTTAACAAAAAAATCATATAGTCAAACTTTAGATAAAATTTAAAAGCTCACTTTGACTATGAAATAAAATATTTTTGAGAATTTTCTAAAGTTGAAAATTTAGAAAATTTTTTGGACCTTTTTTAAATTTTTTATTTTATAAATTATTTATTTATTTTTATATCTTTTAAAAAATGAAACTAAAACTTTAAAATCTAAAATCAAGACTAAAACTAAAGCATAAGTAAAAAATTTAAATCTAAACTCTAAAAAAAAATAAAAAAATCCTAAAACTAAGAATTAAAACTAAAAAGCTAAACAAGACTAAACTAAAATCTACAAAGAAAATTTTAGATTTTTAGATTTTTAGATTTTTCTTAATCTAAAAATTAAACAAGAAAAATGAAATTCTACAAAATTAAATTAAAACTGAAAGCTTAAAAAATTCAAAATCCAAAATCTACGAATTAAATCTAAAACCTTTAAAAAAAACTAACGCTACCCTAAACTAACTAACACTAACCAATCGAAATCAAAATAGAATTAAATTTAGAACCTAAACTAAGGCTAAACTATTTACAATCTAAAATCTAACAAAACAAATGAAACAAAACTAAAAAAAATTAAACGCATAGATGTGAGGTTTCGTTTGCAGGTTGGGCGGAAGATTGCAGATGAAAGGGTAAGCGTAATGGACGACGGAAAAGGAGGAGGTTGGACGGCGGACAAAGGAGCACTCGACGACAGAGAAAATTGTCGAAGGGATGCGTAGAGGAGGGGCGGCGGATAGATAGTAAGTTGAGGGCTGTGAGCAAGACTTGGAGATGGCAACAAAAGCGTGAAGACAAGGAGATGGAGAAATGCGTGAGAGATATGGCAATGATGGGAAAGAGACAACGTAGAGAAAATGAGCGGTAGAAATGGAAAAGCGAGAGGCAACGTGCAAAAATTATCTTAAGAAAACCCAGTACATTCGAAATTCCTCCAGCAATTAAAATTTTTCCCATATAACTCATATTTTTCAGAATGCTGATTTAAATGCACCTGAGATCTTCTCCTTTGTAACAAAATTATGCCCAGATTTGGAAGTAAAGCTGATTTTGGGGCTAGATCTTATCATCTGGGGGTTAGATCTGGCTCAGATCTAAAAAAATTTCTGAGAAACCCCCTGCAACCCTGCAAAAACCAGAACAAATCCAAAACTATGCACAAAAAAATTAATAAACCTTTACACCCTAGAGAAAATACACAAATTTACAATGCTAATTTACAGATTTGAGACCCTCATGGCCAGATTTAAACCGTTTTCAGCACAATTTAGAAAATGAAAATTTAAGAGATAGGCATAAGCCCAATAAAGAACCCTGCAAAAAACGGAATTTAAGATAAGCCCGAGGAAGTAGATTCGGAGGGCTCTTCAGATCTTATCTCCTGGGAGTCAGCTAGTCCAAACTAGGACTTCCCCAAACGCCCAGTTCTAAATCCAGAAAATTTCTGCAAACTTAAAGTTAAACTATCAGATTAATAGAGAAATAGTGATAAAACATAAAACTTTCATTAGCTAGAGGTAACAGTTAGTTCGATCCAATTAATATTTTTACCTTAGATCCAGTAGCCTGGGCAAGATACTCGTACCCAAAATTACTCTACAAGAGCCATTAATCAACAATCCATTAAAATAATCACCAGTAGAATATTAAGAACAAGTTTACCATAAAATGCTGAAGAGAACACCACCATCAAGATAAAACCCTAAAGTCTTCGTTTGTATTATTCCAAAAAATATTACAGGAGAGCTTCAAGAGCGAGTGCATGATCCAGAGATCAGATGATTTTTAAAACACTGACAAAGACCTCTAATTTATAAGACAGAATCTCCAACGGCTAGTTCAGTTGATCCATGTCAAAGTAATCTCGACCGTCGAAAAGATTTGATCACCTTTTAATCTAGATCATCGAAATTATAAATTTGAGGAAAAACGAATTTATCATTTAATTCCATTTTAATTAACTCAAAAATAATATTTTTGAGTTAATTACCTCAAAATTTTAACTTTGACTTAACCACCTAGGCCCAAGGGTCCAAAATTTCTTGAAATTCTCAATATTCCCTTGGCCTGGGACCTTTAAAAATTCATTTTTTAAGGACCAACGAATTTTTCCTTTGAAGAACTTTAACTCACCTAGGACTTAAAATTAATTAAATTTCTAGCTTAGGATTTTTTTAATTAATTTGGCCAGAAAATTTAATTAATTGACTGAGAGGGGATTTAATTATTTTTTTTCAGCCCTCTTTACATAAGATAAATACATTTAGACACATGAAGGGGGAAAACCCATTCATATAGACCCTAAAATAGGTACCCAATTCTGCGACTCAAAACATGATCTAGTAGACCAAGTAGCTTGTAATAAAATAATCTAGCCAATTAGCTAGGATTATTCCCAAACTACTTTTACAAAGACTCGATAGAAAACACTAGGACTCACTTAGCATCTTGATGACAAAATCCATCCTAGCTTTGGGGTGAAGCTGGAGAGGAAAACTCTGCCGATCACTTGTGTCGAAAAACACAAGCAAATCAATGAGACAAAAAACCTCCTAGGATAGAAATCGTCACCAACATACTAGGCTTACCTAGGTTGTTACATACATGATGGTATTACTTAGATCATTTACATTATAAACATGAAGAATGGGTTTACATCATTTTTAAAAATGTCGGCTGCTGATGGAATCTGAATGGCGCGAACACATCGATCGTGATGAATCCCATTTTAAAAAATGGGGGTGTATTGCTATGGGGTCGTTGACAAAGTGTGGTCAACACTACTTATCCAAGATATCGAAGCAGAACCAAAGGTGAAGCAACATCCAGATGTGCTCTTGCGATCCACCACACTGCCAGCCCAATCGACATTAGTATATTCATGGAGTCTTAAACTCCTGACAGTGTATCTCAGCCCATTGTTGATTGTGCCCCGAAGATATCTCAACAGATTCTTGGCACCAATCCAGTGAATGTGATGAGGTTCAACCATATGTTGACTCAAAGTGTTCACTGCAAAACATACGTTCGGATGGGAGTTCACTAAGAACATCAGGGCCCATACGAGTTGTCGATACTTGGTAGGATTTGCTAGCACGGGCCTAGCAACGTTTCCACTCAACTTATTAAAGTTGAGTTCCATCGGTGTCGACATAGATTTACAGTCCACCATACCAAATCTCTCCAGTAGCTTGACGACATATTTTCCTTGAGAAAGGAAAATCTCGCCTGGCCTTTGCTAGACCTCCAAGCCTAGGAAGTAGTGCAACAGTCCTAGGTCTTTCATCTCAAACTCGGAAGCTAGCTCCCTCTTACACTGATGAATGAGAGGGTCAACACCTGTTAGGAAGAGATCGTCCACATAAAGAACCAAAATGAGAGGCCTTTCTCTATCAACCTTAAAATAAAGGTTCGGATCAGCAATACTTCGAGTGAAGCGCAGCTTCATCAAGTAGCTATATATCCTCTCGTACTAGGCCCTGGGGGCTTGCTTCAACCCATAGAGGGCTTTCTTCAACCTGCATACATGGGTGTCTCTATCGTGGACTTCGAACCCCAGAGGTTGCTCCACATACACCTCTTCCTTTATAGATCCATGCAGAAAAGCGGTCTTCATATCCATCTGATGTAGACTCCATCCTTGCGTAGCAGCAACGGCAATAATGGACCGGATGGTGGTATAGCGGGCCACAGGTGAAAATTTATCATCATAATCTATGCCTTCTTTTTGAGAGAAGCCTCGGGCAATGAATCTTGCCTTGTACTTTTCAGCACTTCCATCAGATCCATGCTTGATCTTATAGAGCCATTTCGAGGTGACAACAGATTTGTCCTTCGGTCTTGGGACCACTTCCTAGACATCATTCTTCATAATGGACTCATATTCTTCGTGCATAGCATCCTTCCAAACTTGATGCTTTATGACTTCTTCAAATGTTCTAGGCTCAGATTGTACTATCATACTCATGGCTGCTAGATACCCTTGGTATCTCTTCGGCTTCTTGCTTTCACAGAATGTCCCCCTTGGGGTAATATGTCTCTCGACATCTTCAAGAGTATCCCTAAGCCATGAGGGTCTTCTCTTATTTGAAGGAGGTGGATCAATGGGATCCATAGGTCCTTCAACATCGGGCATCAGGTCATCCTTCGGCTCTTCCAACTTCCCTGCTTCTTCATCTTCTTTGTCTTCCTTGGAGCTAGGAAGATTTCTTACTTTCTTGAGGGCAACATCTTCATCGAAGGTGACATCGTGGCATATCTCCACTTCTCTTTGATCAGGCACATAGATTCTATATGCCTTCGAAGTTTCATTGTAGCCCATAACCATTCCCTTCTTTCCAGAAGCATCCAACTTGCTTATCTTTTCTTTTGGCACATGAAAGTAAACAGGACAACCAAAAACTCTAAAATGAGAAACATCAGGTTTCTTACCAGAGAAGACTTCTTCGAGAGTTTTGGAGTCCAGAGCGGAATGCGAACATCTGTTTTGAACGTACACAACAATGTTCGCAGCTTCTCTCCATAGAAACTTCGGAAGACCTTGATCACATAGCATGGCGCAGGCAACTTCCACAATGGTCCTATTCTTTCTTTCAGCAACACCATTTTTCTCAGGAGTGTACGCAGTTGTGGTCTCCCTCCTAATGCCACCTTCTCTACAAAAGTCATTAAACTCATTTGACTCATACTCGGGCCCATTGTCGGTACTCAAAACTTTGATTTTTTTCTCGGTTTGATTTTCCACCAAGGCCTTGAAGGTACGAAACCATTTGAATGCTTCGTCCTTCTTCTTCAAAAAATACATCTAGGTCTTGCTAGAGAAGTTATCTATAAAAGTCATGTAATAGGAACATCCTCCCAAGGATGTCACATGCAACATACCAGATAAGTCAGAATGTATCAACTGCAAGATATTAGTTGTCTTTGTTACACTTGAGGGGAATGGTCCCCTTGTATGCTTCCCTTCGGCACAACCCTGACATATACCTTCATGATCATCTCTCAATTCGGGCATCTCTGTCACCACCTTCCTTGCTTCGGGAAGGGCTTTGTATGAAGGTGTGCAAACCTCCGCTGCCATAACTCTGTTTGAAGAGTTGTATCACATGTCATAGCCCCCAATGGACTTCCTCCAACCTGGTAGAGTGTATCAACTCTAAAACCAATAGAAAGAGCTTCCTTGAAGTTCTTCCAGATAAGTACTTTTCCATCAACGAATGCCACCTTGAACCCTTTGTCTTCCATTGTCGAAATGGACACAAGGTTCTTCTTCAAATTAGGTACACACAACACATCTTGTAATCGGATGACTTGACCTTGAGATAAATGGAGGGTCACAGTCCCTGCTCCTTTCACGGGATAGGTGGCATTATCTCCAAGGATAATTTCCAGATTAGTATCCTTCTCAACCAAATCAGAAAGGGCTTCTTTATAACCAGTGAGGTGCCTTGAAGCACCACTATTAATTAACCAGACATCCAGGGTGTCGGATGGAGATTCAACAAAGAGGGTAGATGCAAGAATAAAATCATTTCTCTTATTATCAACAACATTAGACTCGTCGTACCTGGAATTTCTTGACCTCTTGAAATGTTTCCCATTTCCATTACGATTAGAGGGAGCCTTCCTTTTTCCTTGGAACCTGTTGTTCCTGCCATTCCTTCTCGAGTTGTTGTTGTCATCATCCTTGGGAGAGTCCCTTCTATTAGGGTGCTCTCTTGCATAGTGACCAGTCTTGTTACAAGTGTAACATCCTCCCTTCCTTCCTTTGGGCCCCGCTCTACCATGGTTTTGATTTCTCGGGCCACGATGGTTCTTCTTTTTTGCATGAGCGGCGAAGGCAGTAGGGTCACTTCCATTACCATTAGAGGCATACTCCATCATTCTTGTTTCCTCTTGAGTGCATCTCGTCAATATTTCATCAAAATCAGGAATCACATTATTATTGAGAATAGTGGTATTGAATACATGTCAATCACGGGGGAGACCTCCAAGTGCAATAAGAACCATCTGTCGATCAGATATTGCTTCCCCAATAGCTAGGAGGTTATTCCTGATTTCAGTGTGCCTCATAAAATAGGATTGAATAGATTCATCCTTACCCTTTTTGATATTCTTCAATTGATTCTTGAAGAAGAGGATTTGATTAGCATTGCTAGCCTTGAACGTGCCAACTTATCATACATCTCCTTAGATGTCTTCAACTCAGAAATGTAAGCAAACAAGTGCTTATGAATAGAATCCTGGATAAGCATCTTTGCTTTGCTTTCCCCTTTTCTATACTTCGTCTTCGTGGCAGCAACTGCATTTGATGGAGGCTCTTGAACATTCCCCTGTACATAGTCCATGACATCTTGATCTTCTAGCGCCAAATCCAAGGACATCTTTCATGCATGATAATCAAACTTATCAGTCAATTTATCATCAGCCTTGAAACCCTTGTAGGTTGAGGAGGCCATTTGTCCTTGATAGGATTTCTGCATTCAGAGATAGCTTCTAAAACTAGCTTGGACTCTTGGAATTTGTCTTCACCTAAGCTCCGATCCCATGTTAAATTTAGATAACCATGGCGTTCTATGCTTGATGCACTTTTACTTCAATCTTTCTTAGGCCCAATACAAAATAGCAATCACATAAACTTGAAAGTAAAATGCTGATAGAACACAATAATAGATCAATAGAAGACAAGCCAAATATAGATCAGATTTACAATTCCTTTTGTCCAACAAAGATATATGAGATATTGTGGTGTTACGGCAGTCAGCAGGATGCTTCAACCAACAAAGTCTTTCTCGGTCAGCCAACACTTTCATGTGCCACACCCACAGGCCTCAAAGACAACTCATCACAAGTCAACGAAATTCAAACTAGGGACAACGCAGAAAATTCAATGCAGGCAGCTTTAGAAAAGTCAATGCAGTAAACTAGGGCTTTGGTCAAACAACCCAGAATTCCTTGATTTTAGTGCCTAACTGTACGACCTCCTAAAATCGGAATTTTTGCAGAAGATTGAGGTCAAATGACCAAGGGTTGACCATGGTCAATGTTGGTCAATGCTGCAACAGAAAAGCCCTAAACAGATCACCGCAGAAAACAGAAAGCCCTAAACAGATCAGCGCAGAAAACAACAGCTTCGCTCCACACATGTGAGGGAAAAAGGCCTCCAAAGGCTATCGAACCAATCAGATCACAATGAGAGAATGTGTGATGAGATGATGAGAAAATGACCTCCAAGTCTCTCCAATTTATATTCATCAATGAGGGTGTGTGACACATCTCTTAAGCATGTGGGATAAATCTGGCCGACCTTGCACATGTGGAAAATAAATTCAAAATCAATGTTCTGCTCATCCGATGAAGATGATATTTAGATCAATCTTGCACCTCTCCGAAAGAGGAATCCAACAAAAATATGACCATCGTCATATGAGCAGTGCAACATGGAGTTTGGACCCAGTTGCCCAAAATTAACACTTTAGCCCTCCTATCAGCCTTGACAGTCTTATGCTTGGTTTGTTCTCTTCTTTCCATCACTTACTGTCTCAATATGAGGGGTCACATCCTTTCGGCTGCCTCAGGGAAGTGATATGCTATCTTAGGCGGTGATCCGCTACTGTTACAAACCCATAAACCCTCGCTATCACAGAGGACGGGTTTCCACCTTCCTTGCTGCCTCAAAACAATACTTCACTGTCTCATTGTTGCCACAGTCAACTCCAAACAAGACCTTGCTTGCCTCAAAACCCCAGACCATACCTCAAGATGATTCGTTGCCACATACAACCTTAGGGGTGATTTGTAGCCACAAAGAAGCCCTTAGAGGTGGTCCGCTGCCACAATTGATACCTCAGGGATGATCTGCGGTCATCAACAATGCCTTAGAGGTATCTCGCTGTCTCAAAATTGCTTCATAGACAGATTGCTGCCATCGTTAAGCCTCAGATTTAATGCGCTGCTATAGATAATGCCTTAGAGATAGGCCAATGCCTCAGATAATGTCTCAAGGATGATTCCCTGCCCAGATAATGCCTCAAGATAGTTTGTTGCCATAATTAGTGTCTAAGAGGCAATTCACTGCCTCAGGTAAGGCCACAGAATGAAATCACTCCCAGGGTGACCAATCCGTGTTATCCCACCATTCATGTGCTTCTCCTTCCAAATGTAGGGTGGCAAATTTGACATCCTCTGCTTCTAATATAGGGTTAAGTTAGAAGTAAGTGTTTAACTTTTGTACCCATTCCCTTGGCGAGCACTTCGATGATCCATTGAACGAGGGAATGGACAATTCCCCAACCTTGCACAGTAGATCATGGTTCTATTGTGTGCCCTTGGGCTTATTTATGTACTTAATATTAGTGAACTCATTAAAGGTTATGATTGCTCGAACATCTTCTCCTAATGATGCATACTCCTGGAAATATTCTGTAAAATCTCCATTTTGCTCTGTGGTTCCTTGGGTTGATACCCTCTGACCATTTAGAAATTGGGGTAGTAGAGGCCTAGGGTGCCTTCCACTGGTTGCCCTTGTGTTAGCTTGTGCAGAGATGTTAAAGGAGCTCGGGATATGGTCAATGCCATAGGGTTCGCCGGACTTGAATGTTGGGGTTCAAAGTTCGGTGAACCTCAAACAAATTCTAAATCCAGCTAAGGTTCGACTGTAAGTAAGGTGTTTAGTTCAACCTCGTTTGTTGTCTCAATAACGTAAAATGAGATGCATATAATCTGCACTTGAACCTACAACGTTAATTGTGCCCTTCAGTGACCCATTTGGTGTATATGACCATCGATTTTTATATCACTGTCAAATGAGAACCTTCAAATAGCTCTCATTGTTACCTTCATGACTCGTCTGACATATATGATTATGAGTTTTCAAAATATTTTTGAATAGCGTGAAACGAAATGTATAGAATTTTCTCTCGGACCTCCAGCCGTTAAATGTGTTAAATGTGTCGTTCAATGATCTCTTTGGCATATATGACCATTGATTTTTAAATGGAGGTCAAAAGAAAACATCCAAATAATAGTCAGATGTTACCTTCATGACTTTTCTAGCACAATCACTTTGTTTTTTTTTTAATGATGGTTGAACGAAATTATGAAATGTGCTCGCTCAACAAAATGTGATGGTTGAACGAAATTATGAATTGTTCCTAGTCAATAAAATGTGCTCTCAGACCGCTATGCTATTATTAATGGAGCCACCAATTTCCATCAAGCTGTCAATTTCCAGTTCCAACTTGCAATTTAAATAAAAGATAGTTAAATAATTAATGGTTACGTTAATAAATTATAATTACATTAATGCACTATTATATAAATATAAAATTTATCACAAAATTTTCATATGAACGTAAAATTATATATTATATTTATATAATAAAATATTGTTACATTACTCTTTTATAAATTTATTAATAAAATTTAATATGTTAATTTATGTTTTCTTATATATATATATATATATATATATTCGAATTCAAATCGAAATGTTGTCGAATTTGAATTCGAATCGAACTTAAACGTTGTTGAACTCGAACCATGCGAGATAGGTAATGGTTGTTGCTCACCTCTGCAAAACTCCTGTTACCTCCGTTGGTAGCATTGTTACTTGTGTTGTTCATGATTGCCATCACATGGGCAAAAATTGAGGCATCTGCTGCTGCACTTGTGTCAATATTTGAGCTATTTTCTGCTTCCCTTGTGCCATCTTTTGGGCTATCTGCTGCTTCCCCCTTGCTAGCTCCCTTAAGATGTCAAAAGGGTTAGCCTCTGGTGGCTGCTCTTCCCTGATTGCCATGACTGAGTTGTGGGTGCCCTTATTTTTCCTGACTGTAATGTTTTCCCCGTCTTTCGAAAGCATCTAGGGTTCATACGCTCACAAGCTGACATGATGCACAACTTTGAAACCACTATAATGTCCCTCTTGGGGAAAATGATCCTTAGGGCACAATTCCAAACTAGGGTTTTCATTGTTTCAACAAACTATCATAGGATTACATTTCACAATAACAATGCAATATTCATCAATCCATATAAAGTAAAGATCCTTCCATTTAATGTACCATTGAATAAAAGATATTCAAACAACCATATGTTCTTCAACAAACTATTGTAAATTAGGGCGAACTGTCCAATAGACAACAAACCTCTACAACACAATGATCCATCACAAGGCTACAATTTCAACTAGTTTATGCTTACAACCAACACTATCTCATTTTGTTACACACTGATTAGTTTCCATAGCTATTCTAACCTCTATTTAACTCATGTTGACTATTAGTTTTTGGATGATATGGTGACATTAGACAAATGTTCTAGTCTCGATTTGTGTCTAAGAGGCTAAGGAACACAAGATCTCCAATACCCATAAATGTGAGATATGACTCTGAAACACCTTAATTAAATTAATTAGCCAATAATTAAATTATTTCCTAAGTCTAACCTAGGGAAGTTGGTTAATTAAAGTTAATTAATTAAGGATGTTCGAGATTGCTCTAGAGACTTCTATTGATGAACTTTGATTGATCTTAGCCATTGATAAGGACTTAATCTTGGTCTTTGAAGTTTTGATGAGAGATTATAAGAGCAACTCAAAGGGATTGAGAGAATCATTGTTGGGAGTCACGATTAACGTTAGACCAAAATTTGCAGGTGTTAGTCAACGATTGCATTGCCAGAGATAAGGATCCACGAGAGGCGATTAATCCATGTCGCGAAACACACAGGGAGCGTTGGTTTATCCAATGTCCAACAATCTCTCCCCCAATGCAAGCTGAGTGTGTATCGAATTCGTGACCTACGCTCTAATACCACTTGTTGGGAGTCACGATTGTCGTTAGACCAAAACCCGCTAGTGTTAGTCAACGATCGCATCGCCAAAGATAAGGATCCATGAGAGGCGGCTAGTCCATGTCGCGAAACACACGGGGAGTGTTGGTTTATCCAATGGCCAACAATCTCCCCCCCAATGCAAGCCGAGTGTGTATCGAACTCGTGACCTACGCTCTAATACCACTTGTTGGGAGTCACGATTGCCGTTAGACCAAAACTCGCTAGTGTTAGTCAATGATCGCATCGCCAAAGATAAGGATCCATGAGAGGCGGCTAGTCCATGTCGCGAAACACACGGGGAGTGTTGGTTTATCCAATGTCCAACAATCACATCGAACATCGGTTTTCTTGGTAGATCGAGCTACCCAATTCACAAAAAGTGAGGGCGCAGGTCGAGCTAGAGGGAGAGCATCGGAGAGAGGGAGCAACAAAAAATTCAGGAGGATTTCGGGGAATTTTCCAGTGTTTCTCCAGTGCTAGATTGGAAGGAGAAAGGAGGATGAATTATCTGCAAAGAGGGTCGCAGAAGCCAATGCGAGTTGTCAGAGAGGGTTTGTTTCAGTTGCCGAAGGCCGAGAGCTCATCCAGAAGGTAGAGCAAATATTTTCTAGTGGAGGAAGGAGGTTGGACGACTCACTTGGAACCAGTTTGCAAGCAGTCGAATTATCCAGGCCAAGTAGTACAAATTCCAGGCAAAGCGAGTGCTAGTGTGGAGTTCGAGCAGGCTAGTGGAGGCCAGAATGATTGCAGAAGTGAGTGTTGAAAAATGTGTAACTAGGTCCGGTCTTCATAAATATGAAATGTACTTTTGAGTCTTGTATATTGTAAAATGAAAGAAAAATTATTGTTGTTATTTTTGTAGCATGGGTTTCATGCTCAAGGTCTTTTATTTTAGAGGTCAAGTACCCATTGAATGCTTCTAGGGTTTGTCCTAGGTCAAAAAGTCAAAAGAGTCATTGACATATAATGAAGACCCCATCAGGCACATTGTAACTTGTAAAAATAATTATTTTTGTATTTAAAAGTATTAAAATACCCCTCCAAGACCAAGTCGGCTTGCCAACTAAGAAGTCGGCCTAATTTGGGGTACTTTGTCCATCTTGGAAGCCTACATATAGGAGGGAACTCAACCTCCTATGGACACAATTCATTCTCTCATTAAGCAAGCAAAGGAGAAGACGAAAAGGCTAGAGAAGGAAAAAGAAGGACGAAGATCAAGTGATTGGGTTATTTCTTTCTCTCTCTTCATATGCGTGAAGGAAGGAGACTAGGGTTTCTACTGCTGGGTTAGGGTTTTGCTGCTGCAGGATCGAACTTGGAGAAAGAGCAGAAAGAAGGTTGAAGGAAGGTTCATTAGGTTGTTCTCAAGCCCTAGAAGAAGGAGAAACTCAAGCGAAGGTCTCAAGAAGCCTTGGAAGCACTAAGTTAGCTCACACGTGTGGAAGCAATAATTGTTGGAAGGGCCGAAATTTCAGACCTGCAGTAGAGGCCAAAATTTTGTTGCTGGGGGTTGAAGTTGTGTTATTGGAAGAGATTTGACTGGGCTTGACTTGAACAAAGGAAGCACATTATCAAGAAGGTCGGACTTGGTCTTGGAAGGGTATTGGTCTTGGTCTAAAGGTCTTGGAATTCATCAATTGAAGAACCTATAAGAAGAGAAGAGATTTGTGGGTTTTCCTCTCAAGTGGAGAGGTTTTAACCCTGGCTTGTAGAGTATATCCTATGTTCTTGTGTACTATTGATCTTCTTGTTTTGGTAGCTGTTTGATGATAAGAATAACATAATAATTCAAGACGAAGCTAATAAGAAAGAAAAAATAAAAAGACATCACAAGCAATTATCAAGCTAAAGAGAAATCATCCTATCTATTTCCCTCTAGATTTTTCAATGGGGATAAATCTTCTCCATCTTATTTTTGCTAGATATTTGTCGGAGGATTGCTAGTTGAGCATCCAGATTATTGTACTCTCAAAATTTGCTGCAATAGATCAAAAATTTCACATGGTATCAAAGCAAGTTTGACAGATCAGAGGCTCAGAGACGAAGAGGGAGAAATTTTGTAGTTCAAAGGGAGTCTGAGCGAATTTCTTCTGGGTTTGCTCAGAGGCTGGCTAGGAAGTTCGAATTGTTGGACAAGGGTTCGATTTTCTAGTTGTAGAGTGCAGGAAAGTTCAATTTTTTCTGTAGCAGTTCCAACAGGTAGTAGTGGTGCCAGAAAGTAGTTCCAGTAAGCAGATCAAATGTTTTGTTGAGAAGATCTGGGTGCAGTTGTTTTTGCAGCAATTTTGCAGTAGTAGAATCAACGTCGAGTGGAAGAGAAGTAACACACACAAAGGAATTTCTTAGAGGGTTTCCAGATCCGGAAATCCACGTTTTCTAGTTGCAGGTGGCAGAGGCAGTAGGCAAAACTGCGCATTTTAGAAGGGAGTGCGAGTAGTAGAGCAAGCAACCAAGTAGGAAAATGAGGAGATGCATGTTTATTTCCCAGTTGTGAGTTTTGCATAAAATGGCCTCAGTAGGACTTCAAGATCAGGATAGGCTAGATGGAGCCTCAAATTATTGTATCTGGAAAGCCAAAATGTCTTTTTTGCTAGATGAGCATGGTTTGAAGACATACATAGAGAGAGCTATAACCGTACCTACAGACCCGCAACAACTAGAGAATTACTATAAGGAGATGGCAAAGGCGAAGTGGTTGATTCTTGATGGTGTTCGAGATCATATAGTCTCACACCTAGCGGCCAAGAATACAACCAAAGAAATGTGGAATGTTATTGCCATGCTATATTAGAATCCTTTCGAGAATCAGAAGATGTACTTGAAGGAAAAGTTGAGGACCACCAAGATGCAAAAGGGTGAAGGGGTCGCTCCTATTTTACTAGAATTCAGAATATCTGCGATGAGCTTGCAGCAGTTGGAGAAGCACCTCAAGAGAGTGAGCTGGTGCTAATAGTCATTAATGGATTCACACCTGAATGGGAAAATTTTGTCCAAGGTATTATTCAGAGAGATCAGCTGCTTAGTTGGGATCGATTATGAGTTGATTTCACACAGGAAGAAATGAGGCTTGCTCTAGTTGAAAGCAATATCAACAACAACAGTAGCAGAGGATCTGAAAGTGTATAGGAGGGGAATGTAGCCCTTGCTGTTCTACTGACTCCTTTTATTTATTAGAATTGTTTGTCAATGCTGAATGAGATGTTTCTTTCTCATCCTTGTTTTTATCAATCTCCTTGTCCTTAAACTGCTCAATATCTTTTTTAAACTGTGAATCTGGTTGGCTGGTTTCTTCAAGAGAGTCAATGATAATAATATCTTTGGGAGGAAAGCCTTGCTTGACTGTTGGTTCTGCTTGTTCTGTTGTTTCTTATTGTTGGTCTTTAACCTCTGCAACTATGAGGCTCTTTTGAACCATCTTACTCTCTTGTTCCATTTTTTTAGCACTATCATCTTTGCTTGTATCTAAACTGGTTGATTCCTGGGTTGTAATAGAAACATTACACACACTTTCAATTTGAATCTCTTGAAATTGCTTATATGTAGAAGCTGGTTCTGAAAGGATTCGAGTAAATTTATATTTTATATATTCAAGAGATTTTAAATCTTGAATTGAGACAGAAGAATGAAGGCTTTTCTGTTTAGGAAAATCCTCATAAGTATTTTCTCTAAACTCTTGAAGTTTTTCTCTGTCTTCATTACTTATTAATTTTCCTCTTTCAACCGCTTGATCAAAATCATCAATGTTTATAAAAACATCATCAAAAGGAGGCTTTTGGTTTGTGAAAGTTTTAATATAACTCACAACCTTGTAATGACGATTTATTATTCCACTAGGGTCATAATCATAATGGGGTAATGAGTAAAACCAGGCATTCTGGAGTTCTTCAGCTTCTTTGAATGCATGTCCTCATCCTTTAAGCTTCTTTTTCCAAATTTGATTGGAAAATTTGGCCATATTTTCTTTTGAAGTTCACTCAATTTCCATGCTTGACCATTCAATGAAGTTTGATTCGCTATCTCTCTAAGAGCAATTCTCTCAGGAATATATATCAACAATGCATGAGGACCTATCTCACTTCCATATATTATGATGTAGGTGAACAATTCTTCAACAAACCAATCTCCTATTTGATCCATTGCCTCTTTTAGGTCTTGGCTAATCCTTGGAGGAGCATTCACAAAAATGACTTCATGTAAAGGGATCATTACATAATAAGAAATATCATAAAAATTCTATAGCTGTTGGTTAGCGGGATTATTCTATTTCATAAGAGGAAAAGGGACAGAGGAAATCACAATACCCATAAGATATGAAGACATGCAAAACATGTGTTCATAACCTGGAGGAAATAGAACTGATAACTTTAGGGCATCTGTCAGGTTTTGAGATAGAATGTCAGCCCAATTAAAATTTTTTGACTCATGGTGGATACTGTGAAATAAAGACATGCACTGAACCTTTCAATGTTCAAGGTCCTTTCTCCATATGGTTTGGACAACATTTTGATGATAAAACTAAAAGGCCTTTTAAAAATGACAATGAGATAATCCTTGGATGATTTAAGTTTGTATCCCTCTTTGTCTTCTCACAACCAATTCTCAATGACTTTATTATAATCCTTGCCACTTTGTTTTAGAACTGTATTGTGGAAATTGTCCAGAAATTGAGTAGTAAAGGAGACCTCAGGGCAACTAAGCTTATAAATTGCTGTAAGGATCTCTAGCTTCTGGGATGCCATCACTTTTTTATTGCAATCTAGAATTGAGCATGTAGGAATGTGTACATGTGCTAAATCCATGCTATCATATCATATGGAAATATTTTAGCCCTAGCAGCAATCTTGTGCAATTCTATTCTTCTAATCTTCTCAAATTGAGTATTTTTATCCTTACTTGAACTCTTTGACTTTAACCACTCTCTATCCTCAAAGAAATTGTATATTTCTTCCCATTTCATCGTACCTACATCTTGTGTCTTGAAAGTGGTATTGGAGATAAGAGCCGTGTTGAGATTATAGCCCTCAGGTTCCAGATTTTCCACTTCCCGTAGCCTTTCCTGAATTTGCTGGACTGCTTGTCTTGAGGTGCTAGATTTGCTCTTCTTTCCCATTTTATGACCTACATGTGAAATCATAAGAACAATTAAATTTCTCCATGTAAAAATATTTAGTTCCCTGATTAAAAACTTTTAGAACATAAGAATTTACCGGAATTTACAGGCTATGAAGCAAGTTTCCACTACTCTTGGTTAAATTTCACAATTCCAGATTGTGGTTTCAGTGAACAGTTGAGACAGGGCGTTAATGAAAAATTGCAAATTTTGAAGGCGCAAAAGGGGAGAATCTTTGATAATCTCTGATTAAATCTCGAAATTCAGGACATTTAATACGCATGACAAGTATTGAATTTCAAATAAACGCAAAAGGGCTTTCAAGCGTTTTTCAGAAAATGAGGTGAGGCCGAGAAGATTGAAATCGGGGATTTATTTTATTATTCAAAACCTGTAAGAAAATGCAACTAACGACTTAATCTACCAAAAAACATTAAAAAATCTAAAAATTATAACAAGCGCTTTAATCGAGAAAAACGATTATTTTTGTTTGCAAGTCGGGTAGTTGGGAGGTATTTCACAATACTTCGTGACTTTATTGACTCCGACTTCGACTTAAGGCTGAGTCGGGGCAAGGCTGAAGTCGGGAGTCAGGGAGATCGAGAGGTCGGGAGTCGGGGAGATAGAAAGGCTTTTGTAAGAAAGAGTTTTAGGTCTCGACTTCCGCCTACAATAGGTCGGAGTGAGCAAGCAGTGAGGAGGTCGAGAGTCAGTTCTTCCTTTATTATTTTTAGAATTAGAAAAGGGTCCGAACCCTCGACTTCCAAAATTTTATAAAGTATTTTTGATTAATTTTTAGAATTTTTGTGTTTTGTTTCTTTGGAAAAACATTTATTTACAAAAGATTATAATATATATATTTTAAAGATAGGCTCCCTTTTTCTTTCTTTATACGAACAGAATAATGGAAAAAGAGGAGGTTGTTGTAGTCATAACAACACACAGTCAACTCCAAACCAGACCTTGCTTGCCTCAAAACCCCAACCCATACCTCAAGATGATTCGCTGACACATACAAACCTTAGGGGTGATTCACTGCCATAGACAAGTGCTTAGAGGTGGTTCGCTGCCACATACAAACTTTAGGTGTGATTCACTGCCACAGAGAAGTTGTAATATTCCTAACTAGCGACAGCTAATTGGAATATTCAATTTTGTTCAGTTTTGCCGTCTATAGTTTATAAATAAATAAAAAAGTGAGTGGAGGAGGTCTAACTCACTTAAGTTGAATAAAACACCCTCCTAGTAGCACAACGTTGTGACTTAAGGGGGAGCCAAGGGGGGCCAAGCACCATGTAGAGAGGGGGCCCACGTATGCTCTAGAAGCTACTGCACAGGAGAGGAAGAGCACGTGGCAAGAGAGGGAGGCTGCGTTGAGGAGATGGGCCTTAGGGTTGGAGGAAGGCCAACGTTATAAAAGAGGGAGGAGCCTTCTCATTTGATTCATTCTGTTGTGGATGATATTGAGCTGGACGTTTCGTCTTCTTGAGCACGCTGGCTGTTTAGCCTGTCTGCAACACTGTTTAGTGCATTGAGTGTCTCCAGTTGGAGATCTTGCCCTTAGCCCCGGGGGACTTCGAGTGCCTGCTCGGGCAAGGTTATTTCTTCAGTATTTTGTGAGAGGTTTTGGTGTTTGGGTTGTTGTAGAGTTGGGCTTTCATAGAGACTGCGCAGTCACTGAGAGGGAGGACGCAGTCCATCTTGGAGGTGCTCCGGATCGGGATTTCTGCAGGAGATTGAGCCGAGATTTTGAGCAGAGGATCAACCTTTTCCTGTGGGAGGATTTTGGTGGAGTTTGAGGCGGTGTTTCAGTCATTCTCATTTAGCCTCTACGCAGAGCCTTGGAGGCCAGCGTAATTCCCCAAGGGGGTGTTTTTCAGAGGTCGACCATTTTCGATATGGTTTCTGGGTTTTGTCGGGATTGGTGAGTAGAGGAGATTTCCAGATTTTCAGCTCATTCCGGCAAGGGGAACAACCCCTAGTCTTCAGTTCATTCTAGCAGTAGCAGCTACACGGTAGTTTTCCAGCAGCTGGGACGCAGTTCAGAGAGCAGCCATTTTTGGTGTATTTTGAGAGTATTTCTTCTCTTGCCTTGAGCAAGTTTAGGTGCCATCACTCTGATCACCTATTGTACTTCATCATATTTCTCATTTTAATAAAATGGCTTAGCATTTCCTCTCTATGTTTCTGGATGAGTTGCCGTACATTCTTTCTATGCTATTATATGTCTGCTGCACTGTTATTTTTATATATTCTTGAGTATTCTAGTTCTATACCACTTGGTGTGTTTATCTTTCACTCTTACACGGAGTCTGGAAAGGGCCAGGTAGCCTCCGGATCTCGTCCTCTTTCCAGAGGCAGAATATCCGGTAAATGCCCTCCTAGTCCATCTCTGGTTGGAGTTTGCCGTGATTTAGAGTTATCCCCGAAACGAGATATTACAGTGGTATCAAAGCATAGTTCTGGCTCAGCTTATGGTCTATGACACCGGGGAAGAGACCATATATTTGTTACAGAGGCAGGAAGTACAGAGACCGTGAGCGTAGGTTGGAGAACACCTACGGAGAGGGAGACTGTGTTCGGGTGGTGGACACAGAGCAAGAGAGAGAGCCTGTGACAGACACAAAGCAGGAGGAGCCTGTAGCAGATTCAGATCAGAGAGGGCTGATGGCAGATGACACAGAGGCCAAACAGTTTGGGGAGGCACTCCTCAAATCGGTGCAGGATTTAGCCAGATAGATTGAGGTGATGGGTCAGAGGTTCACCGCTGTAGAGGCTAGACAGCGTGAGACCCCACGGGTTTTCCAGGTAGGTGAGGGATCAGGTACATCCCATCATTTGTCGGAGCATGGTGCTGCTCAGCATGATACTCTTCAGCCGATGGCTTCACGTGCACCTACCAGCTCCACCATGCCCACTTTCTTGGGAGCAGACACAAGGGTAGGAGCTTAGCAGGAGGCAGAAACCAGACACATGGGCGAGTATTTTGCAGAGTATCAGGCCTATGAGCAGGAGTTCAGGGATGCTCTCTCATTCCGGGATTTTGTTCAACTCCAGCGGGACAGTAGACCTCGCGACCATCATAGAGGGCATCAACATTATCATGATGGAGATACCCACCGCACATCTAGCAGATTCCATTTGCCTACGTTTGATGGCTCATCAAACAGTTTGGCAAAGTCTTGTTTGGAGGAGCTGGACATCTATTTCCAGCTTAACCAGATGTCGGAGACGAAGGCCATCAAGGTGGCGACATTACATTTGGATGGTGAGGCCCAGGACTGGTGGTTCCATGGGATGGTCACACTCGGACATTCTACAGTGACGACGTATGCCGAGTTTACCAGGAGGTTGATGGAGCGATTTGACCAGAGGGATCCGGAACAACACTTTGTTGAGCTGACGAGGCTCAAGCAGACTAGGAGCCCAGAGACATACATTGCAGATTTATTGAGGGTTTCAGTGATGGTGCCAGATC
The DNA here is from genome assembly GCA_034641835.2 of Pinus albicaulis. Lineage (NCBI taxonomy): Eukaryota > Viridiplantae > Streptophyta > Pinopsida > Pinales > Pinaceae > Pinus > Pinus albicaulis. The sequence continues at coordinate 619,070,372 of CM076575.1, read as the reverse complement.
TATCCGCAACACGGATGATCTATATGTTTGTGGAGGGGTTAGCAGAGCCACTTCGGGGATTAGTGAGATCCACTAGACCAGCTACACTCCAGGACGCTATTAGCAGGACACGGGATTTACAGGATGCATTGCCTAGGACTCGTACACCTTACCCCTAGAGACAGGGTTTCCAGTCCAAGGGGAAAGATGTGAGGGTTCCACCTGCAAAGGGGAATCCAGGACGGGCATAGATAGATGATGATGCCAGGAGGGAGCTAAGGAAGAAGCGGCTGTGCTTCACTTGTCAGGAGCCGTGGGCACCAGGGCATAGGTGTGCTACTGGCAAAGCACACTTTATTGAGGTCTTCTCCGATGATAGCAGGGAAGAGGACGAGGAGGATGATGAGGAGGCAGGAGATAGTCAGACGACCCAGGATCAGTTGCCACCTCCACCTCCAGGGACAGGAGGTGCAACTTTTTCACCCACAGGAGGGACCCTTGCAGCCTTGCAAGGAGTTCCCAAGTATTTGACGCTGCGCGTATGAGGGACAGTACGTGGCCAGCGAGTGTCAGTTTTGGTTGACAGTGGGGCAACCCACAACTTCATTGATGCACAAATGGTCGAGCGGAGAGGTATACCGACCGAGAGCTTTGACGGATTTTCAGTTTTGGTCCCAGGAGCCCAGACGATGCAGTGTGCCCGGTATGTTCCAGAGTTGGCAGTGACGATGGGTACCTATATCGTGACCGATCACTTTTTCGTGGTCAACATACCAGATACCAATGTGGTATTGGGTGTTCAGTGGTTGATTACTCTGGGGAAGGTCACCACGGATTGGGAGGCCTTAAAGATGGAGTGGGATGACAAGAAGACCGGGAAGCATGAGAAGATCCGCGGGATGCACACTTACCCACCTCAGACAGTTTCGGCACACCGGATGGAGGCAGATTTCCGGAAGGGAGACATAGAGTGGGCGGTTGAGTTGCGGGCATCAGAGGCAGAGACCACCGGTCGAGCAATTCATCCTGATATACAGGCCATTCTTGACAGGTATGATGCAGTGTTTGGGGATATACCACCAGGTCGACCGCCGAACCGAGGGTTTGAGCACACCATTGAGCTTGAGTAGGGCATTCAAGCAGTGATCACTACCCCCTATAGGCACCCCAAAGCCTATCGAGATGAGATTGAGAGAGCCATCCAGGAGTTGCTGGCTCTTGGGCACATCAGACCGAGCACGAGTCCGTTTGCTTCTTCCATAGTGTTGGTGAAGAAGAAGGACGACGCCTTGAGGATGTGCATTGATTACAGGGCCCTGAACAAGAAGACCCTGAAGAACAGGTATCCTATACCCAGGATCGATGAGTTGATGGATGAGCTGAGAGGAGCCAAGTTCTTCTCGAAGATTGATTTGAGATCAGGGTACCATCAGATTCGCGTGAGGGAATAGGACATTCCCAAGACCGCCTTCAAGTGTCATTATGGGCACTTTGAGTTTTTGGTTATGCCTTTTGGGCTGACCAATGCACCAGCCACCTTTCAGTCTTGCATGAACCATATCTTCCGCAGTCATCTGAGGAAGTTTGTATTGGTCTTCTTTGATGACATACTCATATATAGCAGGACTTGGGAGGAGCATCTCCAGCATATAGAGGCAGTACTACACATCTTGGAAGAGCAACAGTTCTATGCTAAGCTCTCCAAGTGTGAGTTTGGGATGATGGAGATGTTGTATTTGGGTCACATTTGTTGGAAATGTTGTCATTGATGGCAAAGGAGATGACAAAGGAGGAGCACCTGAAACATCAGCCAAGGAGCAGAGGAAGCAAAAAGAGAGGTAGCAGAGACAGCAAAAAGAGAAATAAGGAGCAGCATCAGTGAAACAAGTAGCAGAGGCAGCAAAGAGAGCAGCAGAGATAGCAAAGAAGAAGAGAGGTAGCAAGGCAACATAGAAGGAACAATAGAAGAAGGCCGGTTAATAGCAGATCTGGAGAGACAGAGCAGTGAAGATTGGAAGGGCCTGAAAGAGTTTAATACAGAGGTTTATTTATGTATTAGGGGTTTAATACAGTTGCAGATGAATGCTGGAAAAGATAGAATTAAGAGTGGACCTGGAATAAACTCTGCATAAAGAATTCTGTGTAGATATGCCTTGAAGTTCCGGGAAATCATGCCTTCAACCGAGTTTGAAATATTGAAAGCGTGACCAATTAAGAGATGGTCGATGAGAGACGAAGTCTATTGTTTAACCGTGTGCGCGACTAAAAGAATGATGAACTATGCGTGAGGCGATATTACGTGGAGAAACCATGCTAAAAGAAATGGCGCAGAACCTTGAAGAATCGTGGAACCAAGAGGGAATAGTGATGGTGGTTTCGGAGGAAAAACCAGCAGTATCACGAGCCCTTGGGAGTGGTAAGCAGTAACACCTTTTTGGACGCGATACATGCCTCTGTGTGACACGTGGCAGAGGGTGGTATTGTAAAACCATTTTCATCGTGTGAATTCTAAAGAATAACCCTGGTGCTACTAATCTATGAGATATTCGTCGGCTACCGTCAGATCTGTTGGATGGGCGCGACGAGATTGTGACCGTCAGATGAAATGTGTGGGACCCCCTACATAAAATTCCGAGAATCGTTACCCAAGCTGGAGGATACATAAACATAAATTCCGAGAATCATTACCCCAGCTGGAGGATACACTAAAGACTGAAGCGACAAAGTACACATATAGCAGCGCTTTATATAAGTGTAGCGCCTTTTAAACAAAGAACCAAAGTATACACATATATACATATATGTGAAATACTCTATAGCTCGGGCCTAATACAACCAAAGTACCATAAGGTGGGACCCTCACCCAATCGCATCGAAGAAAACTGTGGCAGCGAAGCATGACAATAGAAGTTGCGATTGCGATGAAGATGCGGACCCGACGGGTCTATGAACTATGATTCATAAGTGCTTGAGTTCTGGCATAACAGTGTTTCATCGCATCGACATTTGATTGCAATCGGAGTAATCACATCGCATCGGATCGGAGTGATCGCATTGGAGCATAGGAATATCGGAACATGCAACTAAAAGTTGCGATTGCGATTAATCGCAATCGGAGTAATTGCATTGCATCGGATTGGAGTAATCGCAATCGGAACAATCACATCGCATTGCATCAGAGTAATCACAATCGAAGCAATCGCATCGCATTGGAGAAAGACGCAAACTCGGCAAATAGAAAAAGGGTTTATGAAGCTGTGGGGCCCGAACCTTTCAAAGGTTAGTGTTGGGATTGATAAAAGGATATATGATGTGAAATAAGGGGTGTACTCTCGTATGAATTGAGAGAGGTATACATATATTACTGGAGTTAAAATCTGGGGATACATGCCTTTATACATCGAATTGAAACAGCAGATAGGGGACTGTAGGTTTACCGGCCATCATTTAGATTTTACAAAAGAGACGCCGCTTATGAAGATTGAAAAGTTAAAAGTTGCAATGGTCCAATTTTAATAGTCAAATCATAATATGAAGTTGCAGGTTGAGCTTTAATACCGGGAACATATATTGATTAATACGCCAAAGACCATGGAGTAGTGGAGAATTTCAAAGGCCTTATAATCATGGTCTAATTCATCGCACAGACAGATACAAAGAACGCAAAGTTGTGGGTCTTGATATATATGATGTCATAATCAAAATATAAAGGTAGAAAACGTTGGAGGCGCATTATGAATTTTATAATAAGGTATAAGATCATTAAGGCAAAGAACAAAGTTCCCGCATACATAATCTGTTAGACATGGTTCACAACCATAAGATAACCGTGGAAGGAAAAGGGCTCCATATATGTTTATTTAGATTGCCAGATCAACAGTTATATATATATATATATATATATATATATATATATATATATATATATATATATACAGCAGACACACAATCATGGTGAACAAGAATATGCACAGGAACAAATTTGACAGGTGAACAAGCATAGAAAACTGGAAAATATGTAGAAGACGGTGAGCAGAAGAAGGTAGGACAGTTACCTGACAGCAGCAGAAAAGACAAAGCCAGCAAAACCAAAAGCCAGAAAATGGGTTGAGTAAAATTGTTTTTATGTAACCGAAAATGTGAATGTTGTAATTGATTTTTATTGTTTGTGATGCATTGGCAAGTATCCGGAAGAGAAAAAATATCCCACTGTAATGTTAAATTGGTACCTACAGTTATATTTTCTGAATGTGTGGATAAAAGAGGTGAGAAGGCAGAAGGAAAAGAGACATGGCTTTCCATTTCGAACTCCCAGTAGAATACAAACAACCATGAAGCTATTTTGTATAAAACAGGGTAATATCCAAGGGGAGAATGTTACGAAAACATAGTGAGAGAAGAAGAGAGTGTGCAACAGAATTGAAGAGAGTTGAAGAAAATAAGAAAGCTGCAAGAGGTTAGAGAGAGTGAGTATAGAGAATGCAGAGTATGGAATTGAGGCAAAGAAGATAAGAAGAAGGAGGAACAGAACGAGATGCCGTGAAAAGTCAGAGAATACAGAAATGAAGCAGTGAGGCAGACTAGAAGGAGGAGCTGAGCAAAGAAGAAGGAGAAGTTGATAGTGAATCTGAGAAGATGAAAAAATGATATAAGGAAAGATATGGGGACTGTTGAACAGCAGAAGAGAAGGTACAGAACAGAGCTGATATCCAAGGTAAATCAGCAAGTGTTTTTCTTTTGAAAGAGTAAGGAAGTTGAAGCTTCCCTATCAAGTTGTAGCTTGATAGATGTCAGTTGGAGCTGACTGAGGTAGGAGCCTCCTGTAGGTTGGTGCCTGCAGAAAATAGATGGGAGTTGGTGCTTCCACATCAAGTTGTAGCTTGATAAAATGTCAGTTGTAGCTGACTGAGGTTGGAGCCTCCTGTAGGTTGGTGCCTGCAGAAAATTGATGGGAGTTAGAGCTTCCTTGCAAGTTGTAGCTTGCAGAATTGAGGATAGAGCCTCCTGTAGGTTGGTGCCTGCAGAAAACAGTGGTGAGAGGGAGTTGGAGCTTACCTTTGCATCACAACAATAATAAGATGTGGTTTTCTCCCTTTATGGGTTTCCACTTATATCTGGTGTCTCTGTGCATGATGTTTATGTGTTGATCTGGTTTATATCATCTGCTTAATACTTGCTGCTCTCATATTAAGTCTATTGTTACATTATATTAATGCTTGTTGCTCACATTCTAAGATTACTCACATGTTAAGTTGAACATGAAATGAAGGTGTAAACAAGTGTTAATGAAAAAGTTTTAAAAATCCATGAATGTGTTAAACTGATTCACCCCCCCCCCCTCTCAGTTTAACTAAGGGTTCAACAATTGGTATCAGAACTGGTTCCTTTGGTGTAAGCTTAATAGCTTGAAGGAGATCTCTTTAAGTCATTGACTATCAAAATGCACCTGTGTTAAATACAACAAACTTTCCTGAATGGAGAGATAAGGTTAAGACAGGATTATTGGCTTATGAACCTGAGGTATGGAAGCTTGTATGTGATGGTTACTGCACAGACTCCCCCACGGTGAAAGAACAACAGAGGAATGCCAAGGCAAAATGTGTGATATATGACAGTCTTCATAATAAGGATTTTGAGTTAATAATGGATCTAGACTCTGCAAAAGAAATCTGGGACAGATTGCATTTCATGCATGGAGTAGACACAGAGGACTGCATTGTCAAGAAGGAAAAGAGAATTAAGAAGAAGAAAAATTCATGTCAAAAGGAAAATGTTCCAGCAAATGAGGTACCTGCTAGTGTGAATGGAAGTCAGTTCCCTAAAGAAATTATAGTTGAAGAAAAAACCAAACTTGATACAACTTTGACTAAAATAGAAAGATTGTAGAATGAAAACAAAGACCTTAAGACAGTGGTGCAAATATGTGATGAGAAAGAATATGAAGATAAGAAAGAAATTATTGACCTGAAGACACAGCTTGAAGAAGCAAAGAAAGTAGAAGACACTCTGCTGCAACAAATGAGAGAGAAAACTCAGGAATGTGAAAGATTGGAAGAAGAAGTAGTGAGCCTAAGAGAGAATTTAGAAAAAGCCCAAAGAGAACTATTAATGAATACACCTCTAATGAAAAGCTCTGAACAGTTGGAAAAGATTCTAAATGCACAAAGGTCTCCCCTCATAAAGGCTGAGATAGGATATGAAGGAGAAACCAGTAAGTCCAAGGCAGAAGATAACAGGAATATCATCTTTGTGAAGGCTGTAAAGGATAATGAAGTAGCTCAGAATATTCCTGCAATAGTAGAAGCCAACAAGAACAGGATTTGTGAAGAAACAAATAGAATCAATCAACAATATGGTAGGAAAGAGAATGAAAGGACGAAACAGTCTACTGGAAAGGGCTCTCACACTCCTGAATATGAATTGAATAAAGTTGGAAGATGTCAAAGGAGGTTCTTTCCTCCTATGAAAAATATCACGTCTCTCTTGTCATAACCCAGGACATATTGCAGCACAATGTAAGACAAGGCCTATCAACTTCAACCAGCAAAAGATGCAGCAAAAGAGAAGAACCCCTCAAGCAAGAAAATGGAAAAGACAATCTTCCACCAGGTACACAAATTATTTCCATGGCTACTGTTATGCATGCAATAATTTTGGACATAAATATGTTGAATGTAAATTTTATTCAAAAAGGGGAACAAATTATTATACATCAGCTCAAATGTACCCTGGTAAAATAAGATGTTTTGTTTTCCTCAAGCTTGGTCACAAAGCAAAAGACTGTAAACTGCCTTATACTTTAAAGAGCTCTAAACAGAGGATGGAATCTAATCAAATCAAACAAAGCTATGAATCAATAAGGAGTGCAGACATTATGAAAAATCCCAATAAAGTATGGAAGGAAAAGAAAAAGGGGGAGCCTGTTACCTCAATAACATAATGAATCTAGCATAGTCTCAGGGGGAGCTGCTCTAGAAAACAATGCAAATATCTAATCAGTGACAAATATGAAGCAACATCTCAAGGGGAGAGCAATTCATAAATAGTCCCCATAAAAGTAGTCTAAGAAGAGCTCCTTAGAATGAGAACAACTATGAGATCAGGAAGTGAAAGGAAATTCCTCTAACAGAGAACTAAAGAGAAAGAAGATCATCTGAAGTATTAAATAGCTGACAGATTGATAGAAGAAGAGAAGACAACAAGAAGCCTTGGTGGTAGAGAGAACATCAGCCATGAGCATGTAAGCTAAGAAGACACCATCACATAAGTGATGATCACAGTGTGCATCATTTACCCAGAATGAACAAGTGAACCACTTTAAGAAGGAGGAATAAGAGAAGAGCCTATCATCATTATGTCATGCCATCATTCATCTATAAAAGGTTCCCTTGGAGAAATGCAGTAAAGTGAGTAATAAATCCTTGAGAAATCAGCCCATGAAGATCCATAGAAAAGAAATTGAAGATGTCTTCCCAAAGATCTTTACATTAGAACTATTGAATTGATCTTTAAAGCAGCAATGATTCTGGAGCAGTCTTAGAAAGGAAAATGCAGGGACATTCCTTTGAACAGAGTGGCAGAATAAGCAAATGGTTAAAGATGCCAAGATCAAATTTAGGATATTGATAACTGTTGGTGTGAACAATGGAAAACTCAATAGTAGAATTCATGAAGAATGTCTTAATTATGGGTTAATGTGCAAACTGAAGTGAAGTTTCTGCATGGTTTATCAAAGCAGTCTCAATTGGTATTTAGGTACAAGCAGCATGCCTATCAACTGAATATCAAGTGTTATCAGTGGAGCATAAATATGGTACAAGTCCTCAGGATCAAGGGATTATGGAAAAAGTACACCAAGTTAGTATCCCAGAGTTATCTGCATTATTCAAGCGTGAAAAGGTCAATTACAGAGCAAAAGGATCAGTATTGTGTTTTTGAAACATTATATTGTGTATTGAAGCAGTATCTTTTTCTATATATTTGCATGCCTTCCTGAAGTCAGTACATATCTATCAGGCCTCTCTCTTGAAATCATTCACAACACCATGTGAAGTCTGTTTACAGAGATATCAATTAAACATCATGAAAATGTTTTGTGGAAGATCATCATGACAGAATAGTTAAAGTATCTGAAGTTTGAAGGACTAGTTGTGATTACCAGTTGAAGCTCAAAAGTCTGTTATTGATTCATCTCAAGCATACTTCAGCAGAATAGAATTGTGTTGGACATTACATTGGGTTCCGCTCCCAGGTGTGTTTGTGACATGGACTAGCCTCTCGTGGATCCTAAAACTCTGGCGATTGTGTGGAGACTAATGCTGCGGGTTTTGGTCTTAACGGCAATCGTGATTCCAACAATTGCTGGTAATTCACCTTTAAAGAGAGATTGATTATTGACATACATACCCCATTATGTCATAAATAAAACTGCATGGTTGATAAGTGAGACTGACCAATACATTGAAGGGTTTGTATTTGAAAGTACACTGTACAAGCAATAAAGTCATTTGGTCTTTTAGATTGAAAGATATCATCTAATCTCACAATAAGTTGTAAACTCTGACTAGATTCATTGATCACATCAGTAACAAGGACCTGCAGCTATTAAGTGTAATATCATTATCAGCATTCTAGCTCATATCATCACTGTAGTGAAAAAGTGAATCACAACTATAAAGAATATATTGACATCATTATAATAATTGAACGGTGTATCCTACAGATGTATGTTACAAAAGATGTCTCTCCTACTACAACTTCCACAACAGAGATATGGATTTCAAATGAAGATTATAATATAGGTAGAAGCAGCTTTCTATGTCACATAGACATTCACAATCCTTAAGTCTTGGTTGTGTGCTCTCTTATTATCTGGTACGTGCCATCTCTATTTATCATCACCTACTCTCTGTAGTGAGATTCTGTAAACGAATGGTATGGACTTAATATGTACATTCAAGATCAATAATCCTCAAAAGTGTTCTCTCAACAACTCTTGTACACTAGTTTGGAGCAGCAGGGTACAAAGTTAGAAGAAGAAGGCCTAAACACATCTCAGAGAGAGATAATGCAAAGATAGATTCTACACTGAGAGATGTGTAACCCTTTGCCATTGATGTCAAGGGAGGTGTTAGGGTCATGGATGTTAGTAGGTTGGAAAGCCAAATAATTGTAACATCAAACCAGCTTTGGAACGAGGACTATGCTGGACTCAGGAAGAGAAATCTCTGTAAGTGTAAGGGATATATTGTGTGTTTTGTTATTTATTGAGCAAATTTTAAGTGAATGTAGAAGTAAGTTTTTGGTTTTAAGTTGTGAGGATGAGTGATCAAAAGAATATAAAATAGGTAACAAGATGTTAGATTAGCTGACTGTAGTTAAGGTCAGAAAACTATGAACGGTGATACAAGGTTATTGAAGGGCAGATTGATTCAAAATTAGAAAGGATCTGGGAAAAATGGAGTAAATGGACATCAAGTTTGTGAACAACAAAGGGTTTCAAGCATAACTAGCTCAATAGATAACATAAACATGGTAGGGCAAACCATTAATCATGCAAAATGTAACTACAAGCTAATCAGTACATAGAAATAAAAATTCAAGCCATGCATAGAAGTATAAGACCCTCTAACTTTGGGAAATGGCTATCGGACTTTGGAGAAAACACTTAAGGAAGACAAACAACTTAACTTACTATGCCGGAACGCCTAAACACAGTACTTCAAGTTATTGGGCCCTTTGAACAACAAGATTTGCATAGTTTTAGGCAAAGGGCTAGATCGAAACTAGGCTTCCTTGGTTCAACATGATGATAATCTAATCAGTCAAAGAGAAATTTCATGGATGGAACTATAGCTAGACATAGGTAAGCAGGGCATACCGTAAGTCATACTTAGCATGTATAGAACTATGAATGAAACGAGCAACAAAGTCCTGAAGTTATTAAAGAGCAGTTAAGAATTCTTTAATGTAACTAAGGAAGAGGAAAACATGAAATCTATGAAGAAACAGGAAACTTGAGGTGCCTCCAAGGGCATATCTCAAGTTTATTCTCTACTGATCTATAGCAAGCAAGAAACATGTATTCATGAATGAAAACTAGAAGGAAAACAACAAAGCAAGAGACACTATACCATTCTACCAAGTCATGGAATCCATCAACAATCCTTCATCATTCATCCAAGAACATTCAAGAGGCAATCCAAAAGCATAACACAAGTATTTCTTCCAAAGCTCATATGACCATATATTGCTTCTCTTCTCAAGTTCAGTCTTGTTTACAATGAAAGCCTTTGGAATATATAGGCTCAAGTGAGGAAAACCTCATGGTTCAGCTTGCCATCCTATTGGCATAATCAAAATATCTAAACTTGTCCTTGAGGCTTTGCAAAGCCCAAGGCACAAAATATCCCATAAAATATCTAAAAAATGCTAAAACAGGGAATTAAATTGACTTTGCATCATTTTTCATGTGCAAAAATAGCTAAACGCACATTTGAAAAAAGTAGATTTTAGAGGTTCAAAAATTACAAAAATATTTCAAATTTACATCAGCAAAAGGTCCACTGACTTGCCGGAAACATTTGGCAGCTTTCCCGGTGTCGAAACGAGGCTCATGATAGCTCGTTGGAAAGCTCTGAATGTCTACTTTCCAGAACAACTGAAATTTTCTCAATCTGATGCCTGGAAGTCCTCCAAAACTGCACCTGTGTGTAAAAAACCAAAAAATTACAGTTCGCTGCTAGACCGGGCAGAGTGTGCAAAAAGCGAGGCTTTTTCGCCATTTCGGGGAAGCAAATGATCTCCAAATGTTCTGAAAATCGCTGAGGGTGTGCTCCTGAATTTATGGCATCCAATGATACCATTCTCCTCCTTTGACGAATCCCCAAAATGAAATGGTGAATTTCATGAGTTTTGACAAAAAAACTCAAAAATGCCAAAAAACCAAAACATGTCAAAATGCGCCCAAAATCGGTGAGCATGACCCTCAAGGGTCCTTAGCAACATGCTCTGAAGCAGAAGCCAAAATATGAAGTCCTGATATGTCTCTCTTCACTTTCCGTGCCGGGCGCTTCCCTTTTGCCTCCCTTAGCTTCTCTTGGGCAGCCTTCAACTTGCGCCGGGCAAACTGATTTAGCTTTTGGTAATGCTTTGTCATCCTCCTTTGAAGTTCTAAATCTTTGTTTGCCTTTTCAAGCTTCCTCTCCAAATGTTCATTGGCTCTTTCAAGCCATGCCTCCTTATTGTTTTCAATCTCTTGCTCAAGTAGTGCAGTGAGGGGAGTGGATTGAAGAAAGGCTTGCTCTTCTTCCTTTTGCTTTTCAAGGGCTCTTTTAAGCCCTATGGTTCTAGGCCTTTTTCGCCTAGGTTGGTCTTCTTCCTCACTTTCATCAAAATCACCTATGAGCTCTTCTATCCTTGCTTGGGCTTTGGCAGCCTCTTTCTTGCACTTGATCGCTCGTGTCTCATAGACAGCCATATGGGCACTCATTTGGCTGTTTTGGATCTGCAAGAATTGATTGAAATTCCTTGCCCGATGAAGATCATTCTCCAATGCATCAATTTGGCCCTCTCTATGGATTAGAAGGTTTTCTAAAATCCGGGCCTCGTTATCACTGTTGTCACTTTGGATTGGGATGACACCCAATGCACCTCCATGCTCATGTCCTTCTCCTACCTTGTCTTTCCCTTTTCCCTTGAAGGCTAATCTTGCGCTCTTCCTCCTAGGCAAGTCAGTGATAGGCTTCTTTGGCAATTTTCTTTTGCTGCGGAGAGTTCTTATCACATTTGGAGTGACAACCTTGGGAAACTACTTTCTTGTTGTTCTAGGCTTGGCCCTTGTAGGAGAGGAAGGCATGATTCCTTTGCCTTTGTCATCTTGCTTATCATCCCTTTGAATTTTCCCTTCTTCTTGAGGTTGTTTTGTATCTTGAGGAGGCTGTGGTGCATCATGAGGGGAAAACTGTGTGTCATGAGGAGACTGCTGTGTATATTCTTTAGGCTACTCCTGCTCCTCAATGTCATGATGCTGCTCTGTCTCAAATTCCTACTACCTTTGATCACCAACATCATGTTGTTGCTGTGCTTCAATCTCCTGTTCATTTTGTGGTTCAAGTTGTTGCTCAAACTGCTGCCCTTCCTCTTGTACCTGTTGTTCATCACCACTGAGTTGCTGCTGATCAACACTCTCCTCTTCTTGGTCTTGCTACTATTTTCCTTCACCACTGTCATGCTGCTGCTCTCCATCACTTTCTTCCTGCTCTTGCTGCTGTTCTCCTTCACCACTGTCATGCTGCTACCCCTCATCTTCAGTTTGTTGTTCTTCATCCCTTTTATCATGCTCATGCCCTTCCTCTTCTTGTTGTCCACTTCCCCCTCCTTCTCCATGCTCTTTTGATTATTATGTGATGAATCTGAGCCTTCTAGGAGTAGGTCTGCTAGAGGAAGGCGAGGGGCGATGAGTAGGCGATGTGGGGGATGTATGGACTGGAGGGACAGTGAGGAAATCCAGGTGATTGATGAAAACATCCCAAGAAAACTCTTTCTTCTCAAGCTGGTGAAGGATGATGATTTTAATGAGGGAGTGATGGAATAGAGAGGCTACTTGCTGTGATGGAGGCTTCTTCCGGACAGAGGAAGCCATTTTCTCAATGCTTTTGCACAAGAAGAAAGGAATATTGAGCTACTTGGTTCTTGTGAAGTGCATCAACAGTCAGATGTGGTATGCATAAACTCAGGAGAATCTCCCTTCACAAGTGAAATACTTCATTATAATCTTCATAAGGGGAGCATAGCTGGCTAGAAGATAAGAAAAAGGGAAAATAGCAGGGCATGCTTCTCTATGCTCAGGCTTGAGGAAGGGTTTGTAGTCATCCAAGTCTAAATAGGCTTGCTTGAACCATTTCTCGCCAATGTATGGGATTTTAGTGGCCTTGGATATAGACCTCGGGGAGAACTTGAAATCAAGGCCTGCTACTTGAAAATGTTTGTCTTTGAACCTCAAGGCGCACAAATGTGTTAAAGGTGAGAAACTTTGGACTTCTTGTACCCTCTGGCAGAAATCCAAGCACCCCACCTCATGAAAATTGAATAGGATAGATGGGTGTGCATTGACTTCCTCAGTAGAAATTGGCTCATATATCTTGTGCAACCCACTTCTGCTATCTTTCCTAGGAGGCATATTGACTTGGATGCGCTCCTGCAACAACAAAATGCTTCAAAGTTTTTGAAATGCCTTCTTTAAACCAAATCTGTCTCAGTCTGTCAACTCACCGTTTGATTAGGTAACAATGATTTTGGATGCTGTGTAAAATGTCCCTTTTTTGATATAAGACCCCTGTTCCTTCAGAATGATGTCTTTCCCCTGGATATACAACTCAACAAATAAAATTGAAGAACAAAAACACAGTCAAATAGAGATAGATAGTCAAAGTGAATTTGTTGTGTGTTGTGATAAGGTCACTCTGCCTTTTGATGTTTTGAGGACAACAATATATTCTTGTATTTTTGACCAAGGTAAAACCACAATCTCCTTAATTTCAAAATCCTGCTCTTCTTCCTAGTATGCAACTCAACCAATCAATCCCACACCATAAACATGGCCAACCAGAGTGTATACACACAGTCAAAGTCACTGTTTATAAGATAAGTTAACAGGGCTTATGGTGTTTTTTATGATGTAGTAATAGAGGCCTGTAGAATTCAACAATATAAACTCCCATTCAACCAAAACCTACTCCTTTTGGTGTGCCTTTCAACAAATATTTTCAACAATATGAAGACAGTTGGTCAAAGAAGGCAATACACAGTCCAAGGTTTATTGTGTAATAGGTGACAGAGCTTATTTTGCTTTTGATATGGTCAAAGAGAATCCTGTAGGATTTAAACAGCAATAAAACCCTCCTCAAACAGAACACTGCCCTCTTTAAACTCTATTTTCCCCCACACAAATTTTGACAGAAAAAACTCCTACTGATTTACACTGCTTTTGTCACTAAGGTCGGTTTATGGTGAAAGGGCAACCATAACCTTATTTTTTATCATATCGGGGCAGATTTTGAACATTGGCTAAGTAGTACATGTATGATCCCAATGGTTGAAATTAGGAGCAATGTTTCACTCTTCAAATGCTAAACTTTCCACCTTTAAAACAGGGCCCTCATATCTCATCATTCTTTTGAGGGTAGTTTAAAGGGTTTTTTCATATCAATACAACTCACAAACTTTTGATGTTTCACCAGCCACAACAAATCTTGTTCTTCACACAAAATTCGAAACTTATGGTTTAAACTGTGACTTTTAACCCTCCCAGCACTTAGAAATTTTGAGAAAACAAGGGGGCACATAAAAATACCTCTACAACTCAATCAAAGGCCTTTTGAAGAGCTTGAGCAGCTTCAGAGGTGATTTGAAGGCATGTTGGGGGCTAATCATATGTGCGACGCGCTTGACAGAAAGAGTGCCGCACGAAATTTGTTGTCGGGTCACCTGTTGGGCCGACAGGACCCAAGGCTACAGGCACGCCACGCAGCCTTGTATCACAGTGCAAAAAACACGCCTGAGCGCGCTGCGCACACTTACAGGCGCGTCACGCAAGCTCCGACCTTTGAAAACTCTGCTTTTTCGTTCAAACCTCCTTCTCTGGTCTCGAGGGCAGCAAGATGGATCTTCTGCTCGGGCTTTGGAGTTTTCACAATGAATTTTGCAACGGTCCTATGGCTCCTTCAAATTCAATAAGTCGAAAAACCCCTTATTTTTTACTTATGATGACTTTGAAAGTGTTGCTCTTTAAAATAATGTCTTGTTTTGCTTTAACAACCCGGATGATTTTAACTGTTAGTAAAGAACGTGCCTGCATTTAAAGAGCTCTTAATAGGTATTGGCTTATTCACTTTATAAAAACATTCAAAAGGTTGAACTTTATTTCACTGTGCTTATATGTCTGGGAGGTGATTTCTGCCACTGTTAGACCTTTTGGAACCTACTGCTTCACCTCTAACAAATTTGCAACAACAGGGTGCTTTGACTTGTTTTCAAAGGGAAAGTGTCCACCTTTGTGACAGTAGCATACATACCTTGCTCTTAATGCTCTGGAGTTAATGATGCCCACTGTGAAACTAATCTTGATTATAGGTGCAAAACTGCAGTTGCATTCACCTATGTTTTATCATTCTCTATCAAAAAAGGGTGCTTTTTCTAACACCTCTCCCTTACTCAAAATGCATTGATATGGTGCCATTGACCTTTTTATAATGAACATGCCTATATCTGTTTTGAAATCCTCTCTAGAATCTGAAAGTATGTCAAAGTCCCTTTTGCATATTATGAACAACTGTGTTTAGTTGTATTTCCTCTTAGGGGAAATAAGCTCATATTTCCTTTGTCAACCATTATAAGAATATTTGAAAGACATCCTTTTATGAGTAGAGAGACCAGTATTCCTTAAAACATAATCATCATTATTTCTTTGCCTGTGTAATGACACAACTTGTCAACCATTCTTCAATTTGGTTTTGTTTTGACTGCAAACTGTCTTTTGAGAGAACAGTTGTTTAATAGATAAGCTTGACCTCCTTGGATTGCAGTGGTACCCCTGCTTTCCTTCTTGGTCTCTTACCACTTCATCTTTGATCAATCAAACTTTGAAAATAGTCAATGCCCTGGCCCTCTGCTTGTGAATCAAGGAGGCCCTTTACTTGGTGAAATGTCTGAAGATTGTTTGATAAGCATGCTTGACAAGGGTTCCTCTTATATATGATAGTAAGCAAACAAACTTGAAAACATTGATGCTTTTACCTCTGCCTGCAATCATTACTTTGCTTCAGAAAAACTGTGTCACTATCTCACTGTTCATTAAAACAAATCTGTCTTACAGTCAGTTGCAACTTTTCAAGTCAAGCTTTGGCTTTAACCCTCTGCTTATAAATGAAGGAGGTTTTTTAGCCATGACTTATCAACAACCTCTTAACAGTGTTGCTTTTTCTTCTGCTGTCCCTTCAGGCTGTGAATGAGGTCGCAAGAGTTTGATGAATAACTCTTTGCCCTGTAGATGCATCTCAGGCTCCTGATTACATTTAGAAGCAGCTGTCTTCTCATGTGGAGCCAAGAATTGTTTTCCGAGATGCTGACATGTTTCTTGTCCTTGTAAAATCCATCCAACAGTGTAAAACACCTAAAATCAGCTTGAGATTATGGTCTATGTATTGCCGAGTCTTAAGGGTGTATAAGTGGCGCGACTTAGGGCTGTGACTAACTTCATTAGCAGAGTGGGAGGTCTGTTATGACTGGTCTATAGCAGATGGAGGTTTTTTGGCTCTTTGATGGTTGCCAAGGTTGAGATGCCTTAAAGCGCCACATCCTAACTTAGGGGAGGTTTTTTGAACAGATTCGGATTGTCTTTTTAGAGCTGGTGGGCAGACTAGTATGGCCGAGGCTAGGTAGGATTTGATAATGAGGTTTCATCTCGTCATGGGCGGACTGGAAGGTAGGAGGGCAAAAAAGTTTTATGGGTGTTTCCCAGCTGGCAAATTTGACAAATTTTAGATCTGCTGTTGGAAAACTACGCTGTTACAACTAGTCATCACTAACAAGTAAAAAATACTGATGACTAACAGGAGGAAAAGCAGGTAATAGAAGAAAGGGTCTTCTAAAAGAAGCTAGGCAGAGGAAGACTTGGAGGAAGCATTCGATTATCGGTGGATGTGTTGCCATCAATGCCAAAGGGGGAGACTGTTGGAAATGTTGTCATTGATGGCAAAGGAGATGACAAAGGAAGAGCACTTGAAACATCAGCCAAGGAGCAGAGAAAGCAAAAAGAGAGGTAGCAGAGACAACAAAAGGAGAAATAAGGAGCAGCATCAGTCAAACAAGTAGCAGAGGCAGCAAAGAGAGCAGCAGAGATAGCAAAGACGCAGAGAGGTAGCAAGGCAGCATAGAAGGAACAGTAGAAGAAGGCCGGTTAATAGCAGATCTGGAGAGACAGAGCAGTGAAGATTGGAAGGGCCTGAAGGAGTTTAATACAGAGGTTTATTTATGTATTAGGGGTTTAATACAGTTGCAGATGAATGCTGGAAAAGATAGAATTAAGAGTGGACTTGGAATAAACTCTGCATGAAGAATTCTGTGTAGATATGGCTTGAAGTTCTGGGAAATCATGCCTTCAACCGGGTTTGGAATATTGAAAGCGTGACCAATTAAGAGATGGTCGATGAGAGACGAAGTCTATTGTTTAACCGTGTGCGCGACTAAAAGAATGATGAACTATGCGTGAGGCGATATTACGTGGAGAAACCATGCTAAAAGAAATGGCGCGGAACCTTGAAGAACCGTGGAACCAAGAGGGAATAGTGACGGTGGTTTCAGAGGAAAAACCAGCAGTATCACGCGCCCTTGGGAGTGGTAAGCAGTAACACCTTTTTGGACGCGATACATGCCTCTGTGTGACACGTGGCAGAGGGCGGTATTGTAAACCATTTTCATCGCGTGAATTCTAAAGAATAACCCTGGTGCTACTAATCTATGCGATATTCGTCGGTTACCGTCGGATCTGTTGGATGGGCGCGACGAGATTGTGACCGTCAGATGAAATGTGTGGGACCCCCTACATAAAATTCCGAGAATCGTTACCCAAGCTGGAGGATACATAAACATAAATTCCGAGAATCATTACCCCAGCTGGAGGATACACTAAAGACTGAAGCGGCAAAGTACACATATAGCAGCGCTTTATATAAGTGTAGCGCCTTTTAAATAAAGAACCAAAGTATACACATATATACATATATGTGAAGTACTCTATAGCTCGGGCCTAATACAACCAAAGTACCATAAGGTGGGACCCTCACCCAATCGCATCGGAGAAAACTGTGGCAGCGAAGCATGACAATAGAAGTTGCGATTGCGATGAAGATGCGGACCCGACGGGTCTGTGAACTATGATTCATAAGTGCTTGAGTTCCGGCATAACAGTGTTTCATCGCATCGGCATTTGATTGCAATCGGAGTAATCACATCGCATTAGATCGGAGTGATCGCATTGGAGCATAGGAATATTGGAACATGCAACTAAAAGTTGCGATTGCGATTAATTGCAATCGGAGTAATTGCATCGCCTCGGATCGGAGTAATCGCAATCGCATCGCATCGCATCAGAGTAATCGCAATCGAAGCAATCGCATTGCATTGGAGAAAGATGCAAACTCGACAAATAGAAAAAGGGTTTATGAAGCTATGGGGCCCGAACCTTTCAAAGGTTAGTGTTGGGATTGATAAAATGATATATGATGTGAAATAAGGGGTGTACTCTAGTATGAATTGAGAGAGGTATACATATATTACTGGAGTTAAAATCTGGGGATACATGCCTTTATACATCGAATTGAAACAACAGATAGGGGATTGTGGGTTTACCGGCCATCATTTAGATTTTACAAAAAGAGACGCCGCTTATGAAGATTGAAAAGTTAAAAGTTGCAATGGTCCAATTTTAATAGTCAAATCATAATATGAAGTTGCAGGTTGAGCTTTAATACCGGGAACATATATTGATTAATACGCCAAAGACCATGGAGTAGTGGAGAATTTCAAAGGCCTTATAATCATGGTCTAATTCATCGCACAGACAGATACAAAGAGCGCAAAGTTGTGGGTCTTGACATATATGATCTCATAATCAAAATATAAAGGTAGAAAACGTTGGAGGCGCATTATGAATTTTATAATAAGGTATAAGATCATTAAGGCAAAGAACAAAGTTCCCACATACATAATCTGTTAGACATGGTTCACAACCATAAGATAACCGTGGAAGGAAAAGGGCTCCAGATATGTTTATTTAGATTGCCAGATCAACAGTTATATATATATACAGCAGACACACAATCACGGTGAACAAGAATATGCACAAGAACGAATTTGACAGGTGAACAAGCACAGAAAACTGGAAAATATGTAGAAGACGGTGAGCAGAAGAAGGTAGGACAGTTACCTGACAGCAGCAGAAAAGACAAAGCCAGCAAAGCCAAAAGCCAGAAAATTGGCTGAGTAAAATTGTTTTTATGTAACCGAAAATGTGAATGTTGTAATTGATTTTTATTGTTTGTGATGCATTGGCAAGTCTTCGGAAGAGAACAAATATCCCACTGTAATGTTAAATTGGTACCTACAGTTTTATTTTCTGAATGAGCGGATAAAAGAGATGAGAAGGCAGAAGGCAAAGAGACATGGCTGTCCATTTCGAATTCCAAGTAGAATACAAACAGCCATGAAGCTATTTTGTATAAAACAGGGTAATATCCAAGGGGAGAATGTTACGAAAACAGAGTGAAAGAAGAAGAGAGTGTGCAGCAGAATTGAAGAGAGTTGAAGAAAATAAGAAAGCTGCAAGAGGTTAGATAGAGTGAGTATAGAGAATGCAGAGTATGGAATTGAGGCAGAGAAGATAAGAAGGAGGAGCAGAACGAGATGTCGTGAAAAGTCAGAGAATGCAGAAATGAAGCAGTGAGGCAGAGTAGAAGGAGGAGCTGAGCAAAGAAGAAGGAGAAGTTGATAGTGAATCTGAGAAGATGCAAAAATGATATAAGGACAGATATGGGGACTGTTGAACAGAGGAAGAGAAGGTACAGAACAGAGCTGATATCCAAGGTAAATCAGCAAGTGTTTTTCTTTTGAAAGAGTAAGGAAGTTGAAGCTTCCCTATCAAGTTGTAGCTTGATAGATGTCAGTTGTAGTTGACTGAGGTAGGAGCCTCATGTAGGTTGGTGCCTGCAGAAAATAGATGGGAGTTGGTGCTTCCACATCAAGTTGTAGCTTGATAAAATTTCAGTTGTAGCTGACTAAGGTTGGAGCCTCCTGTAGGTTGGTGCCTGCAGAAAATTGATGAGAGTTGGAGCTTCCTTGCAAGTTGTAGCTTGCAGAATTGAGGTTGGAGCCTCCTGTAGGTTGGTGCCTACAGAAAATCAGTGGTGAGAGGCAGTTGGAGCTTGCCTTTGCATCACAACAATAATAAGATGTGTTTTTCTCCCTTTATGGGTTTCCACTTATATCTGGTGTATCTTTATATGATGTTTATGTGTTGATCTGGTTTATATCATCTACTTAATACTTGCTGCTCTCATATTAAGTCTACTGTTACATTATATTAATGCTTGCTACTCACATTCTAAGATTACTCACATGTTAAGTTGAACATGAAATTAAGGTGTAAACAAGTGTTAATGAAAAAGTTTTAAAAGTCCATGAATGTGTTAAACTGATTCACCCCCCCTCTCAGTTTAACTAAGGGTTCAACAACATTTTTGGAGTGGACGGAGTGAGGGTCCATGAGGAGAAGATTAGGGCCATCAGAGATTGGCCGAGCCGAGGAACGTGACGGAACTTCGAGGGTTCATTGGCATATGTACTTATTACAGGAAGTTCGTCAAAGGTTTCTCACAGCGTGTTGAACCCCTTAGAGATCTGACGAAGAAGGGGGCATTCAGTTGGTCGGATACAACACAACGAGCCTTTGATAGGCTCAAGGAGGTGATGAGTAGCTTCCCAGTGCTTGCATTGCCGGATTTTACGCAGCCATTTGTCTTGGAGTGTATTCTATACGACAAGGAGATGTTGGCCATTATGCATGCCTTGGCCAAATTCCTACAGTATTTGGTAGGGAACAGGTTCAGGGTGAGGACTGATCACAACAGCCTCAGGTTCTTTTTGGAGCAGAAGCAGCTACAGGAGAGGCAGCAGAAGTGGATCAATAAGATCCAAGCATATGACTTTGACATTGAGTATGTCAAGGGTAAGAATAACGTGGTAGCAGATGCCCTTTCACGTAGACCAACCACGTTATCTCTTATGAGCTTGGATACAGATTGGAGGGCTCGACTTTTAGTGGAGTACTCCAAGGACAGATTTGCATGTGAAGTGCTGGATGGACAGGTGGCGGATGACAGGTATAGGGTGGTTGATGAGATCATCTACTACAGGGACAGGATCTTCTTGACTGAGGGATCTCATCTTAAGAAGAAGATACTCCAGGCATCACATGATTCTCCATTGGCAGGCCATCAGGGGTTTACCAAAACCTATAGGGCCATTAGAGAGAGGTTCTCATGGAAGGGCCTTAAGGAGGAAGTACTCCAGCACATCAGGGAGTGCGATGTTTGTCAGAGGAAAAAGGGGGAGATGAGCCATCCCGCAGGATTGTTGCAGCCTCTTCCCATTTCGGAGGGGAAATGGGAGAGCATGTCGATGGACTTCATCACAGGGTTGCCCATGGTGCAGGGCAAGGATTGTATCTTTGTCGTTATTGATCGGCTGACAAAGTATGCGCACTTTTTCACCATATCCGCGCATTACACAGCAGCGCAGGTGGCCGAGCTGTTCTTCAGAGAGGTTTTCAGGCTGCATGGTCTTCCTAAGACCATCATCAGTGACAGGGACAACCGCTTCATGGGCGGATTTTGGCAGGAGCTTTTCCGGCTAGTGGGGACGGAGTTGACACCGAGTACCAGTTATCACCCACAAACGAATGGACAGACGGAGATAGTTAACAAGTGGCTGGAAGGCTACTTGCGTAACTATGTCGGTGGGCAGCAGCGAGCATGGCTGAAGTGGTTGCATTTGGGGGAGTACTGCTACAACACAACACATCACATGTCCATTGGTATGTCACCGTTTTATGCTTTGTATGGGTATCATTCCTTATCTTTTGCTGATGTGATGTTCGATGCTAGTAAGGCTCCTAGAGCCAAGATTTGGATCCAAGAGAGTCAGGACATTCTCCAAGCTCTCAAGGACAATATGGCTACAGCACAAAACCGACAGAAGCTGTATGCTGACAGAGGTCGGGTGGAGAGACAGTTTGAGGTAGGGGACTTGGTCTACCTACGATTACAGCCATACCAACAGTCATCGCTGAAGCAGAAGGGAGCTGAGAAGCTCAAGCCTTGCTTTTACGGGCCATACAGGGTGATACACAGGATTGGGCAGGTTGCGTATGAGTTGGAGCTGCCCCAAGTCAGCAAGATCCACAACGTTTTTCATGTATCATGCCTGAAGAAGGTGCTGGGGCAGCAGGTGACAGTGACAGAGGAGCTACCACCCACGGATGATGAGGGGCACTTGGTGTTGCAGCCAGAGGCTATTATTGATACCAGGGAGAGGCAGCTACGGAGCAGGACAGTCCGGGAATTCTTGGTGAGGTGGAAGAATTTGCCGGATGAGGATGCCACTTGGGAGAGTGAGAAGATTTTGCAGCATCTGTCACTTCAGTTGCTTGAGGACAAGCAACATTTTGCTGGGGGAGACTGTAATATTCCTAATTAGCGACAGCGAATTGGAATATTCAATTTTGTTCAGTTTTGCCGTCTATAGTTTATAAATAAACAAAAAAGTGAGTGGAGGAGGTCTAACTCACTTAAGTGGAATAAAACACCCTCCTAGTAGCACAACGTTGTGACTTAAGGGGGAGCCAAGGGGGGCCAAGCACCACGTAGAGAGGGGGCCCACGTATGCTCTAGAAGCTACTACGCAGGAGAGGAAGAGCATGTGGCAAGAGAGGGAGGCTATGTTGAGGAGATGGGCCTTATGGTTGGAGGAAGACCAACGTTATAAAAGAGGGAGGAGCCTTCTCATTTGATTCATTCTGTTGTGGATGATATTGAGCTAGACGTTTTGTCTTCTTGAGCACGCTTGCTGTTTAGCCTGTTTGCAGTACTGTTTAGTGCATTGAGTGTCTCCGGCCGGAGATCTCGCCCTTAGCCCCAGGGGACTTCGAGTGCCTGCTCGGGCAAGGTTATTTTTTCAGTATTTTGTGAGAGGTTTTGGTGTTTGGGTTGTTGCGGAGTTGGGCTTTCATAGAGACTGTGCAGTCACTGAGAGGGAGGACGCAGTCCATCTTGGAGGTGCTCCGGATCGGGATTTCTGCAGGGGATTGAGCTGAGATTTTGAGCAGAGGATCAGCCTTTGCCTGTGGGAGGATTTTGGTGGAGTTTGAGGCAGTGTTTCAGTCATTCTCATTTAGCCTCTACGCAGAGCCTTGGAGGCCAGCGTAATTCCCCAAGGGGGTGTTTTTCGGAGGTCGGCCATTTTCGATATGGTTTCTGGGTTTTGTCGGGATTGGTGAGTAGAGGAGATTTCTAGATTTTCAGCTCATTCCGGCAAGGGGAGCAACCCCTAGTCTTCAGTTCATTCTAGCAGTAATAGCTACACGACAGTTTTCCAGCAGCTGGGACGCAGTTCAGAGAGCAACCATTTTTGGTGTATTCTGAGAGTATTTCTTCTCTTTCCTTGAGCAAGTTTAGGTGCCATCACTCTGATCACCTATTGTACTTCATCATATTTCTCAGTTTAATAAAATGGCATAACATTTCCTCTCTATGTTTCTGGATGAGTTGCCGTACATTCTTTCTATGCTATTATATGTCTGTTGCACTGTTATTTTTATATATTCTTGAGTATTCTAGTTCTATACCACTTGGTGTGTTTATCTTTCACTCTTAGACAGAGTCTGGAAAGGGCCAGGTAGCCTTCGGATCTGATCCTCTTTCTAGAGGCGGAATATCCGGTAAATGCCCTCCCAGTCCATCTCTGGTTGGAGTTTGCCGTGATTTAGAGTTATCCCCGAAACGGGATATTACAGAAGTGCTTAGAGGTGGTCCGCTGCCATAATTGATACCTTACTGCGGTCATCAACAATGTCTCAGAAGTATCTTGTTGTCTCATAATTGCTTCATAGATAGATTGTTGACACAGTTAAACCTCAGATTTAATGCACTACCACAGATAATGCCTTAGAGATAAGCTACTGCCTCAGATAATGTCTCAGAGATGATTTGCTGCGCAGGTAATGCCTCAAGATAGCTTGTTGCCACAGTTAGTGTCCTAGAAGCAATTTGTTTCCTTGGATAAGGCCCCAAAATGAACTCACTACCATAGATAATACTTCAAATAACTCGCTGCCACTGTTAGTGTCTTAGTGGCAATTCACTGTCTTAGATAGGACCACATAATGAACTGATGGCTACAAATAATATTTCAGATAGCATGTTGCCACAATTAGTGTCCTAGAGGCAATTTGTTGCCTCAGATAATGCCACAAAATGGATTTAGTATCATAGAGAAGGCCTTAGAAACCCTCATTGCCATAGAATTGTTGTCTCATAAACCATTGCTGCCACAAAATGGATGAATGCTGCCTTAGACAATTATGCTAAATAGAGTTTGGCCCTGTAGTAAGAGAGAAAGGCAAATTGGCTAGGGTGGAATCTTTCATCACTGAAACCAACCAGAGAAAAGGGGTCTTAAAAGTTAAAACCCTCCAAGAGACTCAGCCCAAAAGTCAGAAAGATCAACAATCCATGATGATCAAAATGAATTTCGTCCCTCCTTTTTATAGATTTCCTTTGGGGTTTTCCCCTCTTAATTTTAATTGAGTGGCTCACAAGTTTCCTTCCATTTGCCAAATTATCTAATGTTACCCTAGTAACATCAAATAGTGGGTTCCTCCTTTACAAATGACTATAGCCTACAGGGTTATATAGGCTACTATGTCTGTCTTTGGGCAATTTAATTTGAAGAGGACATTACAAGTTGCAAACCTTATAATGCAAATTGACTTTAGATTGTGTGACGTTAAGAGCAATCCAAATTGTGCTTAAGTTATGACCTAAGTCACTTGACAAAATGACACAAGACACAAAGGACATGAAAATGTGTCTAAGACACCACGACCCCAAAATAGGATACAAAGGATACATTATATATATATATTTCCTATGTGGTTATCGGACCTTGGAGATCGGTGATCACTACATCCATGAAATATTTGTATCAGGCAGATCCACGCGAAGGGATCACTTCTTGCTGGTTCAACCACGAAGCCTGACCCTGAGAGTGTCGAGACAATTGAACTAGTGACTTCTCAATAGCAAAGGTGGTTTAATGACGGGGACTCGATCAATTGAGCTAACCTTCGTGGCTACACACACACACACATATATAATAACAAAGTAGTGAATTACATATATAAAAATGAAATATAGACACAAAGGTTCAATGTTTTTTAGTATTTAGAAACCAAAATATTTACATGATGATGATACAAATTCAATCATACAACTAGAATTGCATAAATAATGATTGAATGATAAACATATAAGAAATGAGAACCATAAACTGCAATTTTCTCATTAAGTTAGAAAAATCAAAATGTATCACATAGATATTGAGTCACTGCTACTACAAGTGGGAAAGCAATGGCAAATACAAAATAGGATAGATACTAGAACAATAGATGGAGGGATCTCATAGCTTTTCATTACCTATATTCGTTCTCCATGTCATCATTATCAAAATCAACATCATTGCCACTGCTCTAACACAAGTTCTCTTCTCAATTAGTGAACCATGGTTGGAGGCTTCTCTTCAATAAAATCCATCATCACAATTCCATGTGTGGCATTATTGATGCATATGGGTTAAACATAAGGTTGATATAACTTTTAATTAAAGTTCTCCAATGGTATATAAGAAGTTGAGATCATAATGTGGGTGGATCACCTCTTAGGAATAAGTTTTGTCATTGTGGCACATGATAAGAAATGCTTAGTAAAACATCTTAAGGGTCTTTTCTTGCATAAGAGGTTTTTTCATGCAGCAAGAGGATGGATTAAGTTGAGAGAAGAGCCTCATGGCTAACTGTTGTAGAAGAGGAGGAGATACTGCCCCATGAGTTGCCTACCAAGAATAGGGCTTCTTAGCCTCATCGTCTCTAAGCACATCTTAACCTCCAAATATCTCAGTTCTAGTGGAAAAATATAGGAATCCCTCCTCGACCTCATCAAGGGATGGTCTATCTTGATATATCTATCTTAATGCATCTCCTCCCTTGTGAAATCTCACCATTTGTGTGAGGAGGGATTTTGTGTGAAGTCCCACCATTGAGCCAATCATTGTTGTAGTATTTGGGTTTAATGAGTGAGCCAATCAGTGCAAAGTTGTGCAATTCTTATCCCAAGTTGGTGACAAAAATATCTCGTATGGTGTTGAAAAGGGTCTCTGCTAATGTCCCATACTTGAGGCTTTCATTTTGTAAAATATCGGTCTTTACGAACTCGATTATGGAATTCCACACCTCATAAATCTCGCTTGGGATGCGCTAGTCTATGTTTGCATATCACAACAAAGAGATAATAGGGACCGTGATCTTAATGGTAAGATCTACCCTCCCTCACCAAGCATCATCTAACATTATATCCATGACCTTTTTTGAAGAAGCTTGAAATAACCATGGACCCAAGAGTGGTCTTGAACATAATGAATGAGGAGGCAAACCATGTATCTGCAATCTTCAATAATGATAAATGTGTGTACTCTTTTATAGTGTGTGAGGGCATTGGTATGGTTTTGTAAAAAATTGTGGATATGGCATGCTTCCTTAATAAGAATTCCGATCCATGTCACAATTGAAGCAATAGATTTAAGTGCCAAATTCAAAAAATGATCAATGCAAGGTGTCCAAAATATTTATGGATAGTTAGCTTCCACAATCACACCATCAACCTTGCAAATAGGGGTGTTCTATCTATAATAATTTGCACACAAGAATCAACACCTACATCTTCAATAAATTTAATGTACTACTCACCCATATATTGTGCATCCTTGCATTTTCCAAGGGCATCCATCTCTTTCAAGAATATTGGTCCATTCAAGGAAGACACTATGAAGTTAATGAGTGGATGAAATGTTGCATTTGTCGATCTATCAAAAACAATACTAACACTAGATGAGGGCCATGATGATTTAATTGGCTTTAGCTAGATATCCACCTTATTTTTTGCCTTAACCAACAATGTGGTTCTAAGCTTTTCTGAACCAGGAGGCACATATTTTGTGTTAAGATTTTTGGTAGCATCGAACATGTGTTCTAGTCTCGATTTGCGTCCAAAAGGCCAAGGAGCATGAGACTTCCAAAACCCAGAAAAGGTTTCGGGAGAAAACAATTAGAAATTACTCCACTAAATTAATTATCAATAATTAAAAAATGTCGAAGTCTAACTTAGGAAAATTGATTAATTAATGGGAATTAATTGAGGAGATCGACTTATGCTCTAGAGATTTCCAGAAAATTGACTTAGATCAAGTCTAAGATGATCTTAGCCATTGATCACGATTAGATCTTGGCTGTTGATGCTCCAACGAGAGATTATAAGAGCAAGTTGATGGGATGAGAAAGACACAAGAGGGAGAGAAAGTTAGCTAAGGCAGATCGAGCTACCCAGTTGTAGTGATTCACCAAGGGATAAGTTCGAGCCAGAAAAGGAGAGCAATAAGGGTTTACAATAGGGATAAATTCTCTAGTGGTTTTCTAGTTTCCAACATCAGGAAAGGGAGGCCGAAATTTCCAGCAGAGAGGTTGAGTTCTGTAGTGCGAATTGCCTAGTTTCTAGAGTGAGTTGCCCAAAGAGGTTCAATTCAGCTACTAGTACCCGAATATAGCACCAAGAGGCCTAGCAAATTGTTTTCGGAGGCAGAAACAGGTAGGATGACTCACTTGGAGGGGTTTCCGGGGCAGATTGATTTATCCAGAGGTGACAATGCATAATCCTAGTCTAATTGTGCGAATTTCCAGGGGAGTGCGAGTTTGCCCAGCGAGGGCTAGATTGATTTGGAGAGAGGGAAAAATAATTTTCCCAGTTGAGATATAATTTTTGGAGCTGAGCCATGGAGGCTAGCAGTTGTAATTCTCCATTTCTCAGTTCCCGATTTACTTCCACAACATTTATTTTTATTGTGAAGAATCGCAGTGTGATTTGTTAATTACTGTAAACAATTAAATTTCTAATCGAAGAATAAATTCCAGTTGCCGCAATTTCAAGGAAATTTCACATGGTATCAAAGCATTGTTGATTAGATCAGAGGCTAAAAGGAAAAAAAAATGGTAGGTCGTGCAGTTTTAGAGGGAGATTTGAAGACAAGATTCATATTTGTGCATGCCAGGGGAGGGGTGCGAATCGCTGGGAAAAATTGCTTTCCAGAGGCAAGGTGCAGGAAAAGTTCGATTTGCTCGAAAACAGTGTTACATGGGGACTCGCCCCCCCACCTAGGGGTCTAGAATCCTTGCCCCCTCACACTTTGGGGTCTTGGGGACTTCTAGGGGATGTTTCTCGATGCCCCCAAAAATCAGGAAATTAAGGGGGACATCAAAGGGGAGGTTTCCTCAGATTGAGGGGTCGAGAGTGCTTTAGGGGGCATGAGGGGGTGTGAAGGGGGCGTGAGGGGACGGGAGGGGGCGTGTGGGGCCCACAATTAAAAAATAATAATTTTTAAATGAAAAAAAAAATTTAATGAAAAAATAAAAAGATATTTAAATAATCGATTGTTTAATTAATTTACAGTGTTACACGGGGTCTCGCCCCCCCACCTAGGGGTCTAGATTCCTCGCCCCCTCGCGCTTTGGGGTCTTGGGGACTTCTAAGGGGTGTTTCCCTCACGCCCCCTCACGCCCCTGCACACCACCTTCACGCCCCCTCACGCCCCTTTTAGTTTATGGTTTCATGTTAAAAGTTGGTGTGACACTTAGCATGTTTGAGAATCCAAGTGATTTCAAATGGTGACATGGTTGATCCTGATATATTCGTGCAGCAGCGGGATGCAGAGACTAGTGGGGCATTACCTTGAGCATTTATGCTCATTTATCATTATGATGATATCATTTGATATTCATATGTTATGTTTTATGTTTTATGTTTCAGACATAACTTATTTGCTTTTAAGTTTTATGTTTCAGACTTGAGTTGTAAACTTCAGTTTAAACTTTATTTTGAATCTTGATATAATATGTCGTATGATATCTTAAAATTTATTTTCATTGTACATTGTTAGTAGTTACATTAATGATTATTCAGTTACAAACTTACAAACTTACATGTATGATTGTATGATGTATGTTTTAAGTTTTAAGTTTTAAATTTGTTTCAGTTATATGATTCATCATTCATCGATTTATAATTTTATCATTTATGATTTATCTGTCATGATGTAAGTGTATGATGACTGTATATACATTCCTTGCAAAAATACAGTTACATTATAAATATTAAATTTTATAATTTGTATGACCCCGACATCCCCCCACGTTTCCTGAAAATTGGCAGGGAGCTTTTGCATAGGCCGCTCCCGCGCTCCCTCCCCCCTCTGGTGCAGGAGCATCAACCTGTGCAATGCAAATTTCATTTTTCAAACCTTCCAGAAGTCAACGTGGCCACAAAAACAATATCTTCGTTAAATTCACATTATCTTATTGAGTTTGTTTGTAATTTGTTAGCTTACGCAATTTCTTTTAGGGATGTGAAAGATCTTAAAATAGATTGGATCTCAAAAGGATCTGATCCTTAAATTGTATTGAGGAATATATATATGGTAAGTGTGAGTGCGTAGGGAGGGGCCAGATGGAATGTACTATCCAGTGCTAAGAGGGCGATTTGGCTCATATAGGCCATATTGTAATTCGAATTCGAAATTATATAAATCACGTGTTTTGTTATTATGAATTTTCTGTAATTGTGTAAACAAGCCTATTAGTTCTTCAGTTTCCGTGATCCTGCGTGTTGTCAGAGGTGTGTCTTAATGAATGTCGTTAGTATTCTCTGCCAACACGATGAACCCCAATGATAAAGGGATTCAAACTCATCCAGATGCACGTTTCTTTGCCATTTCGGTTGAGTTTCCAGAGTTTAATAACAAGGATAAGACACTCATTCTTCAATTTTCTGTCAAGCATGAGCAGAATCTTGACTGTGGTGGTGGACGTGAGACGATGACTGCGTTGAGGAGTTGGATAGTGATCCATAAAATAGATAATGTAACAGGTAGAATGAACCAGGTGAATCGTGCACCAAGGTTTTTTTGAGCCATCGCCGCGAAGTCACATTGTTTGCTGCTTTGTGAGTAGATTTGGTGGAGGATTAATTTTGAGTTTTAAAGTGTGTGAATTTTGTTTGGAGGCCTACATTAAAATCCGCACCGAGGCCTATGTTGGTTATCTGTGTAGAGTGAGGCAACATTGAGTTCTGTACAAGAGTCTCGTCGAATGAGAGAGATCGATCGTGATCATCCTAATGATCCGATCGAAGTTAATTAAGGAATCGATGTTCTCATATATTTTCTACGTATGAAGAAGAGTGCCAAAGTATTGACGAATTTTATCTCTGCGTAATGAATTATTTGTTCAAATCGTGGGCCCATAACCCACAGATCTACGAGTTTGGAAAATATGCAGTTTTGCTGCATCAAAGTGGGATAAGAGCGAGGAAAATATTTCCTGCGAGAAAGAGTTTGCATGCGAAGGGAGAAGAGGTACAGTTCTGTTGAAGATTTGCAAGCTTGTGGCCTTTATATTGCCGTGCAGGTGAGAAGATTGCAACGACCTAGAGCCAGGAGTGCTCAAATGGTTCCAGAGGAGAGAACCAGAGAGATGCAGAAAGACTGGGCTCAGAAGAGAGAAGCTCAGTGAGGTATCGTGTAGCAGGGAGGACTTGCTATTGCAGAGGTTTTGTTGCAGCTCACGGAAAGATCATACAGGCAATTCCACAGAGGATGTGGGTAGAATTGCTAAGGGATGAAGGAGGCATATAACCAGGAGGTCATAGAAATTTTGTACCTTGGGAGTCTGATGCAGGAGCATCAACCTACGCAAATCAAATTTCATTTTTCAAACCTTCCAGAAGTCAACTTGGCCACAAAAACAATATTTTCGTTAAATTTGCATTATCTGATTGAGTTTGTTTGTAATTTGTTAGCTTACGCAATTTTTTTTAGGGATGTGAAAGATCTTAAAATAGATCGGATCTCAAAAAGATCTGATCCTTAAATTGTATTGAGGAATATATATATGGTAAGTGTGAGTGCGTAGGGAGGGGCTAGATGGAATGTAATATCCAGCGCTGAGAGGGCGATCTGGCTCATATAGGCCATATTGTAATTCGAATTCGAAATTATATAAATAATGTGTTTTGTTATTATGAATTTTCTGTAATTGTGTATACGAGCCTATTAGTTCTTCAATTTCTGTGATCCTGCGTGTTGTGAGAGGTGTGTTTTAGTGGATGTCGTTAGTATTCTCTGCCAACACGGTGAATAGTTTCTACCCCGATGATAAAGGGATTCAAACTCATCCAAATGCATGTTTCTTTGCCATTTTGGTTGAGTTTCCAGAGTTTAATATCAAGGATAAGACACTCGTTCTTCAATTTTCTGTCAAGCATGAGCAGAATCTTGACTGTGGTGGTGGATGTGAGACGATGACTGCGTTGAGGATGTTATCACTCAGATTTTCCTTGAAGTTGTTGGAAGAGGAAAGGGGTCCGAGGTAACCACAAACCAATCTTTTAGATACAAAATCTAGACAATCTGTATCCAGAGAGGGCTCTCTCTTTCAAGTTTAGCTTTGTTTTTAGAAGATATTAGGCTAGTTATAAAGTCTAGGGGTTTTGTTTGAATTTGAATGGTGGAATTCCGTAACTGAGGGCAAGATTAAGTAGTTTCAGGCCATTGGGCTATGGAGTCAAAAAGATGGTTTCACTGGATTAAGTTTATCAGCAAAAGATGGCTTTACAGGGCAAGATAATCAAACCAAAGAACAATTTTAGATCTAAAGTGAATGGAATGGGTTTAGAATGGATGAAAGGAAATTAAGAATCTTTCAACATATTCATAGAGAGAAAATGAGTGATTACCAATAAAGAGCAGTTAAGTATTCTTTACTAAATAATCAAATGCATAAACTGGCTAAACAAGACCAATTAAGAATTCATTGTTTATAACCAATTTAGAAGAAAACATTTAGAATAAAAATGATTGAAATCAGATTACACTTAAGTACTTTCTGATTTATTCTCTTTCATTAATTATTCATAAATGAAACACTGTGATATAATAAACAGATATAAAGACTTCAAACACAAGGGAAAGGATGACTTATTGATCCGTAGTTCGACACATGAATCCTGTAAAAAGTCTTTGGCGTCAATCCATCATCCAGCTAGCCAAAAAGAATTTTCTCCAATAGAACTTTATTCCAAAAAGTCAATGTTACAGCAAAGTATAAGAATCCACCTAAAATACTTCCAAGAGTGAAGTATTTATACAAATTCTAAACTAAAATATCTTGAAAAAATATCAAGATTAGTTCACAAATCTCTCCAACTATTTTACATAAATAGAACTTAAGTAAAGGACACTCAAACTAATGCATCTATTTGACACTATTTTGTATGGATAGGTGATGACAAAGAGGAGAATTCGAATTTGATCCAACTCTTACTTGATGATGAGGCATCCAAGTCACTAACTCCTTCCTTTCTTTGTGCATTCTGCTCCAACAATTCTGCAAACTTGGGGTCCAATGATATCTTTGTATTTCTCAATCCGTAATAGATATGTAAAAAGTGAAAGAGGTTATTGTGGATTAATATGTTGGTGAGATAAACCTCTTTCAGTTTCCCAAAATTCCTCTCCAGCTGTGCACAATAGTCTCTGTAAAAATATGTGTAAAACAGAGTTTTACAGAGTCTGAAAAATTACAGAGTCTGAAAAATAGCCTGTAAATATGTGCATGTATCTCTCATTCTGAAATCACTGTGCAAAAAGTGAGATAGGTTTTTGTAGATGGGTCTCTAGGGACAAAAACCTCCTTCAGTTTTGTATGATGTATTTCGGATTTACCACAATCTTCTCTGCAAAATGATGACTTAACTGGTATTTTCTGCAAAAAGTGCTTTCCAACATTGTTTAATATTCCCAAAACCATAATAGCTATTAGAAAAGTGAGAGAGGTTTTTGTAGATTGTCCTCTTAAGAACATAAACCTCCTTCAGTTTTGCAAAATTCATCTTGAATTGATCACAATAGTTTCTGCAAAACAATGACTTAAACATGAAATTTCTCCAAAAATGTTCCTTCTTGTTGCTTTTTTCATCTTTTCACTTTTTGTTCTTTTGACTGTTTTACTTTCACTTTGGATAAACTTCATTGTGGCTGGTGAAAGTGTTTTCATCTTTGTTTAACCCTTAATATCTTCATGTTTACTTTCAGTGTTTACTGTTTACTTTTTACCTTTTACTGCTCTATTTTTTATCTGTCTTCACTTTGTCATGAACTTGTATGTTCTGTTTTGTAACTGTCTTCCCTGCTGTTTATCTTCATGCTAGCTGATTTACTTGACTTGGTCTTCAATCTGATACTCTTTGACTGTTCTTTACTGTGTCCTTTTACCTTCAATGTGTAGTTTAGGTTTTTACTGTCTGTTTCAACAGTAAATCGTTTAATATCTTGTTTCCTTTGCTTGTCTTTCAACTGTATGTTTTATCTTCCATCTCTGTTTGAATAGATTTGATAATACTCTTGGAGTAAACAAGTCTTATGACTAGTATTAAGACTGTTTATCCAAGGATGTGGTCTTCTGATTACCTGTAAAACAAAACAAATTGTTAAGAAAGCATTGGTTTGCAGGGGAGGTCGAAAAGGTTTCATTTGATGTTGAGAGGTCTGTGGAGTGAATCTAGAATGATTTTTGGGAGGTAAACCATGCTCGAATTGGTTAACAGAGGCTTCAGGTGGCGCAGCTGGGTTACAAAGGGTTTGACTGCACAATTAGGTGAAAATGAGCAATACTAGGGTGTTTGTGTTTAAACGAGTAAACGGTTGACATTGGCGGGTAAGCTTTGAATGAACAGTGATTTGAACAGGTACTGGTTATGGCGGAAGAACCTTGGAATACTCGACTGCGATTCTCTTCAACAAGGTAACGGTCGGCAGACTTCAACAGTTGATTTTTGAAATTTGTTGCATGGGAGAATGGTTAGTGCACGAGATAATGAAAACGACGCGGGAACATTTGTTTTATTCACAAAGTCGAAAGGTTGGCGGGTTTTTAATAATGACGTCAGTAGGTGCGATGGACACGTCACAGAGGGCAGGCGGTAAGCGGTTTCTTTCGCACCGCTTTTGAGGGAAGGCGGTATTGAGCGGATGGGCAGCGATTCCATAGAGCGAATGACGCGTGGCAATGGCACTGTTTGAAAACCACCTGCTTTTCGCACGTTATTGTTCGGATCAGGATGGTCAGTGGAATTATCAATAGCCGTTGATCTTGGAGCAGCTGATCGAACGGTGGTCGGGGCGTGAGGTTGACGGGGGGTTAATAGGGCGAGCCCGACGTGATTTTTTATTAATTAATCGCATCGGGAGCGATTTGATTGGTGGAGTAAGGTTTATTAATTAATCGTGAGGATTAATTAATTTATGTGTACGATGAAGGGTCGGGGAGGAAAAATACGCAAGGGATGGTTTATTTTTGTTTTAAACATATATAAAATACGTTTAAATCTTTTTCGAATAATTTATTATATAGTAATTAAATCAAAACGATTTATTTACCATAGGGGGCAGGAATAATAT
This sequence comes from Pinus albicaulis, assembly GCA_034641835.2. NCBI lineage: Eukaryota > Viridiplantae > Streptophyta > Pinopsida > Pinales > Pinaceae > Pinus > Pinus albicaulis. Next base: position 619,035,947 of record CM076575.1, on the reverse strand, counting down.
ATAAAGATATATTTAGCCAAAGGGATTTATAAAGTGGGTATTTTATTTGAACACGTGGTATTTATTAACTTTGGCTAAAATTATAATATATAGGTTTTTGGGGCTATTATATAAAAGGAGTTATATTCTATAGGGAAAGGTTATTTCAATAGGGATTTAAATAATAAATTAAAAGTTAATATGACAAATGAACTAAGCACTAAGTATAAAATATCAGAATAATGTATTTAACTTATGCTTGCATGAAAAGGGTTTTTATGGAAAATTGCATGAATTTCCTAAGTAAAAAGGGATTTTACTTAGGAAAAGATTTTTTTATAAATGAATGAGTGTGATGATGATTTTTTTTTAAAATACTTAGGTTTTTCCAATTATTGGGCCGAGGGTCCGATCCCTCCAAAAGTCAATGAAATGCCTTCAGCCCCTTTAATCTTCAAATACCTTAGTACTTAGGGGAAATTAGTGAAATGTTTAGGGAAAATGAGAGGGAAAGTTAATAATTTTGCTTTGCCTTGCTTGCCATTCTTCCAACGTATTATCTGCCTTTGCACTTGTGATGAAAGTTAAAATTTCAACTATCAAAAGGCTTCATTCACCATAGATAATTCAGCAACATCATCTACCTACCCTACCTACTTTACTCTACCATTTTTCTTCTTTTTTAGGGTGCACTTAGACTGGCAAACCCTTATCACACTTTTCTTTTACATATGAAAATCTATCTAGCTCTAACCTTATTACATCCAAGGGCTCAGATTAAACTGTTGAGCTCCTTTTATTTACTCTACCTATCTACTTATCTGCCAAGATTAAACAGTTTGGTTAGATTTTATTCTCTATCTCTAAAACAGGAAATTGAAAAAATGAACTAGCCAAGCTTAAACTGTTTCACTGTTCATGAATTGTGGCATAAAATACAAGTTGCACACAATTTGTTTATTACATCAGAGCAAAAGTAGTGGCATTTAGACTTGCACACTTTCCTTGGCCTTTCTTTTGGTGGGGTTCATTTTCTTTTACTTCTTTGGGCCATTTTTATTCTTTTTACCCTTTGATTTTTCTTTTAGGGTATACCCTCTTTACATTTTTTAAAATTTTTGATTTCTTGAAAATATGGAAAACCTTTGCAACAAGGAAATGTATGAACATATTACATAGCTCATCAAGTCAATCATGAAATATGACACCTATTGGTATAGGAGTCTAACACTGGCTCCACTTGGAGATGGCTTTTCCTGGTGAAAAGTCAAGAACAACAGGTCAGTTGCCTCAGAATAAATTTGACTGAACTATGGAATCTTCTTCTTTTTGTTGCTTTATTGTATGTATGACAGTAATATTTCTGAAGCTTAGGGCCTTCTCCTCGGGCTTCAACTCCAGTAAGTTACTATCCACTCAAAACTTAAAACTTTGTTTCCCAGTTGGAAATCTTTTGCCTTGGTCCAATCCCAAATATGCATTTACTGTGGCTGGAAATCTTGAATTGAATATAGTCCTTTTTCTGCAACCTGAAATCTGATCTGAAACTAAAACAACACATAAAAAATTTCAAACCAACTTAATGAAAAACTAGCTAAAAATTGACAACTAAAAAAGATTGCTCAAAATTCTGAGCTTATTAGCACTCATCTACCTACTCAATCTACTGTTCAACTGCTAGTTAGGTAAAATGAAATAGCCAATGCAACCATTCAAGCATTATGTACTTTGATAGATTTTGTTGCATTTCTTGTTGATTATCAATACTATACTTCTGCAACCTATTAGAAACTTTTCAACAAATGAGAGGATAAGGAAACACTTGATTTCCTTTGTTGATTCTAGAAACTGTACAAAAGGATCTTCCAAAATATATACACTGATATTTAACTGATCTAAACAACTGTACATTTGTTCTGGATGGCCTCCATACCATGAATCTGAAATGTTATTTTCGTCTTTATCTCCCTGCAAAATTTCAGATAAGATTTGAGATGATATTTTTCCTGATTGCAATGTTTGACTATTGAATCCTTTATCATCTTGATTCTGAAAATCATAGTTAGTTAATAGAGGAATGCTTTGAATGCCTTCAATATTCAACATATCTGCTATTGGATCCTGAAAAACTTGGGAAAATGGCTGCAACCTATAGCATATAGGTTTCCATGAGACTTCACAAACTTCAACAAGTTTCTCATCCTTTTCATTAAATATGTTATACCATATTTCTTTCAAACACTGAAATGATTCAAAAAATAGTGGTATGAAACTTTCTTGTGTCATTTGATCATTTATTTTGATAGGAACTGATAACTGCAATTGTGAAACTAAAAAATCTTGATCAATAGTTTCATTATCTTCTTTGTTGTCAATCACAATTCCTAAAGATTGCTGATTATTGATGGCATGATAGTTGTCTCTAATGAACTGAAATGAAGCAAAACAAAGAGGTAAAGAACCTTCACTTATTTCCACATTTTCTGCTTTTTCTTCTTCACTTTCATGGTTTATCTGTATTGGTTGATCACTGTCTTCAATCTGCTGAAACTGAGTTTCTTCATCCCACAAACTAGCCTCTGATTGCTCTGTAAAACTAGCTTGAGTTTGGAGAACATAACTATCATCATAATGATCATACTTAGGCAAATCATCAAAAGAAGGAATGTCATCAAACATACACATTAGATTAACAAATTCCTCTTCCTCATATTGATTTGTAAATTCATTTTCTGATCTATGATAATTTGAAATAAGAGGAATTTGTTCATGGCTATCAACCTCTTCTATTTCTTCATGGTGATTTTGAATAAAAAATTCATCTTTCATAGTGATTTCTTGTGTTATTTCATCTAGTTTTCTTACCAAAAGGTTGAGTTTTACTTCTGCAATGTTTTTCTTTTCCTCTTCTTCTGCTTTCAACTTTTCCTGTTTGATTTGGAGATTAACTTCCACATCAACTGCAATGTTCTGCATCTGTACAAGTGTTTTTGGATCTCTTTCTCTTAACCGAAATTCTATTTCTGGATCAAAGACACTTGGATAATGCAAGAGAGCTGAATCATGAGGAGGTCTAATATTTTGTGGCATTGAATAATAAACTTGATTAAATCTGTCAGAAAATTGTTGTATTGTTTCATTTGAATGTCTTTTTAATTGATTATATTCTTCCATGATCACAAAATGATTAACTTTGATTATCCATCTATCAAGGAAAATTTTGATAAACTGCTGGAAATTTGAGATGCTAGCATTAGGCAGATTTTTGAATCAATTCTTTATTCTATTTTGCAAAGAAAGAGCAAAAAGTCTGATTTTAATATCATCTTCATCAATCTCAAATAAATCCAAATAATTCTCAAAACCTTGAATATGTTTTTGGGCAGTGATACCATTCTCTCCATCAAATCTAGGAAGATATTTGTAGTATTTTTTAGGAAAATCATGGAGTATAGGAGGTAAAATAAGTGGCTTATATCTATCTGGAACTTTATATGGCACAGGGATATGTACAAGGATTGTAAGATCGGTCTTGATAATTTGAGGATTCTTAATTGGAAAATGATCAGCATTAGATTCATAAGGAAGCTGCTCAAAGAGATTAGGAGAATTATTACTTACAATCTTCAAAGGAAAATAATTAAAAACTAATCTAATATCTTCTATAAAATACAATATACATTGAAAAACTTTCTTAATGAGAAAGAACATAATGTCTTGGATTAAGATCCAAGTTGAAAGCCTGATCTTTCCATATTGTTCTTTGAGGTTCATTCCTCTAGTGGAGTCTTGATTGTGAAATTAATTTGGAGTCACCAGGTGGATGATTTTAACTTTTGTGTCTGATCTCTGTCCACCATCATAGATCAGATCTAAACCTGTAAAACAATTCTGAAGAAAAAATTAGTTCTTCAGGAAAACAAATTTTGAGTATTTTATGATTATTTTGTTTTTTTTTTTATGAATTTTCAAAACAACTTCTATGATTTCTTTAAGAGGCTTTAGATATGAGATTTAAACTTTCTTAAAGATTTATTTTAACTAGAGGATCTGATCAAATGTTTGAAACCAAAGTTCAGTCCATAAACTAGACCGGAAATGTGATGATGATTTTTTTTTAAAATACTTAGGTTTTTCCAATTATTGGGCCGAGGGTCCGGTCCCCCCAAAAGTCAAGGAAATGCCTTGAGCCCGTTTAATCTTCAAATACCTTAGTACTTAGGGGAAATTAGTGAAATGTTTAGGGAAAATGAGAGGGGAAGTTAATAATTTTGCTTTGCCTTGCTTGCCATTCTTCCAACGTATTATCTGCCTTTGCACTTGTGATGAAAGTTAAAATTTCAACCATCAAAAGCCATCATTCACCATAGGTAATTCAACAACATCATCTACCTACCCTACCCACTTTACTCTACCATTTTTCTTCTTTTTTAGGGTGCACTTAGACTGGCAAACCCTTATCACACTTTTCTTTTACATATGAAAATCTATCTAGCTCTAACCTTATCACATCCAAGGGCTCAAATTAAACTGTTGAGCTCCTTTTATTTACTCTACCTATCTACTTATCTGCCAAGATTAAATAGTTTGGTTAGATTTTATTCTCTATCTCTAAAACAGGAAATTGAAAAAATGAACTAGCTAAGCTTAAACTGTTTGACTGTTCATGAATTGTGGCATAAAATACAAGTTGCACACAATTTGTTTATTACATCAGAGCAAAAGTAGTGGCATTTAGACTTGCACACTTTCCTTGGCCTTTCTTTTGGTGGGGTTCATTTTCTTTTACTTTTTTGGGCCATTTTTATTCTTTTTACCCTTTGATTTTTCTTTTAGGGTATACCCTCTTTACATTTTTTAAATTTTTGATTTTTTGAAAATATGGAAAACCTTTGCAACAAGGAAAGGTATGAACATATTACATAGCTCATCAAGTCAATCATGAAATGTGACACCTATTGGTATAGGAGTCTAACAGAGGATAATGTAACAAGTAGAATGAACTAAGTGAATCGTGCACCAAGGTTTTTTTGAGCCATCGCCGCGAAGTCACATTGTTTGCTGCTTTGTGAGACAGATCTGGTGGAGGATTAATTTTGAGTTTTAAAGTGTGTGAAATTTGTTTGGAGGCCTACATTAAAATCCGCACCGAGGCCTATGTTGGTTATCTGTGTAGAGTGAAGCAACGTTGAGTTCTGTACAAGAGTCCTGTCGAATGAGAGAGATCGATCGTGATCATCCTAATGATCCGATCGAAGTTAAAATTAAGGAATCGATGTTCTCATATATTTTCTACGTATGAAGAAGAGTGCCAGAGTATTGACGAATTTTATTGCTGCGTAATGAATTATTTTGTTCAGATCGTAGGCCCATAACCCACAGATCTACGAGTTTGGAAAATATGCAGTTTTGCTGCATCACCCTCGCTCCCACCTCCAGGGGACTTGGTGGAACATTGTAATTAAATTAATTTTTAGGTTTCATTTGTTTTCATTGTATCATTGTATCATCTGCACTTAGCACTTGCCACCCAACCCGTAGCACTTGCCGTAGCCGCCGGAAGAAGCCCGCAGCAGCCCACAGTTGGAAGAAGTTATATTTTATGTTTTATGTTTCACTGTTTCAGACATAACTTTAAACTTATTTGCTTTTAAGTTTTAATATTTATGTTTCAGACTTGAGTTGTAAACTTCAGTTTAACGTTTATTTAGAATCTTGATATAATATCATATATGTCATGACTCATATGATATCTTAAATTTTATTTTCATTGTACATTTTTAGTAGTTACATTAATGATTATACAGTTACAAAGTTACATATGGATCTATGATGTATGTTTTAAATTTTAACTTTTAAATTTGTTTCAGTTAGATGATTCATCATTCATCGATTTATAATTTTTAAATTTTATCATTTATGATTTATCTTTCATGATTTAAGTGTATGATGACTGTATATACATTCCTTGCAAAAATAAAAAATATAGTTTCATTATAAATATTTATTATTAAATTTTCAATGATATATCATATATAATATTATAATATTATATATATTTTTATATTTTATAATTTTTATGACCTCGACGCCCCCCCACGTTTCCTGAAAATTGGTAGGGAGCTTTTGCATAGGCTGCTCCCGTGCTCCCTCGCCCCCTCGCTCCCACCTCCAGGGGACTTGGTGGAACATTGCTCGAAAGTGAAATTTGTAGGCAGTGTGGTTGCTGGATAGAGGGCTTCGATGAGTAGATCAGTTGATTTGTTGAGCAGAGTTGGGCGCAGAAGATTTGCAGCAAGGGTTGCAGTTGGAGATCTACGTTGGGCAGGAAGAGAAAAGCACATTGAGGGAATTTCCAGAAATTTCTCAGAGGATTTCCAGATGCAGTTTTCAGAAGGAGATCCATAATTTCTAGTTGCAGAGGGTCGTAGCAGGAAAAGTAATTTGCTAGTGCGAGATTGTCAGGATATTCAGTTTGAGTTGCAGAGGTTGTAGTTCGTGTGCCAATTCTCGAAGAAGGACATCCAGAAGGTAGAGCAAGTAATCTCAGTGAGCAGCTGAAGGCAGTATATCTGTATCATCCGGAGAAGGGAGTGCAAATAGCATAAGTAAGGTCGAGTAGGAAGGAGAAAGAGATTTCCAGACTTAGTCTCTAGTTTATTTGAGTTTTGCGAGATGGCCTCAATAAGACTCAGGTATTAGGATAGACTTGATGGAGCCTCAAATTTTGGCGTCTAGAAGGCTAGGATGTAGTTTTTGTTAGATGAACATGTTCTGAAGGAGTTCGTGACAAATGCCATGGTAGAGCCAACAAATGCACCACAGTTGGCAAACTTCAAGAAAGAGATGGCCAAGACAAAGAGGATGGTCTTAGATGGGCTAAGAGATCATATCGTTCCACACATTGCAGACAAGACTACAACAAAGGACGTGAGGGATGCCGTTGTAAAACTGTACCAGGATCCATTAGAGAATCGTAAAATGATTCTCAAGGAGAAGCTGAGGAACACAAAAATGCAGAAGGGTGAGAATGTGACCTCCTATCTCATCGGAATTTAGAATGTCTGTGATGAGCTAGCAGTTGTAGGAGGGAAACTTGAAGACAAATAACTTGTGTGAGTAGCTCTAAATGGGTTTTGTTGGCATTATGATTCATTATTATTGCATGTGTTGTCCTTGATGGCAACCCACTTGTAAAATATGAAGTATATGGTTTCTGGAGAAGTGCAGTGGTTTAGCAAAAGATGGATAAAGTACATATTTAAGGAACTATACGCGAGTTAGTTCAGGCAAAGTCGCTTATACACACGGGAAGGAAGAAGAAAAGTAGCGTATGTATCTGCACACTAATTTATGATACTAGGGGTCCTTACCATGGTATTAGTCCACAATTTTGAGCGTAGTAACGGTTATTTGATCCCGTCCAAGAGTACCGTCGACCCTTGTGTGGTTTTGGCTCATAATATTGGTAAAAGCTCAAACTATATAAGGAGGTGAAGGTCATAGTGCAAAAGGGTGTGCATGGGTATGGGTATTGAATGAATACTTCACTCTGAAGTATATCTGCATGGAATGGGTTACTGCTTATTGATAGATCTGAAATAATGATGCACCTATGAATACAATGATGGATCAAGATCTCTAGACCTGAAATGACTATGTATTTGCTTGATCTGTTTGTGAGATGTTTAGATCTGTGGTCTAGCGCATGTTTTTTGTAATGAAGGTTATGATCTGAGTAATTCTGTTGATCTGAAGTGTTACGTAGTCTTGAATATTTACAGATCTATATGCAGGTTCGATTCAAGGAAGGCGCATATACACGCAGGTGCAGTTTTGCAAAGGTTCGTATATTTTTAGTAAATCTATACGCAGTGTGGTTTCAGAAGAAGAGCGTACAGTCGCAGATTTGTCTTATGGAAGAAGCGTATGGAAGCTAGGGTTTTGCTGAAGAATGTTGAAGTAAATGTCTGATCAGTTTGACTGTGTTTCTGCTGTCTGTCAATGATGTCTTCATATAGATCTGGGTTGTTTGTGTATTGATTATGCTTCTAGTTGATTGTGATTAAAGATAAGTTTTTGGTTGGTTGATTGATGATTCAGTGAATGATTTGATACAGTTATGAGTTTCAGTTCGATGTATGTTCTTTGAGCTTAAATGAGTGGAGTGGGTCCAGTCTGAAAATCTGATGAAAAGAGGCCTACAAGTTGAGTTGTGTTGAAGCTGTTGGATCCAGTGTGAAAATTTATGAAACATGGTCTGCGATGGTGCTGAGGGTTGGAGCCTTTAGTGAGGGGGTCGTAGCTCCCTTCCAGTGGTTGCTGGTAAACGAGATCAGGGGGTAGTAGCTCCCTTCTAAGAGTGGCTAGTAAACGAGAGCAGGGGGTCGTAGCTCCCTTCCAGGAGTGGCTGGTAAACGAGAGCAAGGGGTCATAGCTCCCTTCCAGTGGTAGCTAGTAAACGAGATCAGGGGGTTGGAGCTCCCTTCCAGTAGTAGTCGGAGAGCGAGAGAAGGTTGCAGCCTTCTACATGTGGGTGCCTGCATGCTGGTATGAGTTTGCGCCAATACAAGATTGTAAGCAGTTTTCTTTATAATAAATATTGAAGACAGAGACGACAACAACGGTGGTTTTCTCTTGACTTGGGTTTCCACCTTAAATCCTGGTGTTCATGTGTGTTGCTTATGTGTGATGATTTATTCTGTTCTTACTGCACATGTTTACTGCTTACTAAATGTCTGATGAGTAAATGATTTACTGAGCTAAGAAAAGTTTCTGAAGATTTATCTATCTAATAAGTTCACTGGAATATGCAAGTTTCTTTTAAGAAAGCCGCGTGCATACGCAAGTTGGATTAATTAAAGTCGCGTATAGAAATCAGTAAAAGTAAAGAAAAGTTATTGTGAGTTTTAAATACTGATTTGCCCCCCCCCCCCTCTCAGTATTTTTCCCAACAATTGGTATCAGAGTAGGTCCTTCAGAAGTAGCTTGATCACTTGAAGGAGATTCGTCGCAATGGGAAGTCATGAAGGAGTATTTTCTATCAGGCCACCACTGTTCAATGGAAGTAATCTATTGTTCTGGAAGTTACGAACAAGAGTTTATTGTTGGACATTGTGTTCAATACTCCCCCCTATGTGTTTCGTGACATGGACTAACTGCCTCTTGTGGATCCTAACTATGGCGATTGTAGCAGAGACTAACGCCTGCGGTTTTTGTTCTAACGACAATCGTGAGTTCCAATAAGTGGTATCAGAGCAACAGGTCTCGAGTTCGAAACTCACTCGGCTCGTGTTGAGGGGGAGATTGTTGGACATTGTGTTCAACACTCCCCGTGTGTTTCGTGACATGGACTAATCGCCTCTCGTGGATCCTAACTCTTGCGATTGTAGCAGAGACTAATGCTTGCGGTTTTTGGTCTAACAACAATCGTGAGTTCCAACATTTATCTGCAAAGTCTTGGAGCAGATGTATGGGGAATCGTGGAAGGAGGTTACCAGTATTCAACAACTGTTCCTACAGATGCAACAGAAAGGAAGAGAGATGAAACCAATGCAAAAGCTGTCAGTGCCTTATTGGGAAGCCTGTCATAAACATAATTTGTCAAAGTCATGCAACTAAATTCAGCAAAGGAAATATGGGACAAGATCATTCAGAGCTATGAAGGTGATGGAAAGGTAAAAAATGCCAAACTTCAAACTCTTAGAATTCAATATGAAAATCTCAGAATGGATGATGATGAAAGTATTGCAAGATTGTTTCTAAGAATAGATGAGATTGTGAATTCTAGAACATATATGATGCTACAAAAAGCTAACACTCCCTCTTAGCAAGGACTGTGTTCTAGTGTTGAACACCTTGTCACAAGACCTTGTCTTTGTACTATCCTCTGCCACGCCGTTGATGTCTGGCCACTATGACTTCCTGCCACTGCCCACCAACTACTGCGCAACTCTGATGCTGCATCTGTGCCACTGCTGACCATGTTGTACTGCTTCCAACACTGCATCTGCACTACAACTCCCTCTCATCTGTTGTTGCCGCGACTACAACATCTGCAACTGAGAAGCATCCGAAATACTAAATCAATTGTATTCAGTATGATGCATTTGCCACTCGAGTCTCTGACTTCTACTAGCTCTTGCACAGTCACTGAAAAATCTGCGCTGCTGCTAACTCTGCATTGTGCCACTCTGCACGACTGCCAACTCTGCATTGTTGCGAACTCTGGACTGTGCTCTCCAACATCTGACTACTACTAGTCTGCAACTGTCACGGTATTGACTGCATCAATTGCCACTAATCCATCTTGGTACTGAATATTGTGGGCCCCCGTAGCCAGGTAAAGATCCTATGAGGTGGACTCCTCAGTGGACCTTACCCATATCTGTAGCTCTCTGGGGCTACAACACCAAAATACCTCACCTCACTCCTGGAGGTATATCGGCGAACATCACGAAGTCTTCCTCCATCCTTGAGGACCACCTATCTATCTCAGCATGTGCTACTGCCTGGTCTTGCTTCTCCCGCTTGTGCTTGTTTCAGAGAGGACACTGGGTACTATAGTGGCCAAACTCACCACACCTGAAGCACTTGACCTTAGATAGGTCCTTCTTCTTTCTTTGCTCCCCTTGCCCCTGACTTGGACCCTTTGATGTGAGGGCCACATTCTCCTCCTCCTTGACCACCTTCGATCTACTGCTACTGCAACTGCCACTAATGGAGCTCTTTAGCAGAGCTTGTCTCAACTCCTGCTACAAGTCAGACCACACCATGTCCCATTCTGGTAGTTTGTCTTTGCCCAATATGCTTTGGATGAAGACCTACCAATCCTACGAGGCACTTTTTAGTGCCAATATTACTAGTTCTGAAGGTTGAGGCACTGCGCCAAAAGCCTCAAGCTGATCTCAGACCTCCTGAATCCTGGTGAGGTAGGGATCTATGCCTTCCCCCTTCTGCATCTTGATGCATCTCAGCGTTTCTTCCAGGTGTTAGCCACCTATAAATTCTGATATATCTAATGGTGGCTAAATTTGTTGTCAAGCCTTCAAGAGATATATTTCCTTTGAAAATCCATCATCTTTGAAGTCTTATGATGATTCTTTATCATCTGAATTAATCTTCACTGCTGTTTCACTCTAAGCCCTCAAAAAACCTGCTCATTGCCAAGAGAAAACTGCTCATAATGCTCCACTTTCCACCATTTACCTCTCCATTTCACTCCCACAAAATCTCCATTTTTCATCCTTGTTTCCTTCAAAAATCCCACAAAACCCTTTCATTTCACCTCTAAATTATCTTAACCCCATTTAAACCTTATATCTCCTGTTTATTTGGTTTAAATCCCTCCATTTTCATCTATCGGAACTCTGTTTTGGCCTTAAAAATCTTTGTTTTTGGCCTAAAAACAATCTTTTGCATTATAAGTTATTAAGCCCCAAGGGCTTATATTTTTCAGCCCTCCACCTCATATGGCCATAAGCCTCGCAATCGGGGGCTTAAAGGACTAAAAACCCTCCTCCGAACCCTTATTACCTTCTATTTTTCGTTTCCCTGACGTTATAATTTGAAAAGATATGAACCGTTGATATCTACAGATCAACGACCCTTAGGCGCTCATTCTTCCGCCTGTTCACTTGCCATGCTCTTCTCCTTTCAAAATAACCTGCCCCCATCTTTGGATCTCAACCGTCCGATCTGAAGATCCAACGATCAGGACTTAACTCGATCTCACCATTGAACCCACTCTGCGACACATTTGCATATGTCATCGTGGACCCTACCTACCTTTCTGCCCTCGCAGCTCTTCATCCATTGTGTTCCACCCGCACTATCGGATCTGCAGCCTTTGATCTAACAGTTCAGATTTGATATCGCGCAATTTTTGGCCCCCTTTCGTAGTGCGCTACTTCCGCGCAATAAAAGTGGTTTTCATTTTCCACATGTCGAGTGATGAATGGAATCGCGTTCCAAAAGTTAATACCGCCTCCCCCCCATTTTGTTGCGCGAAACCCATCCTCGGTTTCCGCCATACCGCTACCCTCCGCAATGTCACTTTCGCTTTTAATCCCAGTCGTTGATCTCTGAGATCGCACGGCCCATATTATATCGCGATATCAATTCATTTGTTTCCCATCTCTCTCCCGTTACGCTCATCGAGAGATCTCCACCATAGATCGTCCTGATCGAACGGTCCACGTTCCTCATCGCACCTAGACCCTCACTGAACCTGGTTAGCTGCTCTACCAGGGTTTTCTTCCCAATTTTCTGCTGCATACGTCTACCTCCTCACTGCTCCTCCACCCCCAGAGCCTCTGCAAACAGTCTAAACCAAGCCCGCAGGTTTTCATAACAGTTTATCGTGCGTTTGCAGGTTTCCATGGCCGATGAAGGACAAACGTTTTATAGTCACAAAAGTGACACAAAGGCTTAGATGGCAATCTCAGGGCCAAGAAACAACATCAAAGGGAACCCAAGCTAAGGGCGAGGTCGTGTTAATCAATGGATTAGGTCCATGAACCCTCAGTGACCCTCCAGCTCAACGAAACCCTCCACCTATACACAGAACACTCAGAAAGATGAGGATCACATATCCAGTGGCAGAAGACAAGGCATAGAATATTAATAAAACCTTTGAGGGCATCAGTACCGAAGCAGTTCGAGCAATCAGCAAAGTGAAAGCATAAACAGAGCTAAAACAGGTTGAAGTACAAAGGAACAGAGCAGTTATTGGTGCAGAAGTTGATTGACACAGACATAGCCCATCTCCATGCTCAAAAACCTGCCAAGCAGTTATTACACCAAGGAAGCTACTACAAACTGTCAGAAGTAGTTATTTAGAAGTATGGGAATCCTCAAGGCCCATTCTTTCAGTTAACTCACACCTAAGAAGAGAACAGTACCACTCTAGATGGTTTTTCCTCCCAAGGACACCCTGTGGGTGATTTCTGTCATATCAAAATAGTCTCAACAAGCAACAAGGTTACTAAATCTGTCTAGAATTTAATGTTATGTTTATGACACAGAATACACATAATGGAGCATTCGAATGCCCTCTCCAATCTCTAATGATCATTAAAACCTTCTTTACCTACTTTTCCTCATTTTTCCTATAAAGACTCTTTGAAGTCTCATTGTAAAAGGTTGGCATTTGGTGATTTCTAAAGTAATACATATTGCTGCTTTGAAGAAGCATTGGTGTTCTGAAGGAGTGTGGAGATCTCTTTTTTTCTGTTGATGAAGGAGGCTAGACCATTGGATCCCTGAGCCTGGTTTTGGTTAAGTAATCTCTTATTGTTAATGTTTTTTTCCCGTCTATCACTTTGTTCCATTTTGCTTTGACTTACAGTAGGATAAAAAGTTTAGGCAGAGAAATGTATTTCAAAAGCACCTCTGACCTGTTTATCCTTCACTGTTTATATGTTTTCCACTACTGAACATGACAGGGTAGTCTAGTAGCTCTCTTGAATATTCAGTTTGTTTTATTTCAGAAATGGTAAATTCAGTTGTGCTAAAGACTGTTTAGGCGTTCCCTCTTTCTTGTCACTGAATTCTGTATCTGAAATCTCCTTTTAATTATTAATGCTTGTAGTTTGATAGAGAGGCTTGTTTCAATCATACCCTCTGTTCATTACGGTAATTATTGTGTTAAAGGTCCCTATAATTGCAGTCCTAGATGTCTAAGGCGTTCCCTCTTATTTGAATGCAATTGTATGTCTTTGTTGATTTAGCTTTCAGCAGTGAACTTATTATAGGAGGAAATAGGGCGTTCCCCGAATCCTATGATTCATTAAGAAGGTTTTAGTCTGCAGTTCTCCTTTTCTTTGAGTGTTTATATTGATTAAGTCCAAAATAGTGAGCTTACTGGAGGAAATAGGGCGTTCCCCGAATCCTTTAAGTCATTGTGAAAGGGTTTAGTTTGCTTTTCACTCTTAGTCCTTAATGTTCATCTCATTTCACCTATATTATTCAACAGATCCTTGACCGAGTTAGATTTTCCCTTTGGTTTCCCTTCCTTCTCAATCAAAACTATTTGGATTTTCACATGACTCCATTGCCCAATGGCTTGTAGATTCCCATGCTCTATCTATACTGCATGAAACACATTTGTCCAACCAAACAAAACAAACAACCCTGCACTTCATAACTAGCTTAAAATCAACTACTAAAACTTTCAAGACACATCCTTATAAAAATATTGAGAGATCCCTCTCTGAGACTAGGAGGGTTAGATTTTAGAGCTCTAAAGCTTGGTTTGCATGTTGCCTTGTCACTTGGCATGCCAATTTTCCAAATCACAGGACCTCAACATAATGGCGATCACGGTGGGACCTTCTGAAAGAAGTACTAAACATACACATCTCTGAACATTCAGAAGCCCCTGTATTAAAAGAACACCCTGTGGACTTATCCCACCGCTCACACCAAATAATGGCGATCACGGTGGGACCTACTAAGTATATGATAGTCTAGCTAACGCTTGTGCACTCTTTAGTCGTACAAATCTCTAAGAAAATCAGTTAGTGGGCCATAGAGTAGACTTTGTTTGTTTGAGCACCTTAGCTAAGTGTTAAGATCAGACATAGGACACTCTGATAACCATAAAATATACAAAACCCAAAAATATTTCAGATTGGCTTCATAACAAGCATGGTGGTGGAACCATAAAACATTTTACCTTCACAAAAAGCTAAAACTTCCACCTGGCGACTCCATTAGCCCCAGTAGGCCTATTACCCATCTAGGTCTCTAGATCTCTTTAGGACTGTGTTAACCGGCTTTGAAGAAGTTGAGAAGCCTAGTCCCATATTAGATAAGACATTCTGTGAGGCAAAACTTTCAAACAGTTCCTACAAACTTCAGCCTCCCTTAATTTTTGAAAAACAATCTGGCTTCACATAGGATCAACACTAGATCTCATTCGGACCCTAATCCTCCTACAATAGTTGACAATCTAGAGAGAATTATGTGGCAGACTTCTAAAGCTGGAAAATTCTCTGTTGATAGGAACATCCCAAGAACAAAATCTCTCCCTGAAAACCTTGCTGTCTTGGGGGATTTACACTTTGACTTACATCATACTAAGAACATCTTTAGAACCAGATCTCAAAGTGATTTAAACCAAACTGATCTTGAAACTGTAGGTTTGCAACAAAGCTTTAGTAGAGAAGCTTCACCCTCTACTCCTCCTGATTCCCAGCTTCCCCTCCACCTTAGCCTCTTTCATAACCAATCTGCTCAAAACCAGTGTGCTGGCCCAAGTGTTTCTTCCACTCCAACCCATACCACCACTGTCCAAAACACTCCATCTCAGCCCACTTTCCCTCTTTTCAATCCACCTTTCTTTCCAGCCATGGCAGCATGGTATGCCCCATTAGTGTTACCACAACCTATGGTTCCCTTACTAAATGACTATCTGTCTAAAATCCCCCATTTCACTGGAAAAGAATCTACCACAGCTCAACAGCATGTAGATAGGATGGAAGATGCATTTGATTATATGGAAATAGAAGATGAGACCATAAAGATGAAAATCTTTGCTCAAAGTTTAGGAGGAGAAGTAAAGAAGTGATTTAAAGGACTAACTCCTAATAACATCAATGACCTTTCCTCTTTGCATCAAACATTCATAAACAAATGGGAAATCAAAAGCAACCCTCTCCAAATATTAACAGAGTATAATAGTCTTAAAAGAAATCAGGGAGAGAGTGTTCATGATTACTCCACCAGGTTTAACAGTGTCTACAATGCTCTTCCACCTCACATGAAACCTCCCCAAGGCTTGGCCTTAGTAAAATATCCTGAAGGCTTCGATGCTGATATGGCCTATCAACTAAGGGAGAGAGATTATTTAACTCTAGAAGACATGCAGAAGGGAGCTGTGAGTGTAGAAGCAAACATATTTGAGAAAAGAGCTAGGCTAAGGTCAGAGAAGAGGATAACTTATAAAGATGATACTGCACCCTCAACCTCATCCTCTGATACCAATATTGGCAACCTAGTGAAGGTAATGGAGAGAATGCTTGAAAAGATAAACTTGAATGATAAAGTGCCACCAAGAGAACACCAAAACAACCTCCAAAATAGAAATAGAAATCAGAATTTCAGGAGAGAAAACAATCAAGATAGGCAAAGAGATAATGACCAACAAATTAGGCCTCCCTTCCAACAAAACTACGTAGATCAAGAGGAAGAAGGAGAGATTGAAAGGTTGGGAGAAAACCATGTAAACTTGATTGGATCAGATAATGGGGATGATGTTTTCCTCATTGAAGAAGAACAAGGTTTCTTCTCCTCAGAACCAAAGGAAGATACATATGAAGAGTCTGAAGATTATAGATTGGCATTTGAGAATGCAATCATGGAGGTACAAAAACACTATGATCTAAGAAGCAAAGGGAACATAGATAGTCCAAATGACAAAAACACTAGCTCTGCTGTTAGGAAAAATACATAAAATCAGCCTAAGAAAACAACAGAGAAAACCAACATTTTGGCAAAAAAACAGATTTAAACAAAGAGAAAAGTAGCCAGCCAAATGTTGAACAAAGTTGCCCTAGCACCTCAGCTAGTGGCCCTAGTAAAACTATCCCAAATAACAGTCCAGACAAAGTTCAGCAAATCAAAATTGCTGAAAGAAATTCAATTGAAAAAGTAGATGTAAATATGACAAAATCAATAGTTCCTTTCAGCCTTGAGGGAGAGATTGCAAAAATTAAAATTAACATACCTCTGGCTAAATTAGTGACCCAGGAAGTGTACAAAAACTAGGTCCTAAAAGCTCTGAATATACATTTTGATACTGCTACTTTGAACTTGACAGATGACAAGCCAGAGCTATTGTTTGGTCCTAGAATTGAAGGAAAACACCAAGAAGGGGCTGTGCCTCCCTTCTATGTCAGTCTAAACATACATGAAAAAATCTCACACAATGCCATGCTAGATTCAGGAGCATCACACAACCTTATGCCCAAGGTAGTAATGGAAAGCCTAGGCTTAGAGAATACTAGACCATATAAAGACTTGTATTCCTTTGATTCTAGAAGGGTCAAATGCTTGGGGTTAGTTAAAGATTTGTGTGTTAACTTGTCTCAAATTCCTGCCAAGAATCTTGTAATGGATGTGGTAGTAGCTAACATTCCCCCAAAATAGGCATGGTCTTGTCTAGATCATGGGGAGCTAAGATTCAGGGCACCCTTCAAATGGATATGTCTTATGCCACCATACCAGTGTTTGGTCAAACCAGAAGATTATATAGGGAAACCCTTATGAAATACATGGTGAGCAACAAAGACAAGCCTCACAACACTCGTGTTTATTCCACCCATTCAGATCTAGATTCTTTCATTTTATATAATGAAGATGAAGTCACCCAAACAAAGGAGGAAAACAAGCAGGACATTAGTGCCCCTGAGCATTCATAACTGTTTTCCCCTCAAATTCTAGATACCTCAACTCCCAGCAGCCTTGAGCAACACAAAACAAATGAGAATGAAATAGAAACACTTTGGAGAATGAGCTTTGATGGCTCTTGCAGCAAAAATAGTGCAGGGGCTGGTGTATGGATACACAACACAAACAAAGGACATGCCTGCAAATTAGATTTTTCATGCACTAGCAACATTGCAGAATATGAAGTCCTCCTTGGCCTGCACATACTTAAAGATTTGAAGGCCAAAAGGATATCAGTACAGGGAGATTCTGAGTTAATCATCAGACAAATCAAAGGGGAATATTCAACCAAAAACCCCAGACTCAGAGAATATAGAAACACTGTTTTAGATCTCCTGAAGACTTTCGAAAAATATGAACTCATGTTCATACCAAGAGCCCAAAATCACCTAGCAAACGAACTTGCTTTTGATGCTAGTAACTACCAGATACCACAAATCGATGAGCAGTTCATTATAAAGGTGAAAAACAGACCAACAGTGCCTGATAACGAAGATCATTGGCAGGTATTCAATAATGACAAACATATAGAGGATTTCCTGCAGTCAAAAAATGAGTTTTCCTTAGCATCACCAAGTTTCAGCCATGAAAAAGAATGTTTAAATGGGGAACTAATTCCTGAAACAGGGTTCTCCTCTCCTCCTGATATAAATCAGTTTTATCATCTTTTTAAAGCAAAAGTATCGGATGATCCAAACCAAAAGGACCTCGAAGTTCTGGAATGTAAAGGTGATACCATACCCAAAGGCCTTGCTCCATTAGAACAACTCTTTGATTTCAACGATGTGGCTAAGGAACCAAAAGCAGAACCCGTGGGAACTAATGTGGAAGAGCACAACATAGGCAGCCCAACTGAGCCTAAAATGATTAAGTTATCTAGCACCCTCCCTGCCCACATCAAACAACAATACATAGCACTCTTCAAAGAGTTTATAGATGTTTTTGCATGGGACTATAAAGATTTGAAATCATATGACACTAGCATCATTCAACACAAGATTCCTCTCAAGGAGAATCAGAAACCTTTCAGACAGAAATTAAGAAGGATAAACCCTGTCTTATTGCCTGCAGTAGAAAAAGAAATTAGGAAGATGTATGATGCAGGGATCATTGCCCCTCTCAGATACTCAGACTAGGTCTCCAATCTAGTATCTGTCAGGAAGAAGACAGGGGAGATTAGGCTGTGTATTGACTTAAGGAACCTTAATAGAGCCTCTCTGAAAGATAACTACCCCTTGCCAAAAATGGACCACATTCTTCAAAAAGTAGTTGGGTCAAAAGGAATATCATTGTTGGATGGGTTTTCAGGTTACAATCAGGTTTTGGTTCTCCCAAGTGATCAACATAAGACAGCCTTTACCACGCCTTGGGAGACATTCATGTATGTCAAAATGCCATTTGGTTTGATGAATGCAGGGGCCACGTTCCAGAGGGCCATGGACATAGCCTTCTTAGAAGACATAGACTATTTTATAATCATTTACCTTGATGACATTACCGTTTTCTCCAAAACTGATGAAGAACATTTGGAACATGTAAGGAAAGTTTTCGAGAAATGCAGAAGGTTTGGCTTGTCTTTAAATCCCAAAAAGACACTTTTTGGCCTCCAGGAAGGAAAGCTTCTTGGTCATATAATCTCTGAAGAAGTGATCAAAATAGATCCTAAAAGAGTTGATGGCATACTGAATATCAGCCACCCTAGAAACCTCAAAGAATTGCAGTCTTTCATTGGAAAGATTAATTTTTTGAGGAGGTTTATCCCCAATCTTGCTGAGCTATTAAGAAACATCATTAACATGCTCAGGAAAGAAGTAGGTGTTAAATGGACAATGCAAGCTAAACAATCATTTGAACTAGTAAAACAAGCCCTTACTCAAGCACTAGTGTTTATCAGTCCTGATTTCACCCAAGATTTCTATATTTTTTCCTTTGCATCTGAACATACCAGAGCTGCAGTATTGTTGCAAAAGAATAGCTTGGGGTAGGAACAACCTATATCCTTCTTCAGTAAAGCCTTAAGAGATGCCCCACTCGAATATAATATCATGGAGAAGCAAGCCTTGGCACTGGTAAAAGCATTAAAGGATTTTAGGGTGTACATTTTACATTCACATATCATTGCCTTTGTGCCACACACTGTAGTTCAAGATATCCTAAGTCAGGACCCCGATGGTAAAAGGGGAAAATGGATTGCCACTATTCTAGAATATGACTTAGAAATCAGGCCTACTAAACTTATCAAGGGACAAGGATTAGCAAAACTCATGGCTGAGTCTAATTTCAAAGCTCTAGATATGAATATGGTTGATGCCTTGGAAGAGATAGAAGAGTTCCCAACACCATTTACTGAAGAAACATTCATGAACTCTCCATGGTATGCTGACATCATTTATGTGTTGCTTTATTTAAATGCCCCTCCTTCTTTGTCAAAAACAAAAGCCAGATTTGTCAAACATAAGGCTTTAAATTATTGCATAATAGATGGAGTTTTATATTGGAAAAATTATGTTGGGATATTATTAAAATGTTTACTTGAGGTTGATGCAGGAAAAATCATGCATGAAATGCATGAAGGAGAATGTGGAGGGCACTTAAATTGGAAGACCACAACAAACAAGATCCTCAGATCTGGTTATTATTGGCCCACCCTTTTCCCAGACACCCTTAAACTAGTGATGTTTTGCCACAAGTGCCAAATTTTTGATGGTAGGAGAAAGCTCTTGCCCTTACCTTTGTAACCTATTAGTGTTGAAGCACCTTTTCAGCAGTGGGGTTTGGATTTCATAGGGGAAATCCATCCATCCTACTCAGCCCAACACAAATGGATCCTCACAGCCACTGATTATTTTACCAAATGGATAGAGGCCATACCCACTAGGAATGCTATTGACTCTGTCATCATTAAATTCCTTGAGACCTACATATTGTCCAGATTTGGCTGTCCTAGGAAAATAATCACAAACAATGCTGCTGCCTTTAAATCCAAGAGGATGGTTGATTTCTGCCATAAATATCAGATCACCTTGGGCCACTCCACTGCCTATTACCTCTAAGGAAATGGACTTGCTGAATCCTCCAACAAGAGCCTGATCAATATCATCAAAAAGTTGTTGGAGCAGAATCAGAAGGCATGGCATAGTAAACTTGTTCATGCCTTGTGGGCTGACAAATTAACCACCAAAAAATCAGTCATGTCCCCCTATCCGCTGGTCTATGGCATAGATGCTGTTTTCCCAACATCCTTAGGAGTCTTAGTCATGAAACTTCTTCAGGAAGTCCAAGTTGAAGAAAATGATATGCAGAGAAGGATTAATCAGACCATCCATTTGCAGCAGACCAGAGAAGAGGTTCACCAGAGAACTCAAACAGTCCAAGAAAACATCAAAAAGCTATTTGACAAAGGGACTAAAGCAAATGACTTCCAAGTTGGAAATGTGGTTCTCAAATGGGATTCAAGAAGGGAAGAGAAAGGAAAGCATGGTGAGTTTGAAAATCTGTGGAAAGGGCCTTACATTATTCATTCCATGAGAGGGCATAATGCATTTTTTCTGCAAGAAATGAATGGTGAAGAAGTGTTGGGAGGTCCTGTCAATGGCAGGATGCTTAAACACTTTCTGTCAAGAGTCTTAGTTTCAAAGTTTTTT
Source organism: Pinus albicaulis (assembly GCA_034641835.2). Classification (NCBI taxonomy): domain Eukaryota; kingdom Viridiplantae; phylum Streptophyta; class Pinopsida; order Pinales; family Pinaceae; genus Pinus; species Pinus albicaulis. The sequence continues at coordinate 619,014,873 of CM076575.1, read as the reverse complement.
ATCCATTGTACATACCATTTGCATAAAGAAAAAGAGAAAGAAAAATACAAAAACACTAAAAAATAGGAAAGAGGGCAGAAATAAAACAAGAAAGGTATAGCCCCATACCAAAAGGAAAGGAAAATATGAAAGTGTGCAAGCTCAAATGCCACGACTTTAAGGAGTACTACTGTCCAATCATACAGACTAATCATGATTGGGCAGATTTCAATTTACTGCTGATAGGATAGTGAAGAAGATTTGCCAAACTGTTTAATCTTGGCTTATTAGTAGAACAGATTAGGATAGAAAAAAAAGAAATGGTTCTAACATGCTCAAAACTTGAACCAGCAAAGAAGAAGAAAACAACTCTAACAGGATCAAAACTAGAGCTGAAATGAAGAAAGAGAGGTGACTCTAAAAAGCTCAAAATCTGAGTCACAACAAGAAGGAAGAATGTTTTTAAAATTTTAGATCTTTAGCCTTCAAAATTTTGGTTTTTGAATCTCTGCAAGTTTCAGTTCATGTGCGGCTTGTTTTTTATGCCATGGACCCACAACAAATCAGACAGCCTAATCCTGGTTTGGCTGTGTTTCAATTTCTGTTTTAGAATATAGAGAATGAAAATCTGCGAGACAGTCTAATCTTGACAGATAATAGTTAGGTAGAGAAAATTATGAGTTCAACTGCTTAACTTGAACTCATGGAGAAATAAGGGTAGCATTAGATAAGTTTATTTTTCTGTTTGCAAAATAAAATGTTGGAAAAAGAGTTTGCCAGTCCAAGTGCACTCAAAAAAGAAAATAGTGCTAGGACAAATAGTTTGGGGTAGGTAGAAGTATTGTTCAAATGGATTTCTTGCTGCAGGACAGTGAAAGGTTGTCAAATGAAGAATTCTGCCCAATGAAATGGCACTGGTCTGCTAAATATAGAGATTACTGAGGTTCTGGACACCTAAAGGGCAAGCTGTCCTTCCCAAGTGGAGCCATTGTTAGCCACCTATAAATTCTAATATATCTAATGATGGCTAAATTTGTTGTCAAGCCTTCAAGAGATATATTTCCTTTGAAAATCCATCATCTTTGAAGTCTTATGATGATTTTTTATCCTCTGAATTAATCTTCACTGCTGTTTCACTCTAAGCCCTCAAAAAACCTGCTCATTGCCAAGAGAAAACTGCTCATAATGCTCCACTTCCCACCATTTACCTCTCCATTTCACTCCCACAAAATCTCCATTTTTCATCCTTGTTTCCTTCAAAAATCCCACAAAACCCTTTCATTTCACCTCTAAATTATCTTAACCCCATTTAAACCTTATATCTCCCGTTTATTTGGTTTAAATCCCTCCATTTTCATCTATCGTAACTCTGTTTTGGCCTTAAAAATCTTTGTTTTTGGCCTAAAAACAGTCTTTTGCATTATAAGTTATTAAGCCCCAAGGGCTTATATTTTTCAGCCCTCCACCTCATATGGCCATAAGCCCCGCAATCAAACGCTTAAAGGAATAAAAACCCTCTTTCGAACCCTTATTACCTTCTATTTTTCGTTTCCTCGACGTTATAATTTGAAAAGATATGAACCTTTGATCTCTGCAGATCAACGACCCTCAGGCGCTCATCCTTCCGCTCGTTCACTTGCCATGCTATTCTCCTTTCAAAATAACCCGCCCCCATCTTTGGATCTCAACCGTCCGATCTGATGATCCAATGATAAGGACTTAACCCGATCTCACCATTGAACCCACTCCGCGACACATTTGCATATGTCATCGTGGACCCTACTTACCTTTCTGCCCTCGCAGCTCTTCATCGATCGCGTTCCACCCGCACCGTCGGATCTGCAGCCTCTGATCTAATGGTTTAGATTTGATATCGCGCAATTTTTGGTCCCCTTTCGCAGTGCGCTACTTCTGCGCGATAAAAGTGGTTTTCATTTTCCACATGTCGAGTGATGAATGGAATCGCGTTCCAAAAGTTAATACCGCCTCCCCCCCATTTTGTTGCGCGAAAACCATCCTCGGTTTCCGCCATATCGCTACCCTCTGCAACGTCACCTTCGCTTTTAATCCTAGCTGTTGATCTCTGAGATCGCACGACCCATATTATATCGCGATATCAATTCATTTGTTTCCCATCTCTCTCCCGTTACGCTCATCGAGAGATCTCCACCGTAGATCGTCCTAATCTAACGATCCACGTTCCTCATCGCACCCAGACCCTCACTGAACCTGGTTAGCTACTCTACCAGGGTTTTCTTCCCGATATTCTGCTGCATACGTCTACCTCCTCACTGCTCCTCCACCCCCAGAGCCTCTGTAAGCAGTCTAAACCAAGCCCACAGGTTTTCATAACAGTTTATCGTGTGTTTGCAGGTTTCCATGGCCGATGAAGGACAAACGTTTTACAGTCACAAAAGTGACACAAAGGCTCAGATGGCAATCTCAGGGCCAAAAAACAACATCAAAGGGAACCCAAGCTAAGGGCGAGGTTGCGTCAGTCAATGGATCAGATCCATGAACCCTCAGTGACCCTCCAGCTCAGCGAAACCCTCCACCTGTACACAGAACACTTGGAAAGATGAGGATCACACATCCAGTGGCAGAAAGTAAGGCATAGAAGATTAATAAAACCTTTGAGGGCATCAGTACAGAAGCAGTTCGATCAATCAGCAAAGTGAAAGCATAAATAGAGCTAAAACAAGTTGAAGTACAAAGGAACAGAGCAGTTATTGGTGCAGAAGTTGACTAACACAGACATATCCCATCTCCATGCTCAAAAGCCTGCCAAGCAGTTATTACACCAAGGAAGCTACTACAAACTGTCAGAAGCAGTTATTTAGAAGTATGGGAATCCTCAAGGCCCATTCTTTCAGTTAACTCACACCTAAGAAGATAACAGTACCACTCCAGATGGTTTTTCCTCCCAAGGACACCCTGTGGGTGATTTCTGTCATATCAAAATAGTCTCAACAAGCAACAAGGTTACTAAATCTGTCTAGAATTTAATGTTATGTTTATGACACAGAATGGAGCATTCGAATGCCCTCTCCAATCTCTGATGATCATTAAAACCTTCTTTACCTACTTTTCCCCATTTTTCCTATAAAGACTCTTTGAAGTCTCATTGTAAAAGGTTGGCATTTGGTGATTTCTAAAGTAATACATATTGCTGCTTTGAAGAAGCATTGGTGTTTTGAACGAGTGTGGAGATCTTTGTTTTTCTGTTGATGAAGGAGGCTGGACCATTGGATCCTTGAGCCTGGTTTTGGTGAAGTAATCTCTTATTGTTGATGTTGTTTTCTCGTCTATCACTTTGTTCCATTTTGCTTTGACTTACAGTAGGATAAAAATTTTAGGCAGAGAAATGTATCTCAGAAGCACCTTTGACCTGTTTATCCTTCACTGTTTATATGTTTTCCACTACTGAACATGACAGGGTAGTCTAGTAGCTCTCTTGAATATTCAGTTTGTTTTATTTCAGAAATGGTAAATTCAGTTGTGTTAAAGACTGTTTAGGCGTTCCCTCTTTCTTGCCACTGAATTCTGTATCTGAAATCTCCCTTTAATTATTAATGCTTGCAGTTTGACAGAGAGGCTTGTTTCAATCATACCCTCTGTTCATTACGGTAATTATTGTGTTAAAGGTCCCTATAATTGCAGTCCTAGATGTCTAAGGCGTTCCCTCTTCTTTGAATGCAATTGTATATCTTTGTTGATTTAGCTTTCAGCAGTGAACTTATAGGAGGAAATAGGGCGTTCCCCGAATCCTATGATTCATTAAGAAGGTTTTAGTCTTCATTTCTCCTTTTCTTTGAGTGTTTATATTGATTAAGTCCAAAATAGTGAGCTTACTGGAGGAAATAGGGCGTTCCCCAAGTCCTTTAAGTCATTGTGAAAGGGTTTAGTTTGCTTTTCACTCTTAGTCCTTAATGTTCATCTCATTTCACCTATATTGTTCAACAGAGCCTTGACCGAGTTAGATTTGCCCTTTGGTTTCCCTTCCTTCTCAATCAGAACTATTTGGATTTTCACATGACTCCATTGCCCAATGGCTTGTAGATTCCCATGCTCTATCTATACTGCATGAAACACATTTGTCCAACCAAACAAAACAAACAACCCTGCACTTCATAACTAGCCTAAAATCAACTACTAAAACTTTCAAGACACATCCTTATAAAAATAATGAGAGATCCCTCTTTGAGACTAGGAGGGCTAGATCCTAGAGCTCTAAAGCTTGGTTTGCATGTTGCCTTGTCACTTGGCATGCCAATCTACCAAATCACAGGACCCCAACACCAGGAACATCTTCCATTGCTCGGAAGTGCTTTGATACATCGTGGAGAGAGCATCCCACATCTCTTTGGCCATTCCCTTGGCCGTTGTATGTGAGACTATATGGTCCTGCACTCCATCGAGGATCAACTGCTTCGCCTTCACCATCTCCTTCCTGTGTTCCGCATCCTGGGGAACTGCCACCACATTATCTATGTAGCCTTTCAGGCCATATTCATCTAGACATAAGGACATCCTAGCCTTCAGATGTCATAGTTGGAAGATCCATCCTACCTATCTTGATCTCTAAGCCCTATAGTGGCCATCTCTATAACTGTCGAAAACTCCCTCTTTCCTAAATCTTGGCTGCTGCTTTGCTACTCGCACCCCCTTCTGGAATGCATGAATTTGCTAGCTGCTACTGCTAATCTGCTTGGAAAAATTGAACTTCTGAGACTCTAAGTTCTCTAAGAGAAATTTTCCCTTTGCTGTGTGTGCTTTTCTCTTCCACCTGACGCTGATTTTGCTGCTGCAAAATACTTTGCATCCAACTAAGGAATCTGCTCAGCAAAAAACTGAGCTGCAACTACTCCCTCTGACTGCTGGAATCACTAACTCGGGAGACTCGATTTTTGTGCAACTCTGCAACTGAAAAATCGAATTTCTGCCCTAGCAATTTGGTCTGCCTGTCTGGGTACTGCAATACCTCTAAGAATTTCAGTATGCTGCTCCTGCGGAACAGAGAAATTTTCACCTCCGCTTTTGAGCTTCTCGGCTGATCACTCACGCTCTGATACCATGTGAAAATTTCAAAACTGAAATCCTATTGTAGCAATTGGAATTTATTTTTCTAATTGTTAATTATTTTAATAATTTATCTGCTATGACAAATATCAAAGAAATTACACTGCAGTCTTCACAAATAAAACTGCGGAAATAATAATGCTGGAAACTGAGAAAATACTAGCACACACACACCTAAAATGACACCGTTTTTTTTGGACAAATGTCCTCGGAAAAATCCAACTTGAAAAAACCGGTGCAACAACTAAGGGTTTTTATTATTACGCAGTAGTGAAATCTGAGTACAATCTATGGATGCCCAACTGAAAATCCAATCAGCAGGTTTCTAACATAAATAATTAGAGAGAAAATTCTCTCACCTCACAAGCAATCCCGACACTGGCTTCTACAGAAAAAATGGCCGTCCAAACCTCAATGTAGGCCCCTCTACGCTGCCTCTCGCATGTGTGGCCCGAATCTGCCTCTAAGCAAGCCGTCTACGCTGCCTCTGCTGCTGGAAGTGACTCTCTGACCCTCTGGAAGACTTTCCCAACATTTGGAAACTGAATCGACCTCCTCCTCAACTAAATCGAACTGCTTTGCTTCAGCTACTGCGCAGTCTTTTTGCTGCTTCAGTGTGGATCACTTCTATCACTTGCTGCTGCCTCTCCGGATCTGGAAAACTTCCTCTGGATCACTATCTCTGCCCCTCACTGCCTCTGCTTCGATCTCTATCTCTTCGACAACTGCTGCTGCTATCTCGAAATCGATCTGCCAAAGAAATCAAACTGCTGGTGTGTCTTCTCCAAGTGCCCATTGACTTCTTCTTATAACCCTCTGTTGGGATTCCAACGACCAAGATTAAATCTTAATCAAGGGAGAAGATCATCTTGAAGTCGATCTGTGTGAGTTTCTAGACTATTCTCACTTTGACTTAATTAATTATGATTAATTACCCAGTTTTCCGAAGTTTAGACTTGGGAAACATAAAAAATAGGTTAATAATCTAATTAAATCATTTCTCGCTGGAATTTCTAGAAACTATTTCTGGGTTTTGGAGATCTCATATATTCTAGTCTCTCCACCAAATTTCGTGGCTAGAACACATCCGATGCTACAAAAACTAACATACTTCGACGTCGCCCCGTCCCCCCTAGATTTCCCTAAAATTTGAGGGTACTCTCACACGTCTTCCCTGTGCATCTCCCTGCACCCGTGTCCCCTTGTCCCAGAGCCTCGGTGGAACATTGGTTGTGAACAAATGCTTAGGGCATTGTGAAGATGGGTGCTTCAAGGTCTCTTTGGATAAAAATATTTAGAATCCTCCCTAGTGCTAAATACGTTGCACTAGTCCCAAAGTGCTAGGGAAATAAATCACCTAGATCAAAGTGGGATAGATACATAGTGAGATCCATGCTTTGGCATAAAATACACGTGCTTTCTAGGTATGATAACCTTTACAATAAATTAACAACACTTATACATGCTGGTAAAGTGAAAAAACTTAGGGGATCCCTAAGTCATGTGTTGATTTTGTTGCTTGGGTAGGGTACTTCTACACAGGGATTGTGTCTCGGTGTGTAGAAGTCACCAACATCTCCTTAGAACACTTGCTCTAGGTTGAGCAAGTTGCTGATGTAACTTAGCCTAAGTGTTAAAGAGTGCAACTAGGGGCCAATTCCCCCACTTGAAAGCTCTTGTGTCTCAGTGTGAAGTCACCAACATCTCCTTAGAACACTTGCTCTAGGTTGAGCAAGTTGCTGATGTAACTTAGCCTAAAGTGTTAAGGAGTGCAACTAGGGGCCAATTCCCTCACTTGAAAGCTCCTCCTTTGATGACTCATTGCACATTTGGGTCACCCTTGATGGCATCTCCCTTGTCCTTGAAAATTATAATTTTGGCACACCTACTAATGCCTCATTTATAAGTCGGCCTCATCCTCTTCAAGTTGGCCCATTAGGTGAACAAACATGTCTTTTGACCCCACGTTAACCACTATAAATACTCCTAAAGGCCTCCTCATTTTGGCATCTCCTAGAGGCTAGGATGGGATGTATTATGTACATGTGAGCTTGATCCCCAGATCTTCGGAGGTTTCTGTGTTGAGATACAGTGATTCTATCTTTGCTATATAAACGTTATTATTTCTTAGTTGGAATTCTAATTTATAATCTTGATTGTGCAGCTGATAATGTATAAATTTGTTTCATCATATTCTGTTGCTTATATGTTGCCTTAATCCATGTATTCTTTCTCAATTTACCTAACTGATTTGGTCGCTAACATGTAAAATTGTGAGGTGAGTCAATTATTGGAGTGTTTTCCCACGAACTTCAGCAAGATCTGCCGTATGCCAATTATTAATTAAATGTTATTTTTCACAAACTTCCTCTAAATCTGCTGTTTACTGAATTCCTGTTCGAGTGTTCTTTCTCACAAAATTCAATTTTTAACCAGGGTTTTAGCTGAGTGTTCTTTTTCACACAATTCAGTTTCTTTTCAAGATATCCAGTGTTCCTTTTTTAATATGCCACATTGTTTTCCATGCAGGATGAAGTTGCTGTAGAAGGTGAAACTGGGAAATTATATAGGGCTAATTACCTCGATCGGTCTGGGAGAACTGTTCTTTTGATGAAGCCTGGAAATCAGGTTTGTTTCATGTTTCCTAGCAGTTTGCATTGCGCTGAATCAAATTCAATCATTCCTTTACTTTTGTTCTAATAAATGACATCTGACCATAAATATTATTCTTTTTCTTCGTAGAATACAACGTCTCAAGAAAATCAACTGCGCCACCTGGTTTATCTTCTTGAGAATGCCATTATGAATTTGCCATCTGGCCAGGAACAGATGGTTTGGCTAATCGACTTCAATGGGTGGTCATTGTCCAATTCTGTGCCCATTAAGACAGCTCGCGAAACTGCAAATATTTTACAAAATCACTATCCTGAGCGTTTGGCTGTTGCCTTTCTGTATAACCCTCCAAGAATTTTTGAAACCTTTTGGAAGGTGATCAGTTTCTACAAAACAGGCACCATGTTATTTTACATGTTTGTGGTCAATTTCCATTTATGTTTTACTTGGAACTTCATTATCTTATCTTAATTTGCAGATTGTCAAGTACTTTCTTGATCCAAAGACATCCCAAAAGGTAAAGTTTGTTTACCCGAAGAGTGGGGAAAGTACCAGCCTTCTGGAAGAAGCTTTTGATATGGATACGCTTCAATCATCATTCGGAGGAAAGAACAATCAGCAGTATGACCATGCGGAATTCTCAAAACTTATGCGGCAAGATGATATAAAGACTGCAGAGTACTGGGCGATGGGAGATGAGGTCACTGAGATGAATGGTAATTCAGCATCAAACCATGACTTGGAAGTTGATGGTAATGCTACAACAGAAAGCTGATGGGCGTATCAACTCCTTTTTTTCGAATAGATTCTTGATTCTATGACTAGAAGTGTATAAGCTGGCATGTCCCATTTCAACCTCGCGTCTTATGATAACGTCTTTAACTGTACTAATTGGACATGTATCAAAACAAGCGGCTTCCATCTATTAGAAATAACCATACATAGAAAAAATATTCAATCATATACAGATAGATGTCCAACACCGCAGGTAACTTTTGGTGTTATTCCCTAATTTAGTACGAGTTTATTTGTAAAATCTTCACAAAATGACAATTTATTGTTTAATCCTTTAGATCGCTCTACCTATTACAGTTTTTATCAAAACTCAATTATAGTGCCAAGACAGCTTTTAAATATGAATTATAGTGCTGGGAGCTATCTTTGACACAATGCTTTATTGTATGGCGAGCTCATCTCAAGCAATAGGGATGTGCAGCAAAATTTAGATCACAAAGAACGGCCATTTTATGCTAAAACAAGATTTTCTGAAATGTCTGGTTACGGCAATTATTTTTTATGATTGTTTTGTTATGCTGTAAATGCTCTTTTACTGATATACATTTTAATACGATACCGTATCAACAAAAAGCTTTAGTTCTGGATATTTAGATGAGATATACATTAAATGATGATCGATGGAAGATGCCAACAAAAAGATGGTTCATTAACCTTGCAACATGAAATGCCGAAAACTAGAGATAAAGGCCATGCTATATGAAAATAAGCAATGGGGATGATCGAGGTCAATCATGCTATATGAAAATAAGCAACGGGGACGATCGAGGTCAATTTTCTCTCTAAAGTACTCTTCAAATATTGGCAAGCCTGGTCTGACACTTGAGCCATGTTCAAAGCGTAAGGGGTAGAGTACGTGCATCTCTATAAGGGGATTTTATATGCTAAATCTAGCATTGTGCCTGGTCTGACACTTGAGCCATGTTCAAAGCCCAAGGGGTAGAGTATGTGCATCATCTCTATAAGAGGATTTTATATGCTAAATCTAGCATGGTGCCTGGTCTGACACTTGAGCCATGTTCAAAGTGCAAGGGGTAGAGTACGTGCATTTCTATAAGGAGATTTTATATGCTAAATTTAGCATGGTGGCTAGCGCTGTGGCCTGAAAAGTTTATCTTTACCTTTTGATTGTAAATAGCTTGTTATGCATTGTATACATAGAGTTTTACAACTAATTTATAATTAAAGATGGGTGGCAAAATGATCTTTTTTTGGCTAATTGCATAGTAACGAGGTGATATTTTGGTCTTTTTCATTGTAATCTAGCCACATGATTCTTGGTAAGATGACAATGTTGTATTGTTTAAATTGATTCAATGCCCTAGAAAACCCCTTACGACACTCAGATTGTGCAGACTCAACAACTTAAAATTGCAAATTTCTTAATTTCTGACTAGATTTTTGTTGGAAAATGTAACTAGGTTCGGTCTTCATTTGATGTATTTGAGTCATAATGTAATGTACTTGTCAAAGGAATTAAGAAAAGAATTATTATTATTATTATTATTATTATTGTGGCTTATTAAAAAATGGGTTTCATGCTTGGGTCACCATGTTTTAGGTCAAAGTCCCCATTGAGGACTTCTAAGATTTATTCTGAGTTAATAGAGTCATTGTACTTTTAAAGAGACTCTTCTTGGGCTTTTGAATAATGTAAAAAGGTTTAATATTGAGTCAAATATGAATTATGTGACATCCACACCAAGTCGGCCTAGAAGAGATCATGTCGGCTCATGTAGGCCCAAGAGACACCTATTCGACCTCACCTGGAGCCTATAAAAGGAAGCAAGTCGAAGTCATTTGAAGCACACTCTCTCAAGCAATTCGATATCTCTTGAAGCTGTGAAGAAGTTCAAACTTTGTTGCTGGGAAGCCGAAAGAAGTGTGTGTTTTGGGAAGTCCAAGGAGAAGAAGAAAAACAAAATTTTGGCGCCTCTATCTCTTTGTTTCGGGCTCTGGATTGGGTGATCGAAGTCTTCCATGTTTCATTGCTGCCGAAAGCCGTGCGATGCCGAAAGTTGCTGCCTAGTTAAAGTTGCTGGAAAGGGGTCGAAATTTTGGAGGTTGACTTGGTGTGGAGGGAAGGTCTGGTCTTGGTCTAGGGTGAAGAGTCTCAAAGAATAGTATTGAAAGGAATAATTTCTTGACTGGGTTTTCCCCTTGAGGGGGGTTTTGCCTTGGTATGTGCCTACATCTGGTTTCCATTGTTTTATGTGCTGTCACTTTGGTAATTGCTTGATGAACTAAAAGAAGGAAGATATAAATAATCGCAATGATAAGAAACATCAGAAGTAATTATCAAGAATAAGAAAATTTTATTACGTTTATGATTTTCTAACACAATCAAGGGAGAAAACAAACTTGAAGTAGCCTCAAACTACAGGTCCCGAAAGAAGAAAATTGACCTCATCCTTGAAAAGAATAAGGTATTGGACTTGGTCAAACGAAATGTAAAGAAGCTTACAGAGAATTCCACAGATGATGAAAAGGAAAAATTCAGGGAACATGAACTGTTAGTCATGACTCTAATGGTAGAAGGAATAAATAACCACCTTGTCTCGTTCATAGCCAACATCGACCATGCTAAGGAAATGTATGAAGCCTTGTCAAAGTTATTCACTATTAATAACATTGGTCAAGTAGCAGGTTTGAAAAATGAGCTAAGAACTACAAAGATGACTAATGAAGACATAGTGGCCTCATTTGTGAAGATAGCAAGAATCAGGGATGAAATTTTGGCCATTGATGAAATTGTTCCAGACAAAGAACTCGTGATCACTGCCCTATTAGGATTGCCACCTACTTGGAGTGCATTTGCTGCAGGACTTAACAATTGGAAGGTAGCTCTCACTTTTGAAGAACTATGGATTGCTTGCAGTCAGGGAGAATTAAGGATCTCATTAACTGCCAATCCTGAAGGAGTATCAAATGCCTACATTGCTCAACATAAAGGAAAGAAATTGAAAGGATTAAAGAAGAAAGTTGACTTGTATAAGGTAGAATGCTATCAATGGCAATTTATTGTTTAATCCTTTAGATCGCTCTACCTATTACAGGTTTTTTATCAAAACTCAATTATAGTGCCAAGACAAGTTTTAAATATGCATTATAGTGCTAGGAGCTATCTTTGACACGACACTTTATTGTATGGCGAGCTCATCTCAAGCAATAGGGATGTGCAACAAAATTTAGATCACAAAGAACGACTATTTTATGCTAAAACAAGATTGTTTGAAATGTGTGGTTACGACAATGATTTTTGCTGATTGTTTTGTTATGTTGTAAATGCTCTTTTATTGATATACATTTTAATATGATATCGGATCAACAAAAAGCTTTAGTTCTAGATATTTAGATGAGATATACATTAAATGATGATCGATGGAAGATGCCAACAAAAAGATGGTTATTAACCTTGCAACATGAAATGTCGAAAACTAGAGATAAAGGCCATGCTATATGAAAATAAGCAACGGGGATGATCGAAGTCAATTTTCTCTCTACAATACTCTTCAAATATTGGCGAGCCTAGTCTGACACTTGAGCCATGTTCAAAGCCCAAGGGGTAGAGTACGTGCATCTCTATAAGGGGATGTTATATGCTAAATCTAGCATGGTGGCTAGCGTTGTGGCTTGAAAATTTTATCTTTATCTTTTGATTGTAAATAGCTTGTTATGTATTGTATACATAGAATTTAACAACTAATTTATAATTGAAGATGGGTGGCAAAATGATCTTTCTTTGGCTAATTGCATAGTAACGAGGTGATATTTTGGTCTTTTTCATTGTAATCTAGCCACATGATTCTTGGTGAGATGACAATGTTGTATTGTTTAAATTGATTCAATGCCCTAGAAAACTGCTTACGACACTTAGATTGTGCAGACTCAACAACTTAAAATTGCAAATTTCCTAATTTCTGACTAGATTTTTGTTGGAAAATGTAACTAGGTTCGGTCTTCATTTGATGTATTTGAGTCATAATGTAATGTACTTGTCAAAGGAATTAAGAAAATTATTATTATTATTATTATTATTATTATTATTATTATTATTGTGACTTATTAAAAAATGGGTTTCATGCTTGGGTCACCATGTTTTGGGTCAAAGTCCCCATTGAGGACTTCTAGGATTTATTATGAGTTAATAGAGTCATTGTACTTTTAAAGAGACCCTTCTTGGGCTTTTGAATCATGTAAAAAGGTTTAATATTGAGTCAAATATGAATTATGTGACATCCACACCAAGTCGGCTCATGTAGGCCCAAGAGACACCTATTCGACCTCACCTGGAGCCTATAAAAGGAAGCAAGTCAAAGTAATTTGAGGCACACTCTCTCAAGCAATTCGATCTCTCTTGAAGCTGTGAAGAAGTTCGAAGTCTGTTGTCGGGAAACCGAAAGAAGTGCGAGTTTTGGGAAGTCTAAGGAGAAGAAGAAAAACACAATTTTGGCGCCTCTATCTCTCTATTTCGAGCTGTGGATTGGGAGATCGAAGTCTTCCATGTTTCACTGCTAGCGAAAGCTGTATGATGCTGAAAGCTGCTGCCTAGTCGAAGTTGCTGGAAAGGGGTCAAAATTCTGGAGGCTGACTTGGTGTGGAGGGAAGGTCTGGTCTTGGTCTAGGGTGAAGAGTCTCAAAGAATAGTATTGAAAGGAAGAATTTCTTGACTGGGTTTTCCCCTCGAGGGGGGGTTTTGCCTTGGCATGTGCCTACATCTGGTGTCCATTGTTTTGTGTGCTGCCACTTTGGTAATTTCTTGATGAACTAAAAGAAACAAGATATAAATAATCGTAATAATAAGAAACATCAGAAGTAATTATCAAGAATAAGAAAATCTTATTGCCTTTATGATTTTCTAACATGGTTTTAGAGCTTTGGTGAAGAAGGAAGAAAAAGGCAGTGTTTAGCACATTTAAAGGATCATCTCAGTGGAGGAATCTCCTACACTCTAGGAAGATGTCTTAACACAATCAAGGGAGAAAACAAACTTGAAGGATCCTCAAACTACAGGTTCTGGAAGAAGAAAATTGACCTCATCCTTGAAAAGAATAAGGTATTGGACTTGGTCAAAGGAAATGTAAAGAAGCTTACACAGAATTCCACAGATGATGAAAAGGAAAAATTCAGGGAACATGAACTGGTGGCCATGACTCTAAAGGTAGAAGGAATAAATAACCACCTTGTCTCGTTCATAGCCAACATCAACCATGCTAAGGAAATGTATGAAGCCTTGTCAAAGTTATTCACTATTAAGAACATTGGTCAAGTAGAAAGTTTGAAAAATGAGCTAAGAACTACAAAGATGACTAATGAAGACACGGTGGCCTCATTTGTGAAGATAGCAAGAATCAGGGATGAACTTTTGGCCATTGATGAAATTGTTCCAGACAAAGAACTCGTCATCACTTCCCTATTAGGATTGCCACCTACTTGGAGTGCATTTTTTGCATGACTTAACAATTGGAAGGTAGCTCTCACTTTTGAAGAACTATGGACTACTTGCAGTAAGGAAGAATTAAGGGTCTCATTAACTGCCAATCCTGAAGGAGTATCAAATGCCTACATTGCTCAACATAAAGGAAAGAAATCAAAAGTATTAAAGAAGAAATTTGACATGTCTAAGGTAGAATGCTATCAATGCCATAAGAAATATCATTATAGGAGTCACTGTCCCGACAATCCAAGAAACAAGAAGAGAGAAAGGGATCAAGCCAACATTGTTGAAGGAGGCTCAAAGAAAGTCAAGCCTAAGGAATTTGACAGTAGGGACTTTCATTACTAAGTTCTTTGTTTGTAGCTTTAGATATCTTATTTCTGATATTTTAGGATTTATAGGTTTGTAACATATTTTGGAAAAGACATTTTATTGTTTTATAAGTTTATTGGTATCCCTCAAGCTTTGGAAGGAACCATCAACAACTCCTAATTTCCTTTCAATTACTAGTTTCATGTACTTATTTAAGTTTTGATTATATCAATACTAATCACCTTTCCCCCTCTATTTTCTTGATTATGAAAATATTTGCTATATTCTCAAGGTATATCAAGGAGGATCTCTGAAGAAAAGGTTTGTCAAGAAACAAAGATATGTCTTAAGCTATAATACATTGATTTTTTTATATTAAAGGTTTATTCATTTGACAGTGTATTACTAACATTGTTATGTCTAGCTATATTGAATCATAATGATTCTTGTTCTGGGTGATTCATCACTTGATAAATCTACCCACTCCACTCATATTCTTAATTGTTTTTGTAGAACTCTAGACAGGTTTTGGAAAACCCTAAACCGAAGGGTATGCTAATGTTAATGCCTGAAACCCTAAAACTGCTTAGGGATATTGAGAAATGCTATTTGAAGTTTTATTGATAATGTCATGTTTGGGATTTTGGTATGATAAGGAAAACCTAACTTGTTAGGGTTGAATAATAAGGTCTAAAATCTTGCCCCTTTGAAGTTTTGGTAATGTTGGGTTTGCTATGTTTCTACATTTAAAACCTAACTCATTAGGGTTTGGTAGAAAGTGTAAGCAAGACCCTTATAATGTCTTAGAAATATTTTCCTTGGTATGTGTGTGTGTCTGATCAAACCCAGTCTAATTCGCTGTCTAACTCTTATTCATTTTTGTGACGTTGGGTTTGACTAACACATGATATGAAATACCTATGCATGATTATGAATTCCTAGATATGTGTGTTGACCTGGTTATTGATGGTCATAAATTTTGGAATTTAATAGAAGTCCTTATATGATATTCTAGGATGATGGTATTTGAAAATCTAGGGTTTTGTAGCTAAACCCTAGTAGTAGTTTAAATTCTCTAGCATGTGTGATATAACAATTTGAGATCTATTTATGTAATGATTGTTGAAGTTGTGAGAATGAGATTCTAAGGTTTTTGAAGTTGAACCTTAATAGAAGTGAAAATCTCTAATATGATGATTTGAGATTTATGAAATCTGAGTTTTGATTGGATTTGATGGTTGATTGAAAATCTAGGGTTTGCAACTAACTCTAGTGGAAGTTGGTCATACTAATGACTAAGTTGTGATTGGCTTTGATTGATTCTCTTGTATGAAATCCTAGTGGGAAGTCTAATATATATGACTTCTGAAAGTTATTAGATATTTTTCTTTTGACTTAATTTTAGGGATCACTATATGACATAACTAATCTTTTGTCATCTTGAATTCTGAAATTGTTTCTAAGGTTTTCTATATGTTGTAGTAAGGTATGTCATACCCTTTGAAGAAACATTGGAACCCTAGATAGAATGAAATATGTTATGAAGTAGTCTAGGTTTTATGACAAAGTCCTTAGCAAAATGTTGAGTATATGTCTCTTGTTTGGGTATCTGATATGCAAATGCTTTTGCGATTTTGATATGGCTAAGTTCATGCTTCTATAGATTTGGTTGTACTTTCTACCTAAGTTGTGCAGGTACACACTCTTCAATATGGTGTAGATGCTTGTTGATTTGATAAGCATGATGAAGATGATTATAACTCTGATGAAATGGTTGGAAGCTGCGAAAGATTATCCAATAATGAAAAGAAGAAGCTGATCTCCTTGAGGAAGCCTGAATAGAAGAGATCTCCCTAAGATTAAGAGAGTCTGGATAAATATCCTCTCTGATTAAGAGGGAGTGACATATATAATTCTCTACTCCATGTGTCATGCACTAGACCAAGACTAAAAAACGTAAGTCAAAGTACCAAGATACACGATTACAATGCTTCCACACTAGCCCCAATAGTGGAACATTAAGTCACTACTTGCTCCTCCAAAGAAATATCTTCTCTCATATGCTAAACTACAGAAGCCAAGGTGAAAATTCCAAAGTCCAAAGTCCAAAGTCCCTACTCTTGAGCTATGAGGGTGTATTTATAATAAATGAGGTGACTCTCCACCTCTCATGTGACTCTTGACCTCCCTCATGACTCTTGAGCTTCTACCATGACTTTCAAATTCCTATGTGACCTATGAACTTCTAATGACTTTAGAACTTTCTAGTGACTTTCACATTCCATGTGGGACCCTTAGTCTTCCACACATTTTACATTTTCTCATTTTAGAAATGCAATAATTACATTCCACAAATGATGTGGTGAGATACGTTGATACATATGGCTTTGTGATGACAAAGTACCTAGAAAAATGTTGAAGAGTATATGTCTCTTGTTTGGGTATCTGATATGTAAATGCTTCCGTGATTTGGATATGGCTAACTTCATGCATCTATACATTTGGTTGTACTTGCTACCTGAGTTATGCAGGTACACAATCTTCAAATGGTGAAGATACTCGTTGATGTGATAAGCATGATGAAGATGATGATAACTCTGATGAAATGGTTGGAAGCCACAAAATATTCTCTAATGATGAAAAGAAGACGCTGGTATCCTTGAGAAAGCCTGAATAGAAGAGATCTCCCCAAGATTAAGAGGGAATTTGGATAAAGATCCTCTCCGATTAAGAGGGAGTGACATATATAATTCTCTATTCCATGTGTCATGCACTAGACTAGGACTAAAAATCGTAAGTCAAAGTACCAAGATACACGATTACAATGCTTCCACACTAGCCCCAATTGTGGAACATTAAAGTCACTATTTGCTCCTCCAAAGAAATATCTTCTGTCCTATGCAAAACTAGAGAAGCCAAAGTGAAAATTCCAAAGTCCAAAGTCCCTTCTCTCAAGCTATGAGGGTGTATTTATAATAAATGAGGTGACTCTCCACCTCTGTCATGTGACTCTTGACCTCCCTCATGACTCTTGAGCTTCTACTACGACTCTTCAAAATCCTATGTGACCTTTGAACTTCTAATGACTTTAGAAATTTCTAGTGACTTTTCGCATTCCATGTGGGACCCTTAGTCTTCCACACATTTTTTATTTTCTCATTTTAGAATTACAATAATTACATTCCACAAATGATGTGGTGAGATACGTTGACACATATGAATTTGTGATGACACATGGACAAACCATGACTTGGCATTGATGACATGGAACTTCATTGTGATGTGTTCAGGCCATGCCTTTCTCCTAGATTCCACTTTTATATCTTCTTCATGATGGATATTTGCTTGTTCTTTAGCTTCACCCTCCAAAGGATCTAGATGAGTGTTGAAATCTTCCAAGTCAACATGAGATGCCAACATTTTGTCATGGTCCATGATTCCTTCAAGCTCCTCATGATGGTTCCTCTTTTGCTTCTTCTTCCCAAGTGCTTTCTTGTAGCTTCTCCTTGGTGACCTCCCTTATATCTTCATGATAAGTCTTGCATGTGTTTCATCTTCACCCTCCCAGAGCTTGGATGATATGAATTCTTCCTTGTGATTTTGATCTTCAATCTTCTGTCATGATCTAGTGTCCATTCATCTTCTTGCTCAATAGTCTCTTTGCCTCTTCAGCTTCACAAGTGTGTTCTTGCATGATCTACTTAACATCCTTCTTGAGCATCATCCTGTCATGTCAAGATATAATACTTGTAGATGAATTTCACTCGTGATAAGATGGCATCATTTCAAAAATATCCTAGTCTAACTTCTTCATGCAATCCACATATTGAATCCATGATAGAATGTAGGACCGAGGATGAGACTCGAGGATTGCAAAGTGTGTAGTTCAAGGAGGCAGTGTTGAAGGCTTAATTATTGTGACTGTGCAATGTGTAGTGGCTAAGAGATTGGGAGACAAAATTGTGCAGTTGAGGGAGACAATGACACAATGAGGCATGCTTGCTCACTGTGATTATGCAATGCGTGGTTCAGGGAAGAATGAGCCAAGTGATTACATAGTTGTGCAGGTCAAGGAGGAAGTGAGACATGAATGTTGACCGAGACTGCACAATACACAATGGAATGTTGATTGGGAGAAAGATTGTGTAGTTTTCAGGGGCAAGAGGCAGAGACTGTGCATTGTAACTATGCAATGCACAATCCTTAGAGGCAGTAACTGCATAGTGCACATTTCCTAGAGGCAAGGGTGCTTCACTATGACTTAAGAATGCGCAGTGCACAGTTCTAGGAGGGAGTTAGCAAGTTTCAAAGTCAGTGAATGCTCCGAAAGTGACTAAGTGTAGGATCAATCCGACAAGACATACAAACAAGTCCTGAAACATTGATATCACACTTAGATAACATCACCACAAGCCAAGAGAATGAATAATACTCAAAATCCACATGTGTACCTTGAAACGACAACAAAGAGACACTTATTTCTATGTGCGACAGTTGAAACATAACTTTGCGACACTTAAAATACAAGTTATGATACAAGTGTTGATTGCAACTAGAAAGTGTGCTAAGCTGTGGGAGAGTATCTAGAACATATACTTGTGATATATATGATCAACTAATGTATAAGAGTGCACTAGAGCTGCCTCTAATGATGTGTCAAAGTGCGACACATGTAGGAGTGAAAGCAATTAAAAGCAACACTTGCGATAACAAGAAAAGTGAAAATAACACTTGCAAAAGCTAGAAAAAGTGAAAGTGACACATGCTAGAGCAAAGAAAAAACAAAATCAACACTTGTTAAAGTGAAAGAAAGCAAAAACGACCGTCACAAAAGTGAAAGTGACACTTGTGAAAGCAAACTGCACAAAAGCGACACTTGATAAAACTCGCTGGAATGATGATAGAATTGTAATTAGGAGTGAGAGAATCACTGACTCACAAGATTGCATGCTCCCTATCAACTAATATTGCACACTAATTGTTATCAAGAATTTCACAGTCATTGTCAACAAGGGTTGCACAATGACTATCATCGGGAGTTGCAAGGTAATTTTCACTGGGCACTACAAAGTCACTTTATCTAGGGACTTTGCAGGCACTACTCTCAAGGATTGTGCAATGCTTATCTTCAAATGTAAACATTGAATACTAATATTTCCATAATAGGGTGTGCTTGAGAATGGATCGAAAGCTAAGCATGTGTAAACAAGTGACTTTGACAGTTAGAATCTGATAAGAAAAGTGTTTACCAATCACAAAGTGACCACGAATAAATTGAGGTGACAAATCATAAGACCATAAGTAGGCTCCAAAATTCAAGTGTGAAATTTTTTTTGGAGGGTGTTTTTCATAGCGGCAACAACACCAACAAGAGGTTTTTAAACTATTTAAGGACAATTTGGTTATAAATCAAAATAGGATGAAAAAACAAGAAGATAAACATCAAAATGAAAGGGAATTTGAAGTGGGGATTGGGTATTTTTGAGGCTACAACCATAGAAATAGATGTCCCTTAAGCAACAAAATAAGGACAATAAGTTATCACATAGGTATTATGGCGGATATAAGATGTTGGAGAGTATTGGAAGCATGGCTTATAAATTCATTAGGGGAACTTTGAGGTCTAAAATGGGCCTCGTAAGGAAATTATAAAATAATAGTGGAAATAATAAAATAAGATTAGATTACATCAACAAATTTTATAGGGAAAAAAGAAAAACTACTTTTTCAATTCCTATTTCAATTTATCTCCCTATGGGTTTACTCAAATTTTGAGCGGGAACACTCCTTGGATGCAAAATTTGATTTCTCATCCAAGGAGTAGCCATGTTGCATAATTTCGATGGACCCTACTACATGAAAAATGAGAAATACATTAAAAATGTGATTACAATCACATTTTTTCATGTATTTCTCATTTTTCATATAGTAGGGTCCATCGAAAGTATGCAACATGGGTACTCCTTGGATGAAGAATTAAATTTTGTATCCAACGAGTACTCTCGCTCGAAAGTTGAGTAAAAACTTAGGGAGATAAGTTGAAAATACAAGTTGAAAAAGTAGTTTTATTATTTTTTAATATTTTACTTTTTTACCCCAAAAAAGGTGAATCATCCACTATGGTTGACATCATCATCTTAAATCCTATTGGTTCTTATAAAATTTATTTTGGTTGTACATTTTTCTTAGGAGACACATTTTAGACCTCAAAAGTTCTTTAATGGGAATTTCCTCCATATTTACATGTTCATATAGTGTTCCATGTTTCTTACTTAAATAAGGTAACATGTGACAAGATCCTAGTCCAAGCTACTCTACTAGAGATTAATAAAGGAAAATCATATTAAAAATAAAAACAATCCTTGAAACATGGATTAAGCAACTATGAAATTGAGTAATTACCGAGTACCTCATCAAATGAAAAAACCTACTAGTGGAAGAGGAGACATGAGAATATGAGTTATTCATAAAAAAAAACCATAATTAGTCGAGTGTTGAGGACAAAACTGTTAGAAATACCGAGAGGGGCGTGAATCAATATTTGATGCTAAATCAAGCTTTACCCAGTTTATACTCTTCTTTCCAATGTTAAATGAATCATCATTCAACTAGTAACACATTATGACAATAGATATAAGCATAAGAAGTAAACCATGAGAAACATATAATCATAAAGGCATGTGAACCATAATAGTGCAACACAACAAGTCAACATACACATCGTCACATAGGAACACTAGATATTAGGTGTAAAACCTAACTAGGAAAAACTATCGGTGTTGTTGTCGTTGGCTTATTCTTATTACTATAAATAAAACCTTCTATTACATCTTATACAAGTGTGTAGGCTCCTACTCGCTAGAGGCTACCACCTCCTATATCAATATATGCTTCTATTCAACATGTGTATCCAATAGAAAATCCTAATGGAACCTCATTCTGAACATCAAACTTGCAACACACAATTTAACTCAACTCACCATACAAGATGTACTAGCATCATATACATGGAAATATTCATAACAATTGAATCCAACTTTTTCAACCTCAACATGTAAGATAATGATCTGCTAACCCTGGCATAAGCATCAACATACAATACATCAATGATGAAAAAACCCTAATAGAAACACATCAACGATAACCAATCATTCTGCACAATAGTATAATACATCTATGTCCATGCAATACAATTAGCTGCCGCAACCCTAACATTACATAACATTGAAGAAACCCTAATTCACAACTAAATACCTCTGCAACACATCAAGAACTTCTCTCACACATACATCAAGATACTAAGCAACATCATACATCTCTCACTCAACTCATCCACACACATAACATCAAACATATATAAACTCAGCCTCACATTCTGCTCATGATAAACATCTTTGCCCTACAAACACTGTCTCAAACCATACAACAACAACCTTAGTCTTGACCCAACATTCTGGCCATCAACAACATCTTAAATGTTGATAGACCTCCGACATCATACAACAACAACATGCATTGCTCTCTCATTTAACATTGATTTACATGGATTTGAAATCTATATAAATATCAACATGAACTCAATACGCACACACCCATACAATGGGACTTAGCCAAACAAAGTACAATGTCACTGCATATAGATTTCTAAAACATGAGGTACTCAAGACACCTCTCACTCAACAACATATTTGTCAAGCCCTTAACGCACTCTAACCCATGGGCATATTCTTTGCAACACAAATGCTAACATAATATTCTACCATAAAAAACACTAGTCATACAAAATACAATCCATCACACCCATCAATAGTGGCATACAGATGAACCCTGAGGAAAAATATATGCATTAGTAGCTCATTGACAATAAAACCCTTGAAATCTTGATTGATCCTCAATATATAAGCAACATACTGATGGTTCACAATATCTAAGCAAACTATGATCACATTCTTTGTCCAAGGCTCTACACATTAGTGACACAATATTTGATTTGGTTCTCCATTGCACTCACGCTACGATCCTTAGACAAAACACACAATGTCTTAGCTGTAGCATATACATCTACTTCAAATGTGAATTATATATCCAACATATTTATCTATACACATTTAGCAATGTGGCCA
Source organism: Pinus albicaulis (assembly GCA_034641835.2). Lineage (NCBI taxonomy): Eukaryota > Viridiplantae > Streptophyta > Pinopsida > Pinales > Pinaceae > Pinus > Pinus albicaulis. The sequence continues at coordinate 618,992,535 of CM076575.1, read as the reverse complement.
AACCAAACATATCACATCCGATATGTTGACCTTCACACTTCACATCTCCTTATGCGTAGAGGGCACTCTGTATATGCATACTATCCAACATTATATCTCTAAATACATTGCTATTCAATGATATTTGTTATTGAAGTGCACATAATATTCAACCTTAACTCTGTCCATCACTTTTACATTTAAAATTTGAGAACTCTACTAATTGCAATGGTTATGCTTTTTCCATGTGCATAAACCACTGGAAACCACACAATCTTAGCATACAACATTTGAACCACAACTACGTGATAATGCACACTACTTCTTTGCTCTATCACTGATACAATGCACTCATCATTGGAAATCACACCAATTACACCATTTCTCATTCCACACTTTATAATGCCAGAACAAATTTGATCAATGACTTCTATGATGCACCATTGATCTCTCCTATTACAAGATTTTCTTGAACAACTATGAAGAAGAAAAAAAAGATTTTGATTTGTGTCGGTGCCCAAAGGAGATCAATCGCTCTTCTAAAAAAATGCACACACAAATGTTTAATTTATTTTCTAGGATACAGCTCTTGACCCTTTGATTACTATGGGAAAAAACATAGATTCGTTTGTTGTTATTCTAGCCCTCCGTTGAATGCAATGATCACCCATACATTCATACCAAAAAAAAAAACTAATAAGGACCAAAACAATTAACTTGGACTAGATAATTTAGTGAAACCATTATTTAACCATGGTCGGACCATTTAATTTGTTCCATCACACTAATGACTAGAACTTAGGCCAATACCTCGATGATCAATAATTAATTGTGTTTACACCAATTGGAGAGATCGAACCAGATCTTTGTTCATCACTTGGACATTTAACAATAATCCCCAACACACTTTTTCTTGACCAAATCAGTGCATTCATTACATTGCACGAACATATCGACCCATTGGAGTTTTCCCATATCCATGATAACTATGCATTGACATGTTTCAATATTGGTGAATTACCAGAGTATGAAATTCCGGTAGTACTGGAGTATGAAATTCCAGTGGTATTGGAGTATGAAATACTAGTAATCCTCGATGATTCAATTTTGGATTTTCAAATTTGTATCGAAATTAGAAAATGACCAAGATGGTCATTTTGAAATAAGTAATTATCGATTATGTAATAAAATAGGTGTTTCGACCAAGATGGTCACATGTACAAAAGAATCATCGACTCAAGTTTAAAGGCTTCGACGTCAATATCAAAGACTTCACCATCAGCATCGATATTCTTCCAAAGTCAAAGCTGTCATCTAAGGACATCATTATGTCAACTTGCGACATAAAAACACATCAAGTTATGATTATAACGACTTAAGGAAAAACATCATCCTAAATCTTAACACTATCGATCTAAAGTGTTGAAGTAGACAAAATTGTCAAATGGCTAAGGTATTAGAAAGTCCAAATTGTAAACCTTAAGGGAAAATAAAATCCTAAGGTAAATGACTAATTTCTAAAGTCCTAGGTCTAAAGATCAATTAAAAGTCCTAAGGTGAAGGCGAGCGCTAAGATATTAAATACATGGTGCAAATACACCTTGGCTATGTTACAAAAACCTATACCCCTAAACTTAAGTCTTAAACCTTTTGGGCGCAAAGCATATAAATATGTTGTAAAAAACCTTTATGTTAAGGTTTAAAAGTATTCGAGGTCATGAAATTGGTTGAACCATATGTCAAAAACATTTTTCCATAAAGCACATATGAATTATATATGTGTAAAAGGTTAAGGGTAGCGGAGTATTAAAGTTCAAAAAATTTATATTAAAGTTTTAAACCCACACAGTGTTATCCTGACCGAACGGTTATGAAACTGCGTCGGGACTGTGGAAAAGCCATGTGAACAAACTATTGTAAAATGCAACGGAAAATGTCAGTTAGCGGAACTTGGTGTCAAAGTTCCAGACCGCGTCGGGTTTGGTTTCAACATGTCACTGGTGTTACAAGTTAATGCAACCGCAACAATTAAACCACAAAGTTAGTGAAGACCGCGTCGGAGAAAGGTTCCATGTGAACAGAGAAATGTTATATGGCGGAGACCGTTGTATGGACCGACAATTATAAATAGCGCAGGGACCGCATGGATAATCCATGTGAACGCAACATATCGGAACCGCCCGGGGTTAAGGCCGTGACTGCTGGAGATAACCCCTATCCACCGTTGCTATCTCTGACCGCCTGCCCGATCACACGCAACAATTATCACTTCTGCCCAGTTAGCCAAACCGTCGGGCTAAAGATTATATTATATGGTCTAAATATGGGTTTTGTAGGGTTTAAAGGCGCAATATTAATCCAGCACCATACTCCTAGGTAAGAGGTGTCATTAAACCTGAGAAGTCAATATGATGGGAATCCATAAATGCTTAAAAAGGAAAATAACCATTAAATTTTATGGTTAAGCATAGAAATTAAAACCTCTTCGAAGATATGAAGAGATATTTTTGCCATATTTGTATAAACTCTTATTATAAAAGAGAGAAGATGTTTCTTTGTAAGGGGGAGAGGAATATGAGAGAAAGAGAGTAAATTGTTTCAACTTCAAGAAGAAGGAGAGATTACTCTCGTTGAAGATCATCTCAAAGACGTGGTGGAGAGTATTTTATTTGCAGGATCAAAGGAGGAGGAGGATCTCATCCTTTCTTGCAAAGCTTCGATATTGAAGTATGTTGCTGTCAACGTGATCAACTTCAACACTCCAAACTGTTTCAGCCACCATATTGTCCAAGGTCCTTAAAGCTTCAGATTCTCAGCTTAAGTGTGCATTTTCTCCTTATCTGTATTCAATTAGCCTCTTCAGGAGATAATCATTTTTCTGCAAACATCAGTAGTGTTTTCTTCACACTCTTCAACTGATGCTTCCTTGTAGACTTATCCTCTTGGCTTAATAAATACAACAGACACACCTTTCTGAGGCGAACCCGGAGACGTAGTCCAGGAGGGACGAACTCCGTCACAAAACTTTATCTGTTTTTATGGTATCATTTATGTGCATCTTATGTATTTGTTAAAGCCATAATGTAAACAGATTTATACTTGAAGACAACTTATGCTAACAGTTAATTCTATATCAAAACAACTGTTCATTAAATTACTTGCCATTCACATATTGTATAAGAGCTAGAATATATCTTGGTATTTTCCGCATTTCAGATCACTCGAGGTAGCATATTCGTGTAACAGAGGGAGAAGTCAACTTTATTGCTTAGATCTGTTTCTGCTGTCAATCGGTTCAATACTTCTGTAACAAGAATGCAATAAGAACATGATCTAATTTGACATCAATGCCAACCAATCAACTATCCATAATTCCAAAAAAACTTGCTTAAAGGGGAGGGGAATGTTAAGCACATAAAATCCCTTATTAATCTCTAAATATTGAGTTTTTACATTTCTATTGTTATATTAGTATGTTGACCAAAAAATTTCATTACACTCTTTCATTATAATTGTACCCTTTGTCTCACATATATATACCAAATATACCTAGACTTGGGATCATCTCGTCTTGGATTTTCTATTGGATCCATTGTGAAAGAAGGTTCCCTCCTTGAAGTGTATTTTATTCATTGAATTTTTATCATTTTTACGACTCTTGGATCATTGCAACTTTACTTAATATTTAGATTTAATGTTAGTTCCATATTGCATGAAAATATTGTTGAGAAATAAATAGGGCTGCAAAAGAGGTGATTTCTCTTATACTTGATAACTACTTGTAATGTTCTTTTACTTTTATTTATTATTTACTTCTTTCTTTTTATTATTATGTTGTTATTATCATAAAACAACTACCAAAACATTAATATCAATAGTACACAAGGAAAAAAGATGTAGGGTGCAAGCCAGGGCCAAAACCTCTCCTTTTGAGAGGAAAACCCACAAATATCTTCTCTTCTTATAGATTCTTCAAATGACGAATTCCATGAGCTCTATACCAAGAACAATACCCTTCCAAGACCAAGTCATACCTTCCTGATGATGTGCTTTTTCTATCCAAGTAAAATCTCTTCTAACAGCACAACTTCGACCCCCAAATACAAAATTTTGACCCCCATTGCAGATCTTAATTTTTTGACCCCCAACAACCAACTACAACTTCGTACATGTGGGAGAATTAGGGCTTCTAGGTATTATTCCTTCCTTCGATTATCTTACTTCTTATTCTATGCCTTATGAGGGATCAAATTGTCCAATCTTCTTCCAACTTCAACCCTTTCCTTATTCCTTGATAATTTTGGCTTTGTTGCTGCAAAAACCCTAGCTTGCCTTTGCACGTGAGAGAGGGAGAGTGAAAAACCAAAAAACTTTGAATTCATTTTTCCTTCGATTGCATTCTTCTTCATCTTCTTTACTTGAATGATGATTGAATGATTGAGTGTCACCAAGGAGGTCGAATGCTCTCTTATATATAGGATTCCAAGGAGGACGACATGCCCTAATTAGGTGAACTTCTTTTTTGCCACGCTGACTTGGTCTCAGAGGGGTGTTTTTGATACTTTGACTAAAAAATAATTCTTTTGACTTGTTACAAAATTCTCAATGGGGTATTTTACATATTCCAATGACTCTTTGACTTCTTGACTCAATAAAAAAACCTAAAAGCACTCAATGGGTGCTTTGACCTACAATAAAATGACCTTGAGCATGAACTCCATGCTAAAATAATAAAAATAATAGTTTTTCATTTTCATTTTACAATATATAAGAATCAAGAGTACATATGAAAACCAAACCTAGTTACACTTTTCAACACTCCCTCTTAACTAGGGAGATATTCATAATGGCACATGGACATTCTCATACTTAAGAGATCTCATAAGAAGATTCAAATTGGTAAACCATCTCATAAGCTATCATTTTAACTTATCTCATTGCATCTCATCACACCAACCAACATTTTCATATAGCAAGGCCTTGACTAGTAGCTCTATGTATTGACAAAATATAGCACAATGTTGGGGAGACGATGACTTATATACACGATCATCATTGTCTGTCAAGACACCTACCCCATATGAATGTTCAAAAGGTATGTCCTTCTAGGACCATTCCTGTCTTGGATTGAGACATCCTCAAGGAATTTCCTCTTTGACTACTCTTACCTATTGGATGACCTACCTCATCCTAAAAGATCATCAGAAGCCATATGCTTACCCGATGCTCCATCCTTTCTTTACAAAGTGAAGACAAAAATGATGTGTCTATCTCCCTCTCAACTAGGGAGGATATATCAACCAATCCAAGCTTGTATCTCAAATACACAAGCTTCTTATTAGGAAGATATTTTTCCAAAATATCAGCTACTTACTCATCAATGGAGATATAATGTAGTTGCAATACCCCATATTGCACTAAATTTCATATGTAATGATAATTGTTGTTTATGTGCTTCGTATTACCATGAAATATGAGGTACAAACAACATGATGCATCTAGTGTTGTCACAATGTATAATGGTAGGGCCCATCAGTCCTTCAAAAAAATCGGATAACAACTTCCTAAACCAAACAACTTCTCTACTAACTTCACATACTGCAATGTATCTAGCCTCAACACTACTCAAAGAAATTGATTATTGCATTCAACTCATCCAGGAGATCATAAAGAATCCCAAGCTAAAACATCCTTTGGTAGTGCTTCTTCCATATTTCTCACTTGCTCCCCAATCAGAGTTTGTAAATCCTATCAATTGGATATCATTGTTTCTATCATACTTCAGGAAATAATGTATTGTTCCTCGAAGATATCTCAATATATGCTTGGATACTATCCAATGGTAATGTTTCAAATCCATATGAAATTTATTGAGAATATTAACTGCAAAACAAATATTTGGACATGTTTTCACTAGATACATCAGAAAACCAACCAATTGTCTATAACTTGTAGGATCCATAAGGCTTGAATCAGAACTTATCAACCTCTTCAAATTTGTGATCATGGGGGTTGTCATACGTTTGTAGCCCATCATTCCAAAGCTTTGCAATATCTTAATTACATACTTCCCTTGACCTAGATATATTTCACCAGGTTTTTTTTCCAAACTTCCAACCCCAAGTAATAGTGCATTAACCCTAGATCCTTCATATAAAATTCTGTTGCCAATTGTTTCTTGCATTCTTGAATACGACCTTCCACACATTTTATGAAAAGATCATCCACATATAGAAGAATGATTACTGATTCATCCTTCACTTCAAAACCCAAGGGTTGTTCGATATACACTTCTTCATCAATGGTAAAATTAAAAAATGTTTTTTTGACATCCATTTGATGGATGTGTTGGGTATGTGTTATATTCTTTCCATGAGTTGTATGTGTTATTTTTTTCAGTGGGCGGACCCACCCATGGTTTTTTGCATGGGTTTGCACATGGTTTTGGGGGACGATGGTTTTCGGCCCCTGGTATTTTTTAGATCCGATCAAGGGAACTACGATTATGTTCTAATCCAGGGTTAATGGATTGGGGTTTATGTATGCTTCGACATGTATATACATGTGTTGTAACAATGAAAGGAATATAATGAAAAATCAAGCTGGTCGTTCCGATTTGGGATCCAAGGGAAAATATCTGTGTATATCTGTTTTTTGTTTTATGCTCTCGCTATTGTTTATTTTTTGTCTTTAAGATTCGTTGGTAGGTAATTATTGTACAGGGTTAAAACCTACAAGATGTTCCATCCCATAGACGTTGCTGAAGAGACCAACGATCTTATTATTGTGTATCTTATCTTTCTATAGGTGAAAATACCTCTTCATAATCGATGCCTTCTTGTTGAGAGAAACCCCTAGCCAGAAACCTTGCTTTGTACTTTTCAATGCTTCCATATCTTGCATGCTCCATATTGTAGAGCCATTTGGAAGTTACCACAGATTTTTCATTCAGCCTAAGAACGATTTCCCAAACTCCATTTTTTTATAAATTGATATTCTTCATTCATAGCATCTTTCCATTGTTGACGATTGAGAAATTTTTGAAAGGTTAATGAATCTTCTTCAATTAACTTTGTCATATAGGCTGCATACCCTAAATACCTTTAGGATTCTTACTTTCCTTGAATGTACCCTTTTCTACAACATGTCCTTCAGCTTCTTGAAGAGTATATTTTAACCAATTTGGTCTCTTTCCATTTTCAGGGATTATGAAATGTTGCATAGGTTCACTAGGACCTTCTTCTTCATTATTGGAATATTCTTCTTCCCTTCGAGATTCTTCAAATATAGGCAGTTCTTCATCATCAAAATCAATCATAAGATCTTTGGACTTCTTATATGCAAATTTTTCATCAAAGATCACATCTCTGATTTCTTCAATTCGGTGCCCTTACTTTGCAGTAGATTCTATATGCCTTTGAAGAGTTACTATAGCCAACAAATATGCCCTGCAAACTTGTAGGATCCCATTTCTTCCTTTTATCCTTTGGAATGTGGATGTAGAAGGGGCAACCAAATATTTGGAGATAATATACTTATGGTCTCTTCTCAGTAAATGCTTCTTCAAGAGTCATGTTGTCAAGTTCCCTATTAGGAATTTGATTTTGAATATAGACATTTGTTTTGGATGCCTCACCCCATAGAAATTGAGGTAAGTCTTGATCATGTAACATAACTCTAACACTTTCTTCAATTGTACGATTTTTTCATTCTGATACTCAATTTTGCTCTGTATTATACAGGACTACAATCCCTCTCTTAATTCCAACCTCCTTACAGAAATCTACAAGTTCCTTTGATGTGTATTCTCCTCCATTATCAGATCTTAGTACCTTGATTTTTCTTTCTGTAAGATTCTCTACTTTTTCTTTGACTTCTGGAAAATTTTCAAATACTTAATCCTTGGACTTAAGTAAATAAATTCAAGTCTTCCTTGAGTGGTCATGAAATTTACATAGTATAGGTGACCTTGAAGAGATTTTGTAGACTAGGACCACAAACATCATAGTGAATTAGATCCAGGATTTATTTAGATCTTGAAGCACTTCTTCCAAATGGTTTCTTTACATTTTCCCCTAATGCGCATCCCTTGAAAATTCCTTCATGATCCTACTTTAGTTTAGGGATTCCATTCACCATTGTTTTTAGAGTTGGTAAGATTTTGCAATGAAGTTGTCCAAACCTTTGATGCCAAAGCTCACATGGACTGACTTCAATGTGAACCAAGGATTGAGAGACATGGGTAAGTAATATATAGAGTCTTCCTTAATGAATTCCAATAAAATTTGTGTTGTTAATGCTAGAGCCCTTATCCCATACCATAATATTTCCATCTATAAAATAAATTCTATCTCCTTTATCTTCTAAAAATGAAATATAGAGTAAATTTTTCTTCAAACCTGGAACAAATAAAAATGGTTGTTGAGATGCATGTTTCCTCCATCTTCTAGCTCCAATGGCATTGATCCAATTTCTCTTACTGCATAACACTTTTGTCTCCAATTTCTATTGAATAAGAATATTTTCCTCTTGATAGAGTATTTAGTTTTTTATGTTCACCTATCATATGTCTATATGATCCACTATCAATTACCCAAATATTTTCATCTTCTAAAGTACCTGTAAGTGTTGAGAATAATCCTTCGTCCTTTTTAGAGGAGTTCTTGATTGATTATAGGAGATCCTTGAATGCTTTGATGCCTTTCTCGAGGCGTCTTTCCATTATAGCAAACTGCTTCAATGAGACCTTCCATAAGTTCTTCAAGTATGTAGTGATCTTCATCATGCCCTTTGTCAACCTTAGCTCTGATACCATGTTGATAAATCAATAGGGCTACAAAAGAGGTGCTTTCTCTTATACTTTATAACTGCTTGTGATGTTCTTTTACTTTTCTTGATTATTAACTTCTTTATTTTGTTATTATGTTGTTATTATCATCAAACAACTACCAAAACATGAATATAAATAGTACACAAGGACACAAGATGTAGGCTGCAAGCCAAGGCCAAAACCTCTCCTCTTGAGAGGAAAACCCACAAATATCTTCTCTTCTTATATATTCTTCAAATGACGAATTCCAAGACCTCTAGCCCAAGACCAATACCCTTCTAAGACAAATTCAAACCTTCCTAGTGACTTGATTCTTCTATCCAAGTCAAACCAAGTCAAATCTCTTCCATAAACACAACTTTGACCCCTAGCGACATGATTTCGCCCCCCACTGTAGATCTACATTTTTTGGCCCCTAACAACCAGATGAAACTTCACATCTGTGGGAGAATTAGGGCTTATAGAGCTTCCTCTTTCCTTCACATAGCCTGCTTCTTCTTCTATGCCCGATGAGAGATCAAATTATCCAATCTTCTTCCAACTTCGACCCTTTCCTTACTCCTTGAGAATTTCATTCTTGTTGTTGCAAAAACCATAGATTTCCTTTGCATGAGAGAGAGAGAGAGTTCCAAACCCAAAAACTTCGACTTCCTTCTTCCTTCGCTTGCCTTATTATTTTTATTATTTTCTTGAATGATGTGTGTCTACAAGGAGGTATAATGGTCTCTTATATATAGGCTTCCAAGCAGGATGACATGCCCTAATTAGGCCGACTTCTTTTCTACCAGGTTAACTTGATCTCGGAGGAGTATTTTTGACACTTTGACTCAAACATAATTCTTTTGAATTGTTACAAAATTACCAATGCATTTTTTTACATATGACAATGAATATTTGACTTCTTAAATCAATAACAAAAACCTAGAAGCACTCAATGGGTGCTTTGACCTAAAATAAAATGACCTTGAGCATGAAACCTTTGTAAAAAAATAATAATACTAATTTTTATTTTTCATTTTACAATATACAAAATCAAGAGTAAATATGAAGATCGAACCTAGTTACACTTTTCAAAAAATGCTAAAATAAAGGAGACTAAAATGAAGGCAGCTAAGAAAATAGAATTCCATCCACATAATGAACATGATATATCTTGGGAAAACCTAATATGAGAAAAACCCATCAAGAAGGTGATACCTATGTTTTTATCTTTTTTTCTTAGTTATGAAATACAAATACAAAGAAAGGAGTAGTCATTATGAAGTTACCATGGATACTGTGGCCAATATGGCTGCTCTAAAATCTTATACTTCTTTTGTTTTATTCCAAGATCTCACTCCCAAATGGTCTCCTCAATTATGGAATAATAACAATAAAATAAGTATGGAACCCATTCCTTTCCTAGTGGTCAAATATATAACATATCTTAATAGCAATCTAGGGTTAGAGTTAGGATTTGTTTCATGCCTTAACTCCCAATTGATATTCAGGTTTTTGGACCCTCTAGAACCTTCATGAAAGTACACACCCAAGTAGCCCCACATGTATGAGTAGTGTGAATTACATGGCATCCACTCACAATCATGGTGGTTAATAGGGTATATCAACTTGAGGGAGGAATGAAAACCCTAATTAAGGTGATATTCATGTTGTTGGTAAGATATTTATGTATAAAACAACCTCAAGTGGCTATAAATTTGTTCACAAAGTTTTGACCTAATTTACAACCATTTAAAGCATCAAACAACCCCAATAAAGTTATAGACACCAAATCGCCAAAGTGGGACACACCCATGAAATGGACCCTACAAGCCAATAGTTTCCCTTTTCGACCGAAAATGTACCAAAATAGATGAAAAGTTATATAATGATCCATTCTATCTCAATTCATTCTAGTTGAAATGTGACCCATCAATATGGAAAATGGGCACTAAGATACTAATATAATTATAATTGTATGAAATAATGATTTGAATATAATCATTGAAACGACCCATTTAGTGAGGGACACATGATGATAAACCACTATCACATGTGAGGAAATATGCCCTCAATAGATTGTGGACCCATGGTATTAAGCCTATAGATTAAATTTTCAAAACAAATATGATGTCAATGATAAGAGTAAATTAATTGGAAGAAAGGAAATGATGAATCCTTCAACCAAAATGAGGTAAGGGTATATATGATGAGTACTTTAGACATAGAGTCAGATAAAGTGACACGAAAAAAATGGGAAGAGTGATGCAAAAAATCCTTTGATAGAGAGAAATAAACGAAATACTGACTAAGGAAGAAATTTTTTATGAGATGAAGCCATGAATGGGTGACTCACTAAGGCTTACAAAAAGATACAAGATAATGAGCTTTGATTGTCACAATGGGTGAAACAAAACAAAATTTTGACAAATTAGGATGGAAGGAAAAATTCAAGGATCATGATGACTAGGTGGAAAGACATAAAAATAGTGATTCAATGGAAATTATTTAGTTAAGGGAGAAGCTAATTCTTTTCCAAACAAGATTCATGGGGAATCCACATTGGGAAAATTCCCAAAACCATATTAGGTCCTTTCTTAACCTTGGATTTTTATTTTATTTTATGATTCTATTGGATTTTTCCTTGTAAAAATAATGAAATTTTTAACTAAGGAAGTGAGTGATTGCATTGTAAGTAACACGTCTCAAGAATTTGAGAAGTTATATAATGAAAAAAATAATTAACATGACAAATACATAGCAATCACTTAACAATCTAGCAATTGCCACTTTTTTAATGGTGATGGTTTTCGCTTAATTGATATATGAAAGAAAAAAATAAGTAATATATGAAAGCAAGAAACAAATACAATGCACGAAACAAAAATTGAAATAAAATTTTGGAGTCCCTCACATGAATGGATGGAAAGAGATAAATGAGAAGAGTGAGGCTCACAATGCAAAATCATTCTAAAATATCTATCGACATTATCCAAAATTCTTGATATGGGTAAAAAACATCCTCAAGAGTTACTACTATAAGGAAAACCATCATAGGAAGGTTTTGTTCTCACATGCATGGAAAGGTGAATATGAACGTTGGGATAATTCACCAAGGTAAATCCTATAATTTAGGTGGAAAAAATATTTTTATGAAAATTTGTGAAGGGAAGATATAAGCCTATATGCTAGTTCAAGAATATGATCCTCAAGTACGAAAAAATATGGTTCAATTTATTTCACCCATGGAACAATAACCATAACTAAGCTATCCATGAAACTATTCTCAATTTTAGACTATTCAACAACATCCATTCAATGGAAACATTAATATTGTCCATTGTGGGAAATAAGGATTAGGTATCCTATTCCAAAGAAGTTGGATTAGGTAAGGAGGCATGGAATTTATATATATCACCAAGTTGGAATAATATAAAGGTTCGACCTCTTCATCCAATTTAAAAGTATTGAAGGCCTCAAAGAAGTCTTCTTTAATAGGGAACACTAGGTTTAAAGATGTAGGTGGATTAAAAAATTCCTTCGAATGAGACATTAAATCCTTAGTTACATGAAGGTATCATGTCTTAAGGATAAATGATTCTTCCCATCATGAGTAGGAACATAAAAAATGGGGTACATAGCCACATAGGCTACTTATGGAGAAGCACAAAAAATGTGTCCATCAATGACGAGCCCTTATACAGATCATGTATAATATCTGAAATCATACAAAATAAACCATCATAACCTATTGAGAGAAAATCATTATCTAAGCTATACATTAGAGTAGGATTATATACATCTTGGTTTATTAGGACCACTTTAAACTCTTCATGGTGAAATTTAATGTTATGGAAGACACATGACCCAATCACCTCAATGACATACCAATAACTTCTCCTAAGTATCATATTCTAGTCCAAAGGAGAGAATCCATAACTTCTACATAAATTGAGGCAATTTTAACACCTAAGATATTGACTAAGTTATCAAACAATCCTTCATGTTTGGAATTAACCCCATAAAAATATATCAATGCAAAACACAATGGAACAAGTCTACGAGAGCCCATTTTCTTCTAAACTTTTGATGCCATGATGTGTGACAAAGCTTCTTCATCCAATAGGCATCAATGAATATCAAAATTCCTTTACATAATAATGATTTAAAAAGGAATGGTATGAGGGAGACGTGGTTAAACATTATAGAATTCAAAGTCCATCAGCGCAAATTTCAAAGGATTAATACCTTCGATATAAATGAATAATGCCTTATGTTATAAAGGATTTGTTTGTAATATCTCTAATACACATACAACATCCTTAATAGGAATACACCTCATTGTAAAAGCTATAGGTATGGTACGAAATAGGGTAGGACCATGAAATAAATAAGCCATGGAAAATGGATATCACATAACAAATAAAGGACAAATCCATTAACAACTCTACCTGCTATAAGTAAAAAATCACACAAAAAAGAAAGGAAAAATCCACTAACAACTCTACTTGCTATAAGGATAAAGCACATAGATATTATCACACATATATGTTAATCCTAATAATAAAACAATCAACAAAACAAGAAAACACATAAAGAAAATGAGATAAAAAGGATGTAAGCATATCTCACTCCAACATGATACTGAAATGAGCATATTATAATAAAGTGGGTGCTCAATGTAGAAAAAACATAAGGGGATTGCACCAAATTTATAATGACATCATAATTTGAGAAAACATATTGTGAAAATTATGCACCATTATATGTAAATGATATTTGTCAAAAAGGGATGGAAATTTCCCTAACAATAGTTTAATTTACAAAGGACCATTAGAGGGAGAAGACATAATTTCCTTACCCATAAAAAATCAATGTTAGGGGTCTATTTGGGCATTCATCACATTGGAAACCATCAAAACGTTATGATGGGAATGTTCACCTTGTTGGAAGGTTCCTAGAGGGGTTGAAGCATTAGACAATCTATCCTGACTACCCATACTATTATGTTGAGGGAGAATTTGTTGCCATACTTAATGTTGTTATGGTTATTCCATTTAGGAAATTGTGTCCTCAACCATTTGATTTCATCAAACATCACGTCGCTAATGTCATGTATAGTGATCATCCCCATAAACAACATAGTGATGTTTAAGTTACATCCTTATTTCCCCCAACATTAGTCTCATAATTCCATTTCCCTCTATTCTTATTATTTTTCCTATTCTTTTTTTTCTTCCCTTTATTAGGTGCCTACTTGTTTGTTGAAGCATTATTTGATTATGCTAGGAAGGTGAAAATTGAACCAATTTAACACAAGAAAAAGGAAAGGTACTAATAGATGATCCATGGTAAGGAGTGGATAAAGTTGGAGCTCCATGATGACATAGGGAATATTTGGGTATATATATGAGGCACTAGACCATAGGAAATTCTTGACCCTCCATAAGGACTAGGAACTAATATAAAGTGAACCTAAGCAAACTAATTAAATGTTGATTGATAGACCCAATAAGAGAATAAAAAATGTGTGATTGACCTACAATACGTGGGAAGCCACCCATATGAAGGGTATTTGGAATGAGGATTGATAGGTAACTAAATCAAGAAAACATTAGACTAGTTCTTTGGCTCTAATAATATATTCTTTTCTCATTATCAAATCTACGCACAATATATTTAGAGATTGAAGAGAGAAAACACTTAACACAACAATCTAATAAAATCTTAGCATAAAAGGGGACCTTACACAATCCCTTCCTACATCACCATTCATGAATGTGAGTAGAAGATAAGTACTTGTCAATTAATAAGATTAATCATATTGCCTTATGTAGGAGCATCTATAAGTTAAATTCATGATTGACTTCTTAGGTCAAAAAATTTACTAGAGGAAGTTGATTTCCTCAAAAAATCATTTAAATTTGTAATGTTTAGTGTTTTCTAGAAGATATACAGATAGTTAGGGGGTTTTGATGAGTGATAATTAATTTGATATGTAATATAATGATCTCGTTATATTTAGGATATTGTTGGATAAGATAGGGAAAATAATGAATTTGTTAGTATGAGAATAATTTTATGTATGGAGTTTTCAATGTAATTAGATTAGAGAGAGTGTGTGGAGACATCAAGGAAAGAGGGAAGTTCGAGTGAGATGTTGAAAAAAGTGACATTGTAAATCCATTATGAACCTGCTCTCATCCTTTGTTAAATCAATATATAAAGCTCATAGTTTTTTATTTTTGATTTATTTCCTAGTTGGTGGACAAAATGGTTGTTCATAATAAATAGACTCTATATTGTTAAATCTTCAATTATCAAACTTTCTTGAATGATCTCTTATTCTGAGTTGGGTGAACAATTGAGGTTCCATTCCTCAACGTCAAGCCTATTAGAAGTAGCATTCCTTTGTTAAAAGGTTATGAGTGTATAAATTAGTGTTACATTAGAAAGCCCCTTAAAACATGAAAAAATCATGATTTTTACAAGTTTTGGTGCCACTTATATAAATTGATGTGTCCCGAGTGACACGAATATTGCTGAATATTAACTTTTTTTTACTAGCAGCCAAACCTCCAGTAGCGAGGTTCCACCATAGTGTTATGTATTGGGCCTCGATGTTTTTCAATGAAATCCTTTGTATTTTATTTTTTAGCGATATTACCAATATCACGATATCACATTTCCACATCGAGGTTCCATAGTCAACTCCAAGGTTTGGTGATTATTTCATTTTTTATTGATTTTTTTCAAAGTTGTAACATTTTGATGTTTATTGCTATCAACAAATAGAAAGGTGACAAGAACATCATCATTAATAAACATTTCATCACACCGACATAATACCTATATCAATATTTTGTTAATATATCTCCTGATATCGTTGACTACTGATATCCCATTGGTTTAACCTCCTAGTGGTGTTAGTTAATAGAACCAACATCCGT
The DNA here is from genome assembly GCA_034641835.2 of Pinus albicaulis. Taxonomy (NCBI): domain Eukaryota; kingdom Viridiplantae; phylum Streptophyta; class Pinopsida; order Pinales; family Pinaceae; genus Pinus; species Pinus albicaulis. Next base: position 618,976,797 of record CM076575.1, on the reverse strand, counting down.
TAATTGTTTTCATCATACTAGGATGGATTCATATCAATGAATTGTGAAGTCATGTTGAATCATCTATATACTATTATACTAATATGCCAATAGGAACATGAGCATACCACTTAGTGTTGTGTTTCAAAGAGACTTATCTCCTATGTTTTAAGGTTCAAAAAATGTGGTGTTTTGCATGGTTTATAGTGTTAAATGTTTAATAGTGTTTGAACTGGGTCTAAAGTACTCAATTGATAGTTTACTACATAATAAAGGAAACCGATTGTGAACTTTTTACTAGGTCTTGACCTCCTTATTTATTCATAACTGTAATTCATAATTTTTCCTTCAATGAATAGGTCTTGGCATCCTTCTTTGATTTATTGCAAACCTAATACAATGATATAGTGTGTTTCCTTCACTTCGATGTGATTAAACCTTTCTTCGTTGTCTATCCCATGTTAAATTGCATACCTTATCCATGAAATGCATGTCCAAAAATCTTAGATGATATGAACTGTGCTACACTCTGTTCTGCGCAATATACTAGGGTATAAATAGTTGTTTCCACCTGTAATAAGCCGACCTGTGTATGAATAGGTGTAACTGATATTTTAGCCGACTTGTCCAACTTTTATGAGGCCAACTTCTCCAAGGAGTATTCCAGCAAGGTGATAAGGTTGTTTACATCGTTTATTTGACTATTTACAAGTGTAGCATTGCTTCATATACATGAATCTAATTTATACATTTATGCCAAGATGGAAAATCCCTAAAATACATCAAGAAGTCTTTGACCTATAATAAAATTCCTTGCTCATGAAACCCATGAACGAAGCTTAACAAAAATACATTTTATTATCTTTGTATTCTTCATTACATAAATACATAATTACATAGTCAATATGAAGACCAAACCTAGTTACACTTTCCAATAGATAGTCCGTACACATTATTTGATCATATTGAATCAATGCAAATTGGTTATTTGAAATATGAATCCCTAGAGACTTGTCAAGAGAATGAGATAATCCGGTTGCCTCCAATGGTTATGTTAGGTTCTCATGTTCTTTCCATGATCTCTAATATTGTGGTAGCATTCTTCCACAAGATATTCTTCATAGCAAATTTTCACATGATCCATACTCTAATGTAAATTCTTTCCAATATTTCTACATTAGTCATTATATATATCATGATAAAATAGAAGCTTATTTAGAAGAATATTTTCGAATATTTTATATAAATAAGAATGTTCTCTTTTTGCACATGTTAGATATAGGTTTAGATATTTTAAATATTTCTTCATATAATTTATTGTTGATTGAGTTTCTGTTTCTAATTTTTGATGTATATATGACTGTAATATTTCATCTAATTAACAATTTATGCTGGTATTTCAAATATTTTGTTACTAATGGTTTACCTTATGAATTAGTGGAGGAATATAAAATATTTGATCCATAAATTTTCTTCAAATTGATGGAAATTTACTGGAAATTTAAAATATGAGCACTAGAGGATCTATTGAGAAATCAAAATATTGAAATCTCAAAAAATGACTATGCCTTATCATCTTGCTTTATCTTTCAAGATTAATAATACCATCAACTTTAATAATATTTCAAAAGATCCAATAATTCAAATTGCTTCACATAATTATTTCTAGCTATACCATCCATCCATGAAATATTCACAATCAGTTTTAGATTTTCAACTCAATTTTAGTGATCTAATAGAAACTTGGTTGGAAAAAAAATTCTTGAAGAAGTTTTCATTGTATAGTAATGCTAATACTTTCACTGTTGTAAATAAAACAATTAATACTAACATATTTATACATAATATGATGCATGGAGTTGCTTCACATCACTCTCAGTAGATATCCAATCCAACTATTTTTGCCTCAAACAGTTTCATGTTTACCATAATGATTTTCATGAAAAAATCGGAACATAGTTGGAGGAATATTTTTGAGTAAAGTTTCTTGTAAATAATAATGATGTTATATTGATGGAAATATTGGGTGACATAATTATTTTATTTCCTCATACTAGATTAATTTGGTTTCTATTATTAACTTTTGATGAATATATGTTTGCATGTTTAAAGCAATATAAGTGGCTACATTAGAAGTTTGATTTCACATAGTTTTTAATAATCCGATGTAGCTTAGAATATGTGTAGAATTTGAGTAATTAGCTTTGTTTTTCTTTTGTTCTTTCGCAAGTAGATCAAATTTCTTTTGTTCACTTAAATAATGCGATTATGTCAAACTAGAGATAAATCATCATTAGAACATATTCAAGGAAGTTCACTTTGCTCCTCTCCTAGTTTCTCATATATTGATAAAACTAATTTTAATCTATCACAATATTAATTTAAATCAAAGGATGACTTTATATGCAAAATAATTGAATCAATTTAATAAGGGATAGGAATTCAAATTTACAATTCAACATATCCCTCATAATATATTTTTTTCTTTCTATTTTGGACCATGATATAACAATATATTTGTGGTTGAAGATCTTGTTATATTCGAGGCCTATCTTAATTCAATTATTTTATTTTATATGTTTAAACATATTTTATTCTTTTCAATATTTTTATTTTCTTTTTCCATGATTTCAAGTTTGTTTGATTGCTATGATTCTTCCATTGTAGATTGGGCATTTGCAATAATTTTTGTTTCTTTTGTTTACATAGTCCCTTGAATTTATTTTTCTATTTTGCTTCAGATTTAGTTTCAAATTTTAAGTTCATGGTGTTTTTAAGCTTTTATATGGGGAATATTTTCAAGGTTGCATAAGTGAGATCCATGCTTTGTTATTACAAATGGGGTTTTATTTATTTCAAAACATCTACATTAGGTTTCAGTTCTTAGTGAGTATGAATTTCATATCAAACATATCAAAAGGAAAAAGAATAAAATGGTTGATGCACTCAACAAGAAGGTGTCAACAATGAGCATATTCTTAAAAAAATTAAAAGTAGAATTTTAGAGGCTATAATAGCAAAACAATATTATTTTTAAGTCAAGAAGTTGTACACAAAACTAACATACAATTGAAATTCAAATATTACAAGCTAGAAGAGGACATAATCCTCTTGTATAGGAACAAATTCTATGTTCCTAATTCACGAGAATTAAGAAATTTAGTGGAAAATGAAATGCATAATGTACCTTATCTTGGACATCTAGGGCACCAAAAAATAATTGTGCCATTGAGAAGCCAATATTTTTGGCCACACGAGAATAAATATGTGGTTAAGTACATATCTATATGCATGGAATGTCAAAAAGTAAAGGACGAGTATAGATATCCTATTGGATTTCTCCATCCATTTCCCATTCTAAAGTGGAAAAGGGAAGTTGTTACTATAGATTTCATTTCCAAGCTGCCAAGAATAGTGAAGCAACATAATTCCATAATAGTAGCGGTGGATAAGCTTACAAAAGTTGCGCTTTTTGTCTTGGTTAAGATGAAACATAATGAAATCATCATGAAAAATATTTACATGAAATACATTGCTAGGCTACATGTAGTACCTCATGAAATTGTGTTAGATTGAGATTCCAAATTTATCATAAACTTTTGGAAGGGGTTCTTCAAGGGATTTGATACAAATTTGAATCTCAATACAACCCATCATACATAGAAATATGAGAAAATAAAGAGAGGCAATCGAGTGATTAAGGACATGCCAAGAACATATGTGATGGATAAGACATCCAAATGGGTAGAGTATTTACATTTGGGTGAATTTTCATACAACAATGGGTATTATACACCCTTGAAATGAGCCCATTTGAAGAATTGCATGGTAGAAAGTTTAATACTCTAATAAGTTGGGAAAATCTAGGATACAATTTAGTGCTTGGGCCTGAGATGCTCAAGGAGATGGAAGAATAGATGGTCAAAATGAAATAGAACTTGAAGACAACTCAGAATAGGAAAAAACCTATGTACACAAGGGTAAAGTATCCAAACAATTCTAGGTGGGAGAACACATATTCCTAAAAGTGAAGCCAAATAAAAGTCCATGAAATTTGGGAAGTTGCACCAAGTCAGTAGATAGATATTATGAACCATACAATATACTAGATAAGATATGGATATTTACATATATGTTTTAATTGGCGACATCCATGCATGTGCATATTGTATTTCATGTATTTATAATAAAGAAGTATGCACATGATCCTAACCATGTATTTATTGGACTCTGATTTAGGTAGAGTCCTAAAGAGATTTTCAGGTAGATCTAACGCATGTTCTAGAGCAGAAAGTCAATGTGCTCTGAAACAAGTCCATTAAGCAAGTAAAGGTCTAGAGGAATTACTATAGCCCTAAGGATGCAACGTGGGAGCTAGAAGATGCATTGCAGAAAGCATACTCACAATTATTTTGAGATTTTGATGTAAAAAATTGTATATATGTACACATGTATGGTAATGTGCACTAAGGACTGTGAAAAATAAGGGGGATGAGAATGTAACACCCTAGTTTTTCTTGCCCAAAAATGTTGTGTAATTTATATATTTGATTTAGGTTGAACCACATAATATGGTTGAGGACTAGGAAATGTAAATGTTTGACATCAAAGTTATTAATAAAAAAACATCATTTTCTATTAGATGAGGGGGACTAAAATGGTTGGGGGATATGATCCTATGTGAGAGGAATGACAAGATTCTTAAGGGGATTTAATGGATCCAAACCAATATTGTAATGTTTTATTATAATCTAGGTATTTTACCTTAACTTATGAAAATTTCAAGTCCATATTAGGAAACCTTGACTTCCTTGACAACCATGTGGTTGATCCAAATTTATGAAGGGATGAAATTAATTATAGATATAAATATAAACCCATAGTTTTTTTTCTACGTAAGGATAAATTCTATTATATGGTACAAAAAAGAGTACAATCAAGCTTCGTGACAAGGGTTGCTGAATTAGCCAACCCCTGTTCGAAGAAGACATTTCAGAAATTGAAAAATTGGGTTGCCCTTTGGGGGAAAACCATCCCTTAGAGAATTCAACATGTCATAGAAAGAGCTGCCCTTTATGGGGAAACAAGCTATTAACAAACTATCAAAAAACTGAGTTTGTTGTGCAGTAGAAAAATAAACATAGAAACTATAGAGATACATGTAACTACTGGAAAAAAGGAGAGCCATGGCTCTACAGTTGATGGTCCTTTGCATCATGGTGCTGCATGAGAGGTGGCTCTTCAACAATGGAGCACCCGTAATCTAGCAGGGCATCATTCTTCTTGGAGAGCTGGGGAGCCAACTTTGGAGTGGAGGTGGAGTGAGCACCTATTTATGTTGCATTGTCAATTTGTCGAGATCCTTCTGCAGAGCTGCTACCCCCACTTTCTAAAGCATCCTCCATGATTTTGACTGGAATACCCACCAATTTTCTTGGCCATAGGGAGGAGTAGCGAGAGAGAGTGGATTTTCGAGGCCGCTTCCTGGTGCCAGAGCCAGAATGGCTATGCTGAATCTCCAGAAGACGAGTTGAGAGTTGGGCCGAGAGCATATTGGGTTCAAAGAACTCTAGCGTGTCCATAGCCACAGAGAAGGCCACTGTGCACTCCGCCATGTCTGGAATTAGAGGGCAAGAGGGAGATCCTCTGCCTCCTCCCAGACAACATCTCATGTGGTGGCGGCGAGGCATATCGTCGTTGGATTGCTGGGGATGCAGGGTAGGGAATGAGTGAGAAGATGGAGGTGAAGGAGCAACGTGAAGGGAGAAGACCAAACTAGGGGAGGCAGAGCTAAAGGCAGCAGCTTGCAGAGCAAGACAAAGATAAAATTGGAGGGAGACCTGGATCGAATACGAGAAGGAGTTAGCTCCATTGGCCATAAATGACCAGGGAATGAGATGGTGCGGTCGAGGCAGGAGTGAATGCATAGTATGCTAGAGTGAATGCATCAGGTGCTACGGAGTGAATGAGGCTGGTACCCAGCTGAAGGGATTTATGGCTCTCACGCTGGAGGCAGGTGCAACCCCGAGGTGAGGCCAACTGCGTGCCTGCGGAGGTTCCATGTGGCCTTCCAAATCTACATATTTAATCACCTTCATCCAGGGAAATAGAAACCCATAGTTACAACTAAAACAAAACTTCAATTCATTAATTACAAAATACTTAAAACTATTTACATGCAGAATGGAAATATACTAGCTCGAGCAATGCTAGCTTATTTCTTAGAAGAAATGTTCGGCTACATGCATTTTGAACTATGCTGCAATGAGGCTCATAGCTCTATTTATTATTGAGAAAAAATCGAAAACCCTAAACATCCAAAAAATAACCCTAAGTGTTGAAGCACCCAATGTCTGTGGGCCTCGTTGGGGTAAATTGGTACATCAACTTCCGAGGGTCGTAACTTTGGCATACGATATCTGTTTGATGTGCATGATTTTTTGTTAGAAAAATCTATTCGAGGACTAAAAATTTCGACTGCAAACCTATGCTACAAGCTATGAATTTTCCTTTTTTCCAAAAAAATGTCATTTAGGGCCTCAAAACAGCTCTGGAAGTCCATGACTTTAAAAATACCAAAAATAGTAAATTGTGCTATAAAAGGAAACTGAAAGAAATAATGTTGGGGGTCCAAGTGGAATAGGCAGCTAGCCACCAATATCCACCCGTATCTATCATGCCCCCTTCGGAAGCAATGGTCTCCATTGTGTTGAGTTCCTCCATGAGATGGGGAAACTTTTGCTGAACTTGGTCCATACTGAGCCACTTGCCATAGTGCAGGAGCGAGTCAAATTTGACAACTTGATATAGTTAGATCTTATGTTGACAAGTTTTCTTGATATCTGTGTCCATGATCTGATTAGTTGTGTCATGTTCCATGAAGTCTTGTTTGATCTCTATTTGTTTTAGTTATTCTGCAATGTGTGATGTGTCCAACAATGGTGGAAAGTATGGTTGAAGGTGGTCCACATTGAACACTGGGTGCAGGTCGAGGAATGGGGGAATGATAAGCTCAAAAGCATTGTCTCCCATAATCTTGGTGATGTTGTAAGGCCCGTATCAGAGTGTTCATAGCTTATGATGGGATATGTCAAGGCATTCTTTCTACAAATGCAACCAAAATTTTTCGCCCACCTGAAACTTATGTGGCGCCCGATGTTGATCATGTCGCTACTTGTACTTGGAATCATCCAGTATGTCATGCACCTGCTGGCGAATGTGCTAAATGTGTTCAATAAAATTGGTTTATTTATCAGCCTCAGACTATACATGTGCAGATTCTGTCGTTGTAGTCGCATGAGACATGACAACATCAATTAGACACAATGGTTGAAATCCCACTCCCACTTGAAAGGGATTGCACCTAGTTAACCTATGGAGAGCTTTTTCATAACTGTGTTGCACATAAGGAAGGTTCACATCCTAGGTTCGTGGATGCTTGGAGTTGTACATTCGTAGCATGTGTACTATCATCCTGTTGACAACCTCTTTCTGGCCATCAATTTGGGAATGGAATGCAATCGACTTGGTGAGATTGGTGTCCAATAATGTCTAGAGGCTTGAACAAAAAGTGCTTAGGAACCTGATATTCTGATTTGATATGATGGTCTGTGGGATACCAAATGTACCCACACTTGTTCAAAGAAGAGTTTTGTAGTTTCCTCTGCTCTGATACTCTTCTTTTAAGCCACTAATATTGCCATCTTATAAAATATTTCCATGACCATAAATACACAGTCATTGCCATGCTCGGTAGAAGGGATGCTAGAAAAATAATCCATGGAGATGGATTCCCAAGGTTGGCTTGGAGTTGGCAGAGGAGTGTACAAGCCTTGCTTCTTGATGGTTGGCTTGGCGATGGCATAAACATTGCATGATTTGATATATTTTCCAATATCCTGTCAGAGTATTGGAAAATAAAAATACTTTTGTAGTACAACCACAGTTTTCTCCACACCAAAGTGTCGTGCAACCCGACTGTAATGTGGCTCCCTAATCAGTTTGGAACACTCGTTTGAAGGAACAAAAATGTGACCCAAGTAGTATAATAATGCGTCTTAGAGGTGGAAATCAGGAACTTTCTTTCCATCCACTAACATATGGTATGTGGTGGAGAAATCTCGATCGTTATTATATAGTTGCGGCCATCCAGAGGTCTCGTGGCCACATGAAATGAGAACAATAGTTAGCACTGCAACTGAGTGCCGACATAGGAAATCTGCAACATGATTGGTGCTGCTCTTCTTATATTTAATGTTTAAGTGGAATTATTGTAGATATGTAGACCACTTATAATTGCGATCATTATGAAACTTCCCTTGTGTCTGTATAAATAGAAGAGGTCAGTGATATGTGTGGATGACCATCTCCTTCCCTAGAATGTAATGTTTCCATTACCGACAAGCTTGCATGATGGAATACATATCTTTATCATAGGTGGGGTACTTCCGAATTGTATTCGAAAGTGTTTCACTGTGATAGGCCACCAGGTACCCTTATTGGGTGAGAAATACACCAATAAAACAATTAGAGGCAATTGTCTCGATTTCAAATGTTTGTTGCAGGTATGGTAATGTGAGTATAGGCGTAGAGTAGAGGTAGTGCTTCAGCTCAACGAATGCCTTATGTTGGGACTCATACCAGGAAAACTTTACTTTCACTTCACCCTTGGTAACTTGAATAAAAGGCCAAGTGATGTGGGAGAATCCCAACACAAACCTCTGATAAAAATTGGAAAGGCAAAAAAATATGCGAAGTTATGTTAGAGTGGTCGGGGTTATCCATTCCCAAATGACTTGGATATTAACTAGATCTACATGCACACCTTTCTCATCTATGATTTAACCTAGATATTGGACCCAAATCATTCCCAATGTGCATTTCTCTAGGTTTGAACATAGTTTGTGCCGCCACAGGGTTTGAAGGACTTGTCTAATGTGTTTCAAGTGTTCTTCCCAATTCCAGTTGAAGAAAATAATTTCGTCCAGATATAAAACCATGAATGAGTTAGTGAAGGGCCATAATATGTCATCCATCAGCCTCATAAAAGTTGTAGGGACATTTTTCAACTCGAAAGGCATGACCAAACTTTCAAAAAGTCCTCCTTATATTTGAAGTCAATCTTCCATATATTTGTGGGCTCTATTGGAACCTACTGATACCTAGACTTTAGATCTTTCTTGCTGAAATACTTGGCCCCCTTGAGCTGGTAATGAAGGTTATCAATCTGCGGGATTGGATACCTGTTTCTGACAGTGATTTTGTTCAGTTCTCGATAATCATTGTAGAGCCCCCAGGTCCCATCCTTATTCTGTAAAAATATAATCAGGATTCCAAAAGGTGAGGAACTTGGTCGTGTGTGCCATTTTTGCAGAAACTCATGGATCTTCCACTTTATATTTTTTATTTATAGAATAGAGGGGCGGTATATTGACCCATTGGGTAGAGGTTCTATGAGGGTCAAATCAATCGAATGCTCGACCTGACAGTGTAAGCACAACCCTATGGGTGAGGAGAATATGTCCTTGTATTTTTCCATGACCTTATCCACATAATTATATTGTGTGGAGGAACCCTTCTCGGGGGCCATGGATGTGGACATGATATTCCCCTTACTTTGAGAGTGAATAAAAAAGAAAAAAAATTTCCTCGTTTGGGAGATGATCTTATTGCATTTCTTAGCAGAGATCAAAGAGGTGGAGGTATGCAGGGCTACCTCTAGTATATTGTATAACTTAATGCCCAAAATAATGATAATAATGCGAGGCATATATTCATACACATCATGGAATTTCCACAAGTATGGTTGGCCTAATAATACATCACAAAATTCAAGAGGATCAACGTCACACGATACCTCATCCAGGAAGAGTTTTATGATGTAGGGAAGATGACACTGCTAGTTGACACGAAGATCTCGTCCTTGGTGGAGCCACCTGATTGAGTATGGTTTCAGGTGTGGTGTGGTCGGTAGGCCCAACTGCTTAACTACCTTTGCTGAGATGAGGTTCTTTTGGCTCGCATTGTCGACAATGAGTCGCAACGGAGACCCCTTCACCCACATCTATGAGTGGAAGAGACACTCCCATTCATATGGATCTTTGAGCTCGATCTTCTGCACCTTGGTGGTGGAAACTGTAGTGCTAGGATCTGCATCAATAATTTGCTTCCCTTTATCATTCCCCTTATTAGGGTCTGACTCAGAGTCATAACATGCATATGATTCTGAAGCCTTCAACTTGACCACTAGTGATTGTTGCACGACACTTAATTCTGTTGTGAGTGGATATTTTGTGCAACTCACACCACTTCCCTGTGCCATTATTCATCTTCATGGTACCATTAGTTGCTGGTGACTTCGATCGGTTGTCTTGGGTCACCCCGCCTTGGCTTTGTCCTCTGTTTTGTGATTTGGGGGCACCTTTTCCTTGCCTTGGATTCACAGAGCCAAAGTATTTCTTCTTCTATTTAAATTTCTTCTCCTTTTATGTTTTTCTATGCATGTCCCCAATGAGGTCAGGGTATAAGGAGTTAGGGCTTGAACTGGGTGAACCTTTGCAAGACCGGCCTCATCCACCTTGATGACATCCCATGGCAGAAGAAAATAAATATGAGGGAGCAGGAGATCCTTTCAAAATGTTGCTTGAATAATCCCTCGAATGAAAAAGGAACGATATGATGGGAAAATTTTCCCAGATCCTTTGGCGGATGCCCACAGGTGACACATCATCATCCAAAAACCACATTGGAATGTGCCACTCCCTTTAAGGTACAAGTCAAATTTGACATTCCCATATTTGAAGGCCATATAGAGCTAAATTTGTTGGAAGGATACTTTTCAGTTCATGATTTTTACAATAGGGAAAATATCACTTTTTCACTCCTCAAAGCCACCCCCACAAAAAAGAATAGTGGGAAACCTAAGGTGAGTAGAGGGATGAGAGGGAACCCTCCCTTTTTTTAGCCACACCACTTGGAATTATTTCCGGATGTCATCAAGGAACAATATTACCCTGTTGGGAGTTATGACTATAAGTACATAAAAGGGAAGGGACCATGACATGCCAGATTCACAAACATCTTTCATACTCTTCGAACGAAGTTGGATATCAAGGATTCTGAGTGATATCTGGTACTCAAGTACCATGACTATTTTCACAAATACATCCAGGATGAAAGCAGGAAAATCCATAGCCCACGGCATGGGTTTATAGCCGAAAGTGTAAGTAATCAGATATATATTTCTAATGAGGTATCGTATGCGTCAAACATAGATTATGTGCCAAAGTTATGACCTCAGGAAGTTCAGGTACCAATTTACCCCAACGGAACCCACAAAATTTTGGTGCTTCATCTCCTAGGGTTAAGTTTTTGGATGTTTAGGGTTTTCCATCATTTTTAAATAATAAATAACCTTCGGAGCCTCATTGTAACATAATTCAGAAGGCATGTAGCCACACATCTCTTCTCAGAGATAATCTACCATCGCCCAAGCTAGTCTACTTCCATTCTGCATGTAAACAATTTTTAGTACTTTGTTATTGATGAATTGGAGTTTTGTTTTCATTCAAAACTCTATGTTTTTGTTTATATCTGTATTCCATTTCGTTAGTTCATAAATGTGGATCAATGGTGAATTAGAAGCATGCACATTTATGAATTAATATTTGGTATTATATAATTCATTACGTTCATCATCATAGCCTAGTACAAACCACAGGAGAAATGGAACAAAGTCGATAACAAAATCCAAATTGTGAATGCAATAGGAATTAATTGTATGTAATGTTTTTGCAAAATTTCCTATTGGGAATCCTTGTAAGATCCCATCATTCAAGTTTTCTTGGCCAATATATGTTAGAGCCTAGGAAAGAGGTGTGATATCCTGAGGGAATACACTGTGGAGAAGGGGATACACTGCTCTAGATTGTGCAAACTAAATGGGGTGTTGATGGGTCAAAATATACTACCAACAGTAAGGGAGTCTCCCTAGTGAAAAGTCCCAATTAGTCCTCACACTGTTTTGGATAGGAGTCCTATATGGTATGTGGGCCTCACTGCCACCATGTGTGTTTCCTCTTGGATTTCAAATTAAGGGATGTTGATGTGAGGACAAGTATGAAATACCTAGAGAGTGAGGACGAAATCAACCCAAAATTGGTGCACTTGCAGAACAACGTACAAGAATATAATAGCAAAATAATAAGGAGAATGTCTCAATAAATAATCAGTGAGCTAAAACCATCTAAGACATACATAAATATGAAAGTACTAGAATTTAATTGCAAATTAGCACAATAGGTTACTAGCATTAACGTGGAATAAAATAAAAAATATTCAAAAGAAAAAATATAAGCAATATCTATGAATTAATTCATGATGGTATATCCCATATGAAAGTACACATGCACAATGCACAATGGAAACACCAGTTAGCCATTATAACAGCCATGAAAGTGCACGAGAATAGATGTTCATTAAAGAACTTTTGAGGTCTAAAATGGGCTCCTAATAAAAATATACAGTCAAAATAAACTTTATAAGAACCAATAGGATTCAAGATGATTATGTCAACCATGGGGGATGATTCGCTATTTTTGGGGTAAAAAAGTAAAAAGATTAAAAAATAATAAAATAATAAAACTAATTTTTCAACTTGTATTTTCAACTTATCTCCCAGGTTTTAATCAAATTTCGAGAGGGATTACTCATTAGATGTAAAATTTATTTCCTAATCCAAGGAGTACCCATGTTGCTTACTTCCGATGGACCCTGCTACATGAAAAATGAGATATACATGAAAAAACATGATTTCAATCACATTTTTTCATGTATTTATCATTTTTCGTGTAGCAAGGTCCATTGAAATTATGCAAAATGGGTACTCCTTGTATGAGGAATAAAATTCTACATCCAACGAGTATTCTCGCTCGAAATTTGAGTAAACCTGTAGGGAGATAAGTTTAAAATACGAGTTGAAAAAATAGTTTTTTACTTTTTTCCCTCTAAACTTTAATGATGTAATCTAATCTTATTTTATTATTTCCACTATTATTTTATAATTTCCTTAGGAGGTCCATTTTAGACCTAAAAATTACCCTAATGGAAAGTGAAGAGCTTGTCATTAAGAATTCCACAAACTCAAGTACATGTCCTACAGGTCCATCAAATTCCAATAGTGGAAGGTGTACTGCTCATATCATCTCCAACATTAGGCCCTTGAATCACCACAACTCAGCCTAAACTCTGCCAAGAGAAAATGCTCAAAATTACCTCAAGTGAAAACACCATTCTAAATGCTAAAATAATTCAAGTGCTAAAAGTTCTCCCCCCCCCCCCCCCATATTCTAGAGGCATGCAGATTTATTTGTACAAATGGAGAGGTGATTTTCACCTTCCTCGTGACTCTTAGAATTCCCCATGACCTATTGACTCCTAATGGATTTTACGATTTGTATTTTTTTTGTGTAAGTTAAATTCCATTAAATAAAAAAAGGTGAGTTACATTAGGAAGCCAAAAAATTCAGATAACATCTACAACATTTCTGATGTCACACACCAGAATTGTTTACGGGTTTATATTTTTGTCCCTTTCTCATACGAACAACAATCCAACCTATACATTTTTCATTTACAACTGAGGATAAATCCATATCCTCATTTTTTGAGCAAGCTCCATTTCTACTGGCTCAACTGAGCTTGAAATTTCTTTATAACTATTTGAGTGTTCATACTTATGAGTGTGCTTCTATTTTTTGATTGCAGGCATGATTACTGTCGATGCTATTTCATTATCCTTTGCAAGAATATGATCCACTGCAGGGGGACGGGGCTAACCCTCATGGGTCTGCACTGGATCTTGAGAAGCTGAGGTGTAAAGGGTTGAATTTTTCTACTGAGAGCAGACCTTCTTTTGGATTTTCGAGTTATTGGAACTTGCTAGCACCTTCTAATCCTGCCTTCCTCAATTGGATTTTCTCAACTCGTGGGAGTTGGAAAATCCATTTGAAGAAGGTTATTCCTTCTGAAGGTGACCGTGTTGTTGACAAATTATACACCTAAAATAAGTGTTTTCGCAATCCAATGGTTGAATATATTCCTTACAAACCTACTTTAGGATTGTTTTATCTAGAAATCATGCACTTAAATCTAATTCAACACATATGAATACTACGAATATGAAACCATTAGCTAGTATTTCATTGTCTAATTTGATGAAGTGTCCAATTGAGTCACCAATGTCTTCAAGGAATTTTGCCAAATCCATTGGAGGGGTAAGTTTGTGAGTCTTACCCATACCAAAGTAGACAAAAAATTCATGGAAAGAGGGTTACAAACTCCAGAAACCACAATTGCATAGAAAGAACTGCAAAACCCTAGAACCAGGGCCCCTGGTTAAAAACCCTTTGCTAGTATTCAATATCCTTGAATACAACCACAAATTATCCTTTCAAACAAAATAGGAGATCTAAATTTTGAATCCAATTATGATGAACCCAATCCCAGAGAGCATTAAATAGGGCCAGAAGCCATTAAATTGACATATAATCACCCGATGTTTATAATATGCTATCCTTATAGTGGTATAAATATCATTCATCTTAAGAGATAGGGTGTTCGATGATGTTCCACCACAAAATATGGGCCTAAGAAATCCCTAGGAGTTTGCAAGATGGAACCCAACTGAAGGATATCTTTAAACGAAAAGGGTTTTTCTGCCGAAGAGGGTTTTGGTGTGAAAGATACCCCCGCGCCACTAGCACCACCTTTTAAGCAAGAAACTATAGAGATAATGGCATCCCTCTTAATTCCATAATCCCTTAGAATTTTTCCCATTGTCAGTTGCGTTCCTCCGTAGAGGAGCTTCATCTCTCGCAAAGGAATTCTAATTCATTATTGAATGTTGTTTGCTAGCATTACCAAAACATTAGATTATATGACCATAAAAAAATGGGACTCTCTAGACATGGACCAATATTTTTTTGGAAATTTTAATAAATCTATATCACCCACACCTTTCATTGTAGGGGCCAATATTGGGACAGGAATCAATAGTTCTTGAACACAAGATAGACTTTTGTCAAACACTTTGCGTACTTTACCATACCCCCCATGAGTATCTATTTTTGGAATTAAACAAACACTTTGTTTGCATCCTTACTACTCTTGCTATTTCTATAACCGAGTACCTCCGCAGACTCAAGGATCCCACCAAGGCCATCCATGGCCACAACATAAGAATCTGCTTCGCTAGCACCCTCGTCTTTGCCAAGAAAATATTCTCCACTCTGTTCACACTTCTTTTCACAATCCATGTTGTCCAACATGCAGACACATGACATACTATGAGCATAAATCATGCTTACCTCATGACTGGGGGATCGATTTGCATATCCCCATTCCGACCACCATTTATCTAACCAAGAGATGCCGAATTTAGAGGATTCACATATTAGGCTTTCCCACACTGCTTTTGTCGTAGCTCTCAAATTTTAATTTTAATTTTTTTTTTTTGTAACTTGGACTAAACTGTATTAAAAACATGAAAAAATGTACAGAGGCAGTGAGCAGATATGGAAAGTTGTGCTTATCCAATCCCTACCTTGGTAGTTCTCAAAATTAACAAAGTTTGGGGCTGCCCCAAAGGAGGAAACCAACCCATTAAGAGTTTGAACCAGTCTTTGACATAATATTATGTATCCCATACGAAAATAAAGAGCTAAAATATAGCCTGAGATGCCAAAAAACAGAAATTAACCTTGCTGCCGCAAATTCATGGAGTTCCTTCATCTTTGTCCGTCGCTTGGTCCTCTTCCTCAATCAAGCATCCAAACTCCCTTCCAATGGCTTCCTCCTCAGCTGTGGGCACTCGAGGAGGCTCTAGAGGGGCCAAGTAAATGATGGGTGTGACTGGGTACTTGTCATTGTAGTCTCTAGTCCAGAGGACATCAACATCCATTACCCAAACACCTATCTCCTCCGTTGTGGGATGTTTGACTGGAAGCAGGCTGGTTTTTCTGGGTGTTGGCTACACTGTTCGTGGGATGGTGGATTTTCTGAAGTCTCTTCTGCCCTTAGGCTGCTCCGAAGGTGATACATTCTCCCCCTATCTCCATGAGGGTTGTCTTCGGCTTGAGGAGCTAGCACGACATGGCTTTCAATTATAGAGCCATAGTAGGATTCAAGATATTGATCGTTTCCACTGTTAGAGTGCCTAGATAGCGCACCCCTGTAACTGCCCCTGATGGGCTTCTGTATCTGGTGCGGGGGAATGGTATGGATATCAAAAAAATGATGGAGAGATTGACAAGGAGAGGGGTTGGGTACAGGGGATCAACGGTAGAGGGATCCCAACAGACCTGCGAGAATAACTGTGTAATGGTAGTTTGGGAGACCTCTGAACCATTTGAAATCCTGAGGCACAGAGACCAAGCATGGGTACTGTGAAGGAAAAGCCATGTGTGCCTTCACGTGGTGCATGTTGTAGCAGGTTTCCAAGTGGAGCCACGTATCGGAGAGCCTACGCATTGATTTGAGGTTCGACCATAGTGCAATGACCTGGAGCAAGCCCACCTTGCTAGACGCCGTCAGCATGAGCATGGGAGGGCCCGTGATCTTGTACCCTTGAGATATCCGAGTGTGTTCGATCCTTTTTTAGGAGAGTGAGAGAGATATCACAGAGGATATCATCCTGGATATGATGGAAATTAGAGGAGTAAAGTGATGATTGCATTCCACTCCTTTGTTGGCCAGGAGGTCAGCAATAAAATTTGCTTTCCGAAGAACATGGTGGAATGTCATGGCCTTGTGTTTTTGCAGCAGTTTTTCTAGATGGTTGAGGTGAATGGAAAGCCTCCATCTCGTAGAGACCTTTGTGGATGAGGAACCAAGGAGAATGAAAGTGGATGATTGGATAATGAGTTGAGAATCCCCTTCCACTTCTAGTGGGAAAAAATTGAGCTCAATGGCTATGGAAATGCCCCGGATAAGACCCTCCAACTCCTCGAAGTTGTTACTATCCCACCCTAGGTTTCCATAGTAACCGTGCAGAGAGTTGCCACTGGAATCTCTGAAGATGCCACCAAATCTCGCTTCCCCATGGTTTCCTTTGGAGGCACCATCAAAGTTGCATTTGAATAGTCCTGCGGGAGGTGGAGTCCATATTTTAGGAGAAATGATCTTGTCTGTGCATGTGGGGGACTTCTCCATCAGGTGATCAATGCTCAGATGCCAATTGTTCCAGATGAGGCATTCAGTAGGTGTTTTCAGGAAGTCTTTCTTTGCCCAATGTGCCAGTGCAAGATTTTATTTTAGGTAGCTACATAGCTTGGCCCAAATTTTCTCCTGAGTTAATGAAACATCTTTGAAGATCTGACTGTTTCATTCTTTCCAGAGGGTCCAAGTGAGGAGGCCAGGAATGAGTTGCCAAAGGAAATTTAGAATATTGTTGGAATAAGGATTCTCCTGCCAAGTGCTGATAGTGTGGGTAATATTACCTCGGGCCTGATTGGATCTTCTGCATAAGGAATAGATTCTGTCCCAGAAGGTGTTGGATATGGGACAAAGGTCCAGCAGGTGATCAATGGTTTCATTGTCATTATGGCATAGAGAACACTGCGATGGACCCACAAATCCCCGCTTCAGGAGGTTCTCCCATGTGAGGATGCACCTTTTGCTAAGAAACCATAAAAACATAGAAAATTTGGGCCAGAGATTAGCTTTCCATATCCTTTTCCATAATTGGTTTGAAGGGCCAGGGTTCTATGGCTGAATAATATTATATGCTTGCTTGGTTGAGTAGTTGTCGCTTGGGGTATGGCCCCAACGGAGGACATTTGGCCCCTGTTTTAATTCTGATTCTCCTTTTTTCTAATTCCGCCCATATGTCATCGTGTTGTTCATTATTCCAGTCTGCTTACTAGTGATCGGTGGGGAGCCAGTTTCTGAATCCTTGTGTGACATCATGAGTCCAAAAGTACTGGATGTTGTTTTTTCCTCTCGTCTGTAAGACCGTGCTCCAGATGGGGCGAGGAAAGATGGAGGAAAGACTTGGCATTTTATGCCATGAATATTCCCAGAACCGAACTTGAGCACCATCGCGAATTTCCCAAAAACTGTCAGTTTGGATGAGATATTTGTGTTGACTGGCCGCATTCCAGATTTGGGATCCGCCAAGTGCAATGTTGAATCTGACTAGTGCCTCCTTGGGCCAATTTCCAGCCCATAAATTCGCCCAAGGTTTTTGGGGGTAAGAGACCCATTTCCACCAAATATTGGCACCCATGATGATATTACTATGCTCTGAATCTCTTATTCCAATTCCCCCTTGTGTTTTCAGCATGCAGACCTCCTTCCATTTGACCAGCGCCCATTTGTGCTTATATTTGGTTCCACCCCAGAGAAAGGTTCTTTGAAGGTTGTGAATGGCTTTGAGGACCCATTTAGGATCAACCAAAATAGAAAAGAGGTATATGGGCAGAGATTGGAGAAGAAATTTGATGAGTACCAGATGACCTGCTATGTTGAGAGAATGATAGGTCCAGGAAGAAAGCCTGGCCTCCAGTTTATCCAACAACACTCTCCAGGATGAGTGGTTGATTTCTGAATCCGTGAGAGGAGAACCTAGGTACTTGGAAGGTAGATAAGCTATGGCAAAGCCGAGGATTCAAGCAATGTTGCGTTGGGTGATAGTGGGCATGTTGTAGAAGAATATTTGGGATTTCTCAGGGTTGACAGTGATGCCAGTGGCTTCAGAAAAGCAGTCTAGAAGGGCCCTTAAGGTATGGGATTCCTGCAAAGAGGGGTGTCCCATGATCATGTTGTCATCCACAAACAGTTGGTGGGAAATGGGAGGTTGATTATGGAAGGGAATGCCCTAGATATCGTGAGAGCAGATCAAGTTCTTATTCAGGTGGCCCAGACCCTCGACCATAAGCACAAAAAGAAATGGAGAGAGAGGGTCGCTTTGACTTATACCCCTGGAGGGGTTGAAGGTTTCCGAGGGGATGCCATTGAAAAGGTTAGAGAGGAATGGAGATGAGAGTAGGCTCATGATCCAATGAACCCTAGTGTGGCAGAAACCAAAGGCCAAAAGGAAATGTCTTATGTAATTCCAGCTAAGCTTGTCAAAGGCCTTGGAAAGGTTGATTTTAAGGAGCATTTCGAGATTTTTTGAAGTTTTTAAGGAATGAATGACTTCATGGGTTAGAATGATGCCATCTAGAATCCGCCTGCCTTCAACATAGCCTGTTTGCTCTAGATAAATGAGCATGGGAAGGAGCTGCTTCAATCTGTTAGCAATAACTTTGGAAATAATTTTGTATATAAAATTGCAAAGGGTTATTGGCCTGTACTTACTTGGCGAAGCTGCATTGTCTTCCTTTGGGATGAGAGTGAGAAAGGTTGCATTGGGAGCTGGAAGAATCCAGTGAGTATTGCGCGATTCCTCCACTAGGTCCCATCCATCCTCCTTGATAAAATTCTAGAAATAATGGAAGAAATTGGTGGTAAATCCATCCGGGCCTAGGGATTTCTCCTCTTTGAGCTGGAAGAACACTTTTTATACCTCCATTAAGGTTGTGGGCTTGAGCAACATCCTATTGTTATTTTCATTGACCAACTTTGGGATGTGTTGGGTGATTTTCTCAATAGCCTCTTGACACTGAGTGTTGGGCTCTCTAAGGATATCTTTGAAGTGGTTCAGCAACTCCTCTATGATTTCCTCATGTTTTTCCAAGCGCTCCCCATTTTTAGTCTTGAGGATGATAATTCTGTTGTGCATCCTATGCTGAATGGTGGAGCAGTGAAAAAATTTAGTATTTCTTTCTCCTTCCTTGAGCCATTGTATCCTAGATTTCTGTTTCCATAGGATTTCTTCTTGAAGTATTCTTTCTTCAAGATCGTTTCTAGAGCCTTGGATTCCACTGATCTGCCTTCTAGGATGATTTTTTGTTGGAGATGCTTCATTTGAGTTTCTAGATCTCTTTGGTTGTGGAAGATATTGCCAAAGGTGTTATGATTCCAAATTTTCAGTTTCCCTTTGAGCATCTTTAGCTTCTGCTGGAATTGATACATTTTTGGTCCTATAAGCAGAGTGAGGGTAATACACCAATCTGAAATGAGGTCTTTGAAGCCCATATGCTTGAGCCGTAATTGTTCAAAGCCAAAGGGCTTGTGAGTGGCAATGCCTGGTTTGATCCATTAAAGCTGGATCGTCCAATGATCCGAGCCAGAGGCTGGGGTAATGGTGGCAACCAAATCCCAACCAAGGTGGATGAAATCGTCCATAATGAGAAAGCGATCCAATCTGGTGGCAATTTGATGGGATCCTCCCCTTCGATTATTCCAAGTAAAGATGCCATTGGAAGTTTGAAGATCAATGAGTTTATTACTTTGGATTAAGTCCTTGAATTTGGTGTTGTCCATTTTGAGATGGGTCCTTCGTCCTTTTTTTCCTGAAGGGGGGTAATCATGTTTAAGTCTCCTTCGATCAACCAGACAGGGTGAGTGCGCTAGTTATTGAGATCCAATATGCTATTGAGAAGCTCTGTTTTTTGCAACACTACCCGTGGGAAGTAAACATTCGTGATATTTCTATGAATGTTGGTTCCTGTCAGGTGGAAAGAAACTTGAATGAAGTGGCGATTGGCATGGATTTTATCTAGGGTGATCAATTGGGGATTCCAAATGATCACAAGGCCTCCCGAAGCACCACATGCATCGACAACGAGGGTGTTACAACATTTCTAGAGTATGTTGAAGATGGTATCCAGAGTTGAGATGGAGCATTTTGTTTCTTGCATAAAAAAAATCGTGGGATTTTCCTCAATGATTATTTTCTTGATTAACCTGTGCTTGGAGGGGATATTTAGCCCTTTGATATTCTGGGAGATGAGCTTCATTAATAAGTGTTGGGAACGACTGAGTAGAACCTAGTTAACTTGGGATATCACCCTGATTCGACTAGCTCTCGATCCAATCCAACCAGTCACTGCAGATATTTTGTTATTCCTCATTTCCTTGATTCTTTCAGGATGTGTTTGGTGTTTAGGAGAGTGCTGCCTTGAATGCTGAGGGATGGGAGCCGTTGGGATCGAATAAGTACTTCTTCCAATCGTTGGATGTGTTGTTGGGGGATTGAGAGAAAGTATTTCCTCTTGCATGCATCTTCGAGACCCATAATATCTAGGTCCCCATAGTCAATTCTCTCCGGTTCTTCTTCAATTGCTTCTGGGATCGATTCCGAGGCAACACATTTGATTTTTCCTAAGTTATCTGAAAAAGGTGTTGAGGATGGGGGTTGCAGAAAAGATTTTGGCTGGATCTTAGTCTTCAGAGCATCTGGAAGTTGGGAATTCGCCTGCGAGTGTGGATCCAAGGCTTTTGAGATCTCATCATCATTCGCGTTCATATTAGCTAAGCATCACAAATATTGCTTGTAGATGGAGCTTTGTTGTTCTGGTTCGTATTAGACTTCTAGGTATGCCTTTTTCTTCCAGAGACCTTCGTGAAATCCTCTGTGTCTTTGGCCATGGAAGTTTTATTCAGGGTGGAGCTTTGGTTAAGGGGGAGTCCCTGAATAGGTGCCCATGTTGGTGGCATTTCCTGCACCTGAATGGAACATGTTCATAATCTACTATTTGGATCCATTCATAGTCATTAGGGAGAGACTTTACAATATGCATGTATACACATATCCTTGCATAGGCTGCGTTTTTGTTGATATTTGTCTCTTTCACTATTTTTATGAATTCTTCGAGAGTGTTGCCAATGTATTTTAGAGTTAGCTCATCCTAGGAGTCATGAGGGAGGGTGTGTTGGAAATATTTTCATCGATGGAAAAGGAGCACAAAGGAGCAGCACTAGAATTATCATTAAGGAAAAGGAGCAGAGAAGCAGCAACAATAAGTAAAAGGAGCAGATCAGGAAATGATGCAGTGAGAATGAAAAAAGGAGGCAAGGAGCAGCAATGTGCAGCGAAGAGGCAAAGGAGCAAGGCAAAGGACCATCATTAGAAGTATAATCTAAAAGAGAGAGAAGAAGCAAAGAGGCATGGAGAAGCTTTAGAGTTATTACTTAAGGCAAAGGAGCAACAAACAAGCAAGGAGCAGCAAAAGAGGCAAAAGACAATGTTATGCATCACAGAAGAAAACTGTGCAGTGCAGGGCCAATTCGGGCTAGTTTACGTTCAGCATAGTGCACGAGGGCACATTCAGTTCAACGGGTCAAGTCGACAAATGGAGAAATTCATGAAATCATGGGTAAAGTCGACAAACTAGAGTGAAGCAGAGATGGACGGTGAGGATCAAGTCGCAGAAATGATAGCGAGCGATGAACGAACCAGATCACAAAAGATGACTGGCACATATCGCACATCGGCGATTTTTGTGTTTAGTGCGAAGTTGAGGGGTGGTAAGTTATTTAAGTTGCGATGCGAAGCATATCGCATATCGCGTAAGATAGGGAGAACTGTTATGGTAAATGCTAAAGGTACGACGTGCGATAAGATTTTCGCCGCGGGTTGCGAAATCGCGAAATCGCAAATCGCAAGTGGAAGGATGACTGGAAAGCCATAGAGACACAAGAAATTGCGAAGTGTGAAGTGCAGGAGATGACATGGAAAGTGACGTGGTTGTTGATGTGGCTGTTGACGTGGTAAATGACGTGGACTTGGCCCCACAAATTGCAAATACATCTTGATGACATGGGAGGTGACGTGGCAGACGATGTGGCAGTGACGTGGAACCCTGGTGGGACCTGAACCTTTTATCACAAATTGCATGTCGCAAGAGGTTATAACCAAAGATCAGAGTGAAACTACGATAAGATTCTGCGATGAAAAATTGTGAGAAGACAGGTGGGACCCCTTCGCATATCGCAGATCGGGAGTTTGAAATGACTAGAGCACAATGGATAACAATGAAAAGTGTCGAACTGTGATGCGAGACCAGACGCGATACCTTACAAAGGTAAATGAAAATACATTTAAAAGCCTGGGTGTATGTGTATTGAGTTATGAAATCACATCGAGAGAAAGAAATATGTATATAACATATAACATACAGGAATACCGAATTGCGATAAGAAACTGAACGCGAAGACAGGTCAGAGTTGAATTTTAATATATTTCAGATCCGGGGTATATGCATTTTTATAAGAAATTTCTTAAGAAAAGTGTGGGAGATGTATATAGGAATAACACATGAAACTCTGATATGCAATATGAGGTTGGATGCAATTCATTCCAGAGTTCCTTTTTAATATATTTCAGGTACAGGGTTGTATGTGGTTACACCAGTTTATAAAGAAAAGTATGAACACAGGAGTAGACTCGGGTAACAAAGGAAAAGACTGAACGTGGGAAGAAAAGACTCGGGTGAGTAAAAATCCGTGCAGAATAGTGACCCAACTATAGAGTAACGATGTATTGCGGCCGATTAATAACAAAAGGTTGAACGCGGGCAGAAGGAGACTCGGGTATATGACCCGACACAGAGCAAAGGAGAATAAGGCTAAACACTGTGGGAAAGAGAAGGAAGGAAGATAGGTTGAGTCGGGAAAAAGGAAGTTATGCAGAACAATTAGAATATAACAACAGAATCATAAAAGACAAAGGGACATCAAGAATAAGAGGACAATGCATAGCAAGCTAAGAAGTTGAAAGGGCTGAGTTGAAATATTTTGTATGAATGTAAATTTATTGATATATTTTATATTGTTTGTAATGCAAAGGAAAGTCTCCCAGGCAGAATGAGAGTGGAAGAATGAGAGTGAGAAGATAGAGATGCTGTGCACATCCAGAGCTGATATAAGGCAGATATGAAGGCTGAAAGGGCAACAGTGAAGGAGTAAAACAGAGCTGATATCAAGGTAAATCATCATATGATTTTATTGTAGTGTGAGGGAGTTGGTGCTTCCATATCAAGTTGTAGCTTGATATATGTATGGTTGTAGCTGTTTGAGGTAGGAGCCTCTTGTGGGTTGTAGCCTGCAGAAAATAAATGGGAGTTTGAGCTTCCGTGCAAGTTGTAGCTTGCAGAAATTAAGGTAGTAGCCTCCTATAGGTTGGAGGCTACAGAAAATCAGTTGTGAGAGGGAGTTGGAGCTTGCCTTTGCATCACAAAAATAATAAGATGTGATTTTCTCCCTTATGGGTTTCCACTTATATATGTTGTCTATATGCATGATGATTATGTGTTGATGTATTGTATTTAATCTGCTTATCACTTGCTACTCACTTATTAAGTTAGCTGATATATTATATATTAAGTTGCTTATGAAATGGAGGTGTAAATAATTTTAAAGAAAACATTTAAATGTCCATGAATGTACTAAACTAATTCACCCCCCCCTCTCAGTTTAGCTAAGGGTTCATCAATTGGTATCAGAGCAAGTTCCTTTAGTAACAGTTTAACAACTAGAAGGAGGTCCTAGGTCCCCAAAATGGCTAGCCTAGAAGGATATTCAACAAATAAAGCCCCATTGTTTACTGGCACAAACTATGATTTCTGGAAAATAAGAATGAGGACATACTTAATGTCTATAGGAATAGAAGTTTGGGCTGCAGTGGAAGAAAAATATGCACCAAAGGATACAGACACTGAGGAAGAAGCCAAACAAAATTTCAGGGCTAATGCAAAAGCAATGAATGCATTCTTGAGTGGTCTAAGTGAGTCAAAATTTATCAAAGTAATGAATAGTAATACTACCAAATATATCTGGGATAATTTAGGAAACATTCATGAGGGAGATACAAAGGTGAAGATAGCCAAACTGCAAGCACATAAAACTCGGTTTGAAAACTTAAAAATGAATGAAGATGAAGATATAGCTGCATTCTTCTTAAGAGTTGCAGAAGTTGTGAATATCATGATAGGCCCAGGAGAATAAATTAAAGAAAGTGTTGTCTTCCTGAAAATATTGATATCTCTACCATCCAGGTTTAATCCTAAGGTTTCTGCCATAGAATAAACAAAAACTGGGAAACCTTAATCAGAAACCAATTACTTGGGAACCTAACAACATATGAGATGAGACTTCCTAAAGGGAAGTCAAACATGAGGGAGGTTTCCTTTAAGGAAGACAAGTGCATAGAAGAAAAGGAAGGTACATGCTCATGCTCTGATGAAGAAGAAGCCAAATTTGTCAGAAGATTGGATAGAGGCACATGTAAGTACAAAGATAAACTTCAATTTAAGTGCTTTAATTGTGGAAGAGTGGGGCACTATGCTTCAAAATGTCCTCATAAGAAAATAGATAATCAGTCAAAATGGAAAGTTAAAAGAAATTTCAGATATAGGCAGAAAGGGAACAAATTTAATAGAAGAAAATTCTATGCTCAACAAGACAACAGTGCATCTGAGAGCTCAGATGAATCCCCCAATGAAGAAGTAACATCAGAATTCATTTTGATGGCCAAGGAAGAGCTTGAGAAAGATCTCCTGGAATTTGAAGAAGAAGGTGAGGTAGATCTTGAGGGGGAGTTGGTGAGTTCCCTAAAGGAAATAGATAGAATCAAGCTCAAGACTAGAAAACAGAATAAAATCCTTATGAAACAGGTAAAGGAAGAACCAAACTTTGAAGATTTTATCAAGTTGAAAATTGAACTAGAAAAAGCAAGGAAAGTAGAAGACATTTTGCTGCAGCAAATAAGAGAGAAAAGTCAGGAATGTGGAAGATTGGAAGAAGAGGTGGTGAGTCCGAGGAAGAAATTGGAAAAGGCTCAAACTAATTTAACAATGAACATTCAACAATTAAAAGGTGCTGAACAATTGGACTAGATATTAAATGCACAAAGATCTCCTCTTGTAAATACTGGGATAGGATATGAAGGAGAATCCAGCAAGTCAAAGGCAGAGGGTAAGAAATCTATTACATTTGTGAAAATTGTCCTAAAATAAAATGTTAACTCCCATCAATATGAGAACAAAAATGTGGTAAACCCTTCAAATCCTCATGAACTACAACAAAAACCCACCACAAGGAAAGCCCTGGAAACAACAGGAGTAAACAACCAAGCAACATTCTAGCACAAATCAAATGGCTTCCAAAGACAAAATTTTCATATGACCAGATGGCTATATCCACAAATAACTTTCTCTGCCAAAGATAGATACTACTTCCATGGGCATTGTTTTTGTTGTAAAAGTTTCGGTCATAAAGCCATGGAGTGCAGAGTGTATATAAGGAGACTGGAGTATGGAAACTGAAAGGGAATTAAGAACAATGGTGGATTCACTCGTGTACATAATCTATTTCGAAATACAATCAAATGTTTTAGTTGCCATAAAAGTGGGCAAAAGTATTATGAATGTCCTCTCAAAGACTGTGATCCATCTCCTCAGAAAATTTATCGAACAAACAGCTGCATGCAATGAAAAAGGATGTTAAATAAATGTGATATGGTTCTAATTTCTCGAGATCAAAAAAATCAATGGTATGTGGATAGTGGGTGCTCAAAACATATGACTGGAGACTAAAGCAAGTTTGTAACTTTTGATGAAAATAAATATGGGAATGTAACATTCGGTAATGGTAGAGCAGGGAAAATAAAAGGAAAAGGCACAGTCAGCCTGAATAATGGAAGAGGAGAGGCTCAGCATGTACTGTTTGTAGACGGTCTAAAAGTCAATCTGCTAAGTGTTAGTCAAATGTGTGATAAAGGATGTGAGGTCCTTTTCAGAGCCCAAGATTGTGAAGTAAGGTCAATCAACATAGGAATGGCCTTGATCAAAGGTGTTCGAATAGAGATTAATGTTTATATAGTAGAAGAAGAGAATGAAGCATGCCACATCAGCAAACTTGAAAAACCTTGGTTATGGCATAGAAGATTGGGACATCTAAATTTTGACCACATCATCAAACTGATAAAAAAGAAAGCTGTCATAGATTTTCTTGCAATAAAGAAGCCACAAAATACCATATGTAAGTCTTGCCAACTGGGAAAACAAACTTGCACATCATTCAAAGCTAAAGACCAACTATCTACAAGTAAGCCTCTTTATCTTGTACACATGGACCTGTGCGGTCCTTCAAGAACCAATGCACCAGGTGGAAAATCGTATTTCATGCTGATAATCGATGATTTTTCCAGATTAATGTGGGTGGAATTTCTCAGATACAAATCCGAAGTGTTTGAGAAATTCAAGATATTAAAGGCACTAGAAGAAAATCAAACTGGATGTGAACTAAAGTGCATCATATCAGACAGAGGAGGTGAATTCACAGGCGATGAGTTTGCAGACTTGTGCAATGAATATTGGATAAAGAAACAATTTACAGTTGCAGGTACACCTCAATGGAATGGAGTGGCAAAGAGGAAAAACTGGTCCGTACAACAGATTTCTAGAGCCATGATGCAAGAAAGAAACATTCCCCAAACCTACTGGGCAGAAGCAGTACACACAACTATTCATATTCTCAATAAAGCTCATCTTATACAAAATTGTGACAAGACTCCATATGAATTGTGGCATGGGAAACCATCATCAATTAAGCACTTTAAAGTCTTTGGCATCAAATGTTTCATAAAGCATAATGATGAAAAATTAGGGAAGTATGATGCAAGAGACGATGAAGGAATATTTTTGGGACATGCGTCAAAGAGTAAAGGTTACAGGTGCTACAACAAAATACTGCATAAAATTGTGGAAATAATTGATGTGAGATTCAATGAAGAACTACCAGAAAGAACCAAATGTACAAACTGTGTCAATCCTCCAGATGATCATGAAGATGAGAATCAAGAAAATAAAGAACATAATAAGACAATAGAAGATACAAAAATACACTCAAAAGGACCCTTGAGACACACTTAGAATAACCATCCAGAAGATCAAATCATTGGAGACAAGAGTGCAAGAGTCCAAACTAGAAGATAGCTAGCTGAACAAATCGAGGAAGTGTATCTAGCCACGCTATCACAGATAAAACCGAAGAATTTTGATGAAGCCAACAAAGAAAAAAATTGGATAAATGCTAGGAACGAAGAATTAGATCAGATTGAGAAGAACAAAACCTAGGAGTTAATACATAAACCTGTTGGGAAAAATGTCATTGGCACAAAGTGGATATTCAAGAATAAGATGAATGAACAAGGTCAGGTAATCAGAAATAAATCCAGACTTGTAGGTAAGGGATACTCTCAAATCTAAGGACCTGACTATGATGAAACTTTAGCCCCTGTAGCAAGAATGGAAGCAATTAGAATGTTTCTGGCTTTTTCATTCTATTATGATTTCAATGTATATCAAATGGATGTGAAGTCTGCCTTCTTAAATGGAGATATAGAGGAAGAAGTCTACATGGAATAACCTAAAGATTTTTTCCTTAGCAGATAAGCACAACTATGTGTGCAGATTAAAGAAAGCCCTATATGGTCTTAAACAAGAACCACGTGCATGGCATTCCAAGCTGGATAAGTACTTTCAAAAATAAGGATTCAAGAAGGGAGGAGTAGACAAAAATCTGTATATAAAGGCTGATGAAAATGAACTTTTCATTGTAGTGGTATATGTAGATGACATCATGTTTGGCAGCAACAAGGATGAGTTAGTAAAAGGATTTGCAGAAGAGATGGAGTCAGAATTTTAGATTTCTATGATTGGAGATCTTACCTTCTACCTACGACTTCAAATTATACAGAAGAAAGAAGGCATATTCATTTCACAAGAAAAATACTTGAGAGACATGTTAAAAAGATTCCAAATAGAAGACTGCAAACCTGTGTCAACTCCCATGATCACTGGATGCAAGTTATGTGCTGATGATGGATTTGCAGATGTAGATCAAAGACACTACAAATATATGATAAGAAGTCTGCTATACCTAAAAACTTCTAGACCAGACATTATGTTGGTAATAGGACTTGTGGTGTAGAAACTATATAACTTATGTGCTATATGTCCAAGATTATCCTGGTCACACACTATTTTAACTTCATGCACAATACAAAATCTATTCCACCATTGATCATCACATGCGGAAATTAAACCAATTGCAATGCACACATGAAACAATAAAAATTCACACACATTAACACAGTTGTTTTAATGGGAAAGCCTGAAGCTGAAAACCCCAACTATCTGTATATAATATATGTCATAGAGATCATGTAACAATCCTCATACAAAGGTGATCATATCAAGCTCTCAGTACAATACAATCACTACACACTAATT
Organism: Pinus albicaulis; assembly: GCA_034641835.2. Classification (NCBI taxonomy): domain Eukaryota; kingdom Viridiplantae; phylum Streptophyta; class Pinopsida; order Pinales; family Pinaceae; genus Pinus; species Pinus albicaulis. The sequence continues at coordinate 618,947,641 of CM076575.1, read as the reverse complement.
AGGCCTGATCTTGCAAATCCATGCACCAATATTTGCCACCTGCTAGCCTGCCTCTACTACGAAATCCCTACTGAAGAATGGCTCTGAATGAACTCGAATTGCTCCAGGATTTACTGCACAATCCTCATTGGCATCTCCACTGAGTGTTGGATGCAATCAATGCATCACTATAGTCACAACTGATAGTCACACTTGCTCTTTCACCTACCTCTCCATTGGTCTCCACTGAAACTGCCATGCACTGTAGTTAACTGATGTATTCTTCAGTTGATTAATGAGTTATTATTCAGTGAATTAATTATTAATTAATTCACACCACTCTCACTAGTGTATCAATTAGTTAGACTAGATACAACTAGCTCAACTGAGTCTAACTGAGTTAAACTGAATACAACTCCATGAACTACTCTTCCAACTCTGTCATAACTCTGCCACTTGAGTTCTAAATGAGTCCTCCATGCTCCAGTAAACCCTTAGGAATAGCGTAATTCCTTCTGTCAGTAGCTGTGCCACATCTGTGCACTTAACTGAAGTGCTCCAAGAGAATAAGATAATGTTTAGAGTCCAAATATTATTAAGAGCTAATAATATTCGACATATATATTTTTAGACTAGAAATCTAAAAATAGATTCCGCCCAATATGTCTAAAAATAGAAGTCCATCTATTTTTCCAACTTGACCAACCATCCACAAATAGCATCTTGCAACTCATAGAATATGATTGACATGTCTAAAAATAGACATAGTCTAAAAATAGACATAGTCTAAAAATAGACTTTGCGCCAAAAATCACTTGTGTGGGCCCCACCTAGTTTAGGTGATTATTTTCCAACTAGGATCAAGGATGATGTTTCAGGATGCCTCCTTCACTGTTTCTTGTTGAAAACTTCAACACTACCTCTCAAAAAGAAAGGACTGTCTTTGCATGCGACATGCAACTCCATGCATTCGCCCTACAACCTTTGTGCAACACTTCCGAAACTGAAGGCTCCAAACAACTCAATCAGTCTAATGCATCTATCATCAAAGTCTTCGACTTCTTCTTAGCTATTGCACATGTCTTCAGGAACCACTGCGTTGTTGAACTCTGCACCCATGCACTCTGCACTTGCTGTCAACTCTGAACTGCGCTCCAGTATCCGACACTGTCACTTTGATCTGCCTGCATCAATCCAACTGATCATGATACTGCTGCTCTGTGGGCATGATCTGAAATTTTGAGAACAAAGTATTTCTTATACAGAGATTGACAGTAGGGGGCTTTTACTGGTTATTTCACCTTTACTAGAAAGGATGAAACCAGAAGCTTCTGGCCCAAAAACTGGCTCTGCCTAAAGAAATATAATGTAAACACTGAAATAGATCCAATCAAATGAAATTATTTGTTTTACAGTGCAAGTTCTCATTAATCAAAATTTTATGTGTGAATAAGCAAGTTCAAGTAATGCAAAGGAGATAATGTGGTTTAAGTGAAACTAAGGAGTTGTGTTCACTATATAAGTACGATTGGGAAAGTGTACTTATGAAAAGTTATAGTTTAATGACAAAATCTGGAAATATGTGACAAAAATGCACAACATAACATTAAGCATTTGTTTAAGTGATTCACCTCTCTTGGCTTCTCTCTTGGGTCCAAAAGCCTCTAATTAGGCTTTTCCCTCTTTCATTAATGCTCAAATTAAGAATTACACTGTGTAGAAAGCCTCAAAAGGAAAAATTAGCTGCATATTCAGAAACAGAAGACTGAAATCAATATAAATCTACTATTCATTCACCTCCATTGGATGAGTATAGTCCAACACAGCTGATCTTTCATTAGGCCCTAGTGGCTCCACAACTAAAATCGCTGGTAAAATCACTGATAGAGCGCCCTGATGGCTCTGCAACCTATCCCAACAACTCCAGAATGCTTCAATACCCAAAAATCAAAAAACATTTCGTCCCAAATGGACTTCCCTAGCCAAAGTTATGATCAAAACAGTATTTGCCCAATATTAGGCAAAAATCCCACAAAAGTGGGCCACATTTAGTTAACTACAGTTAAATTGGTGGAAGGTCCTGACTTGGAGGCGCGCTGCCAAAATAAGCAGAACTATAAATGCTGGTATTAAATGTTTTGTTGTAACGGCCACATGACCACACCCGTCGGCATTTGTTGTCGTTGACCGTTTGCTGTTTGTTATTCCCCGCCGGTTAAGAAGGCTTTAAGCTCGTGCATATAAACATTTGGTTGACCGTTGGAGATTCGTGCCTAGGTTACGGTTCCAATCCATCACACGTAACCAAGCACGTGCCTTTTGAACTTCTAAAACATACGTTATGCCATTTAACATATGACATTTCAATGTAAACGTTACCATATATTAAACCTTGACTTTTTAAAACATTTGGGTTTTGAATTTTAATAACATATGTGTGGTTTTAATATTTAGATTTTAATAAAGTTTTAATTAATTAATTTTTTTTTAATAATTAATTAAAACATATAATTAATAATATAACATATGATTAATAAAAACCATATAAAATATTAATAACTACATAATTTAATTAATTTATTAAACCTTATTAAAAAATAAAATTATCCCAACACATAAAATTAAAAAATTTCTTTTCAAAATTGAAGGTTATTGGGCGATTTCAAAATGAAATATCTCCTCCATACGGTAACGGATTTGAGTGCTATTCACGTCTATAGGATCTTTTTTCCGAGCTCTTTCCAGTCGTTCTAGTTCGGACCAATTCTGAGCAACTTCATTTTTTGAGCATTTTTCTACAAGAGACTTGATCTCCTGATCACACCTCCCAAATGGGAAGCTTTTGGACCCCAAAATCTCTCTGATTACTGAAACTGATGATGTGGAGACTGATTCTCCACTCTTCCACCCTTGAATAACTGAAATCTACCCGATTTCATCAAATGGAGCTTTGAGAAAATGATAATCTGTCTCTGGAATCAACTGATCGACCATTGCTAAGATTGACAGAGTCATGATGCAAATTATTAAAATTTGCAGAACAGCAATTGTAATTTGCAGAAAATAAACTTTTTCTACACTGATCAAACTTCCTAGAAGACTTAAAATAACTTTCACCTTGCAAACTGTTCCCATGGCGAATTCTACCATTCTGAAACCAAATTTTTCCCATGCTGAATTGTGTGTTCTTCTTGCTTGCATTTCTTTGCTTTGACACTTCATTCACTGCATTGGCCGACTCAAAAGGTAATTTGTGCAACATAACATCATATTCTTTCAAAGACAAACTGTTATTAAACTGAGACATATTATTAGCAACATCATAAAAAGGCGAAGGCTCAAAATCTGGTCGTTTCAACATCAACAAAGTTAGAATTTGACTTGCATTAACCAGTCTTTTCAATTGACTTGCATGGAGTAAAGAAGATTCCAGCTTCTTCTTGTGAGCTCTCACAATGTACTCTTTACCATCTTTGAACAAGTGATACTTGTTTTCATGGCGATGAAAGATGGCCTTCCTGTCAAATAAATAAGGACTTCCCAAAACAATACCCGAGATATCAAGCGACACCACGTCAAGTTCCACTGTGTCAATAAAGTATGCAGTTATTGCAAAGCGCAAGATGCACTTTCTTGAGACTTGCAAATTGGCATCCTTACATATCCATCCAAGTGGATAAGGCTTTGGATGTGGAATGGTCTCAAGTTTAAGCTGCTTGACCAAGTCTTCAGATATAAGATTCGCTTGTGACCCACTGTCAAATAGTGTGTCAATTTTGGTATGTTTTGAAATTACCCTCACATGGAAAATATCTATCCTCCTCTTTTCTTCATGAGTATCTTTGTGACAATTCAAAGAGCTAGAACTGGGAGTTGTGTCTTGCACCACTTCTTTCCCCTTAATATTCTTTAAAACCATGGCTATGCTTTTTGTCTCATCTCCTGAGTCTGACCCTAAGTCTTGCTCAACTGTTGCTACAGTTTTCTCCTTTTCTTTGGTCTTGTTTTTGTTCTTGTATTTTTCTGGTTTCATTTTAGGATGAAGCTTCCAGCAATGATCTTCATCATGACTTGTCTTTGAACATTTCTTGCAAAATAACTTTCCTTTTTCTTTTCTCGAATTTGAAACTCTCTTCTTTCCTTTGTTTTTGAAATTACTATCCTGATAAAAAATATTCTTTCCTCTAGCTTCTAAATGTGTAGCCTGGACACAGACTTCATCTAAGTTGGTAGGATTGAACATTAGAATAGTATGTTGCAGATAACCGTGCAAACCTCCTATGTATTTCAACAAGATGTCTTGACTTTGTAAGTCTACTCCAAGTAGAAGTGCTCTCCTTCTAAAATCTTGGGTATAATCTTGCACATTTTGACCCTTAAGTTGCCTAAAATTTTTCCAATTCATGATTTCTTTCTGAATATGAGTAAGAGGATAAAATTGTTTCTTAATAGCAGTAATAAACTCATTCCAATTTAGAGTTATCTTACCATGCTTTCTAATCTCCTCCCTTGTCTTGGCTTCCCACCAGACCAAAGCTGCTCCATCCATTCTCAAAGAGGCTAATTGGATTTTTGTGTCATCATCATGCAAATTCTGAATCCTTAGATAGACTTCCAGCTGTCTAATCCAGTTATCCAATTTTTCTGCATTCACATCACCATTAAACATCGGCAACTCAAACTTCACATCAAGCTTTAACAAAGGATTTTTAAGAGATGATTTTGTTTTGTGTGACTGATTAACATAAGGTGAAGAGGATGATATGGAGGAAGAGGATGATGATGGAGATGGTGGATCACCATTTCCTCCATTCCATTTCTTAGACTTATCATTGTCTTTCTTCCCTCCTGAAGAATCTCCTTCTTCTTTTTGGTTTCTAGACCATTCTCTAGCAATCCTATCATTTATTTCCTGATAGAGGATCCTAACCATCTCAGTCATGTCCAAGAAATATTTTCTAAAGACTCTTTCTTCTTCCTTGGGATCCATTTCCTCATGTACTTCTCCTTCTCTGGAAGACATGTTTGTGGCTGATTCTAAGGCTAATGAGGATGAAATGGAAGGTGGAGATAATGGCACTCTAGCCCTCCTTGGTTGAGGATTAACTTGTTCTCTAACCAATTGACCTTCCCCTCTTTTCAATTTCAGCCTAGTAAGCATCAAATTTTGCAGAATAACACAATATTCTTGCACAAATTTCACAAACTCTTAGGCAAAACCTAGAGCTCTGATACCAATCTGATCTGAAATTGTGAGAACAAAGTATTTCTTATACAGAGATTGACAGTAGGGGGCTTTTACTGGTTATTTCACCTTTACTAGAAAGGATGAAACCATAAGCTTCTGGCCCACAAACTAGCGCTGCCTAAAGAAATATAATGTAAACAATGAAATAGATCCGATCAATGAAAGTATTTGTTTTTGTGCAAAGTATTCATTAATCAAAATTTTATGTGTGAATAAGCAAGTTCAAGTATTCTGCAAAGGAAGTAATGTGGTTTGAAGTGAAACTAAGGAGTTGTGTTCACTGTATAAGTCTGATTGGGAAAAGTGTACTTATGAAAAGTTACTGTTTAATGAAGCAAAATCTGAAATATAACAGCAAAAATGCACAGCATAACAGTAAGCATTTGTTTAAGCAGTTCACCCCTCTCTTGGGCTACCTCTGCTGGGTCCAAAAGCCTCTAATTAGGCTTTTCCCTCTTTCATTAATGCTCAAATTAAGAATTACACTGTGTAGAAAGCCTCAAATGGAAAAATTAGCTGCAAATTTAGAAACAGAGGACTAAAATCAGTACAAATCGACTATTCATTCACCTCCAATGGATGAGTATAGTCCAACACAGCTGATCTTTCATTAGGCCCTGGTGGCTCCACAACCAAAATCAGTGGTAAAATCACTGATAGAGCGCCCTGATGGCTCTGCAACCTGTCCCAACAGCTCCAGAATGCTTCAATACCCCAAAATAATAATAATAAATTCGCTTTAATTGGACTTCCCTAGCTCCAGTTATGATCAAAACAATATTTGCCCAATATTAGGCAAAAATCCCACAAAAAGTGGGCCAAATTTAGTTCACTGTAGTTAAATTAGTGGAAGGTCCTGATTTGGAGGCGCGCTGCCAAAATAAGCGGAACTATAAATGCTGGTATTAAATGTTTTGTTGTAACGGCCACATGACCACACCCGTCGGCATTTGTTGTGGTTGACCGTTCGCTGTTTGTTATTCTCCGCCGGTTAAGAAGGCTTTAAGCCCGTGCATATAAACATTTGGCTGACCGTTGGAGATTCGTGCCTGGGTTACGGTTCCAATCCACCACACATAACCAAGCACGTGCCTTTTGAAATTTTAAAACATACGTTATGCCATTTAACATATGACATTTCAATGTAAACGTTACCATATATTAAACCTTGACTTTTTAAAACATTTGGGTTTTGAATTTTAATAACATGTGTGGTTTTAATATTTAAATTTTAATAAGGTTTTAATTAATTTTAATAATTAATTAAAACATATAATTAATAATATAACATATGATTAATAAAAACCATATAAAATATTAATAACTATATAATTTAATTAATTTATTAAACCTTATTAAAAAATAAAATTATCCCAACACATAAAATTAAAAAATTCCTTTTCAAAATTGAAGGTTATTGGGCGATTTCAAAATGCAATATCTCCTCCATACGGTAACAGATTTGAGTGCCGTTTGCGTCGACAGGATCGTTTTTCCGAGCTCTTTCCATTTGTTCTAGTTCGGACCAATTCTGAGCAACTTCATTTTTAGAGCATTTTTCTACAAGAGACTTGATCTCCTGATCACACCTCCCAAATGGGAAGCTTTTGGACCCCAAAAGATCTCTGATTACCGAAACTGATGATGTGGAGACTGATTCTCCACTCTTCCACCCTTGAATAACTGAAATCTACCCGATTTCATCAAATGGAGCTTTTGAGAAAATGATAATCTGTCTCTGGAATCAACTGATCGACCATTCCTAAGATTGACGGAGTCATGATGCAAATTATTAAAATTTGCAGAACAAAAATTGTAATTTGCAGAAAATAAACTTTTTCTACACTGATCAAACTTCCTAGAAGACGTAAAATAAATTTCACCTTGCAAACTGTTCCCATGGCGAATTCTACCATTCTGAAACCAACTTTTTCCCATGTTGAATTGTGTGTCCTTCTTGCTTGCATTGCTTTGCTTTGACACTTCATTCACTGCATTGGCTGACTCAAAAGGTAATTTGTGCAACATAACATCATCTTCTTTCAAAGACAAACTGTTATTAAACTGAGACATATTATTAACAACATCATAAAAAGGCGAATGCTCAAAATCTGGTCGTTTCAACATCAACAAAGTTAGACTTTGACTTGCATTAACCGGTCTTTTCATTTGACTTGCATTGAGTAAAGAGGATTCCAGCTTCTTCTTGTGAGCTCTCACAATGTACTCTTTACCATCTTTGAACAAGTGATACTTGTTTTCATGGCGATGAAAGATGGCCTTCCTGTCAAATAAATAAGGACTTCCCAAAACAATACCTGAGATATCAAGAGGCACCACATCAAGTTCCACTGTGTCAATAAAGTATGCAGTTATTGCCAAGCACAATATGCACTTTCTTGAGACTTGAAAATTGGCATCCTTACATATCCATCCAAGTGGATAAGGCTTCAGATGTGGAATGGTCTCAAGTTTAAGCTGCTTGACCAAGTCTTCAGATATAAGATTCGCTTGTGACCCACTGTCAAATAGTGTGTCAATTTTGGTATGTTTTGAAATTACCCTCACATGGAAAAGCTCTATCCTTCTCTTTTCTTCATGAGTATCTTTGTGACAATTCAAAGAGCTAGAACTGGGAATTGTGTCTTGCACCACTTCTTTCCCCTTAATGTTCTTTAAAACCATGGCTATGCTTTTTGTCTCATCTCCTGAGTCTGACCCTAAGTCTTGCTCAACTGTTGCTACAATTTTCTCCTTTTATTTGGTCTTGTTTTTGTTCTTGTATTTTTCTGGTTTCAGTTCAGGATGAAGCTTCCAACAATGATCTTCATCATGACTTGTCTTTGAACAGTTCTTGCAAAATAACTTTCCTTTTTCTTTTCTTGAATTTGCAACTCTCTTCTTTCCTTTGTTTTTGAAGTTACTATCCTCATCAAAAGTATTCTTTCCTCTAGCTTCTAAATGTGTAGCCTGGACACGGACTTCATCTAAGCCGGTAGGATTAAACATTAGAATAGTATGTTGCAGGTAATTGTGCAAACCTCCTATGTATTTCAACAAGGTGTCTTGACTTTATAAGCCTACTCCAAGTAGAAGTGCTCTCCTTCTAAACTCTTGAGTATAATCTTGCACATTTTGACCCTTAAGTTGCCTAAAATTTTTCCAATTCATGATTGCTTTCTGAATATGAGCAAGAGGATAAAAATGTTTCTTAATAGCAGTAATAAACTCATTCCAAGTTAGAGTTATCTTACCATGCTTTTTAATCTCCTCTCTGGTCTTGGCTTCCCACCAAACCAAAGCTGCTCCATCCATTCTCAAAGAGGCTAATTGGATTTTTGTGTCATCATCATGCAAATTCTGAATCCTTAGATAGACTTCCAGCTGTCTAATCTAGTTATCCAATTTTTCTGCATTCACATCACCATTAAACATCGGCAACTCAAACTTCACATCAAGCTTTAACAAAGGATTTTTAAGAGATGTTTTTGTTTTGTGTGACTAATTAACAGAAGTAGAAGAGGATGATGTGGAGGAAGAGGATGACGATGGAGATGGTGGATCACCATTTCCTCCATTCCCTTTCTTAGACTCATCTTTGTCTTTCTTTCCTCCTGAAGAATCTCCTTCTTCTTTTTGGTTTCTAGACCCTTCTCCAGCAATCCTATCATTTCTCTCCTGGTATAGGATCCTAACCATCTCAGTCATGTCCAAGAAATATTTTCTAAAGACTCTTTCTTCTTCCTTGGGATCCATTTCCTCATGTACTTCTCCTTCTCTGGAAGACATGTTTGTGGCTGATTCAAAGGCTAATGAGGATGAAATGGAAGGTGGATATAATGGCACTCTAGCCCTCCTTGGTTGAGGATTAACTTGTTCTCTAACCAATTGACCTTCCACTCTTTTCAATTTCAGCCTAGTAAGCATCAAATTTTGCAAAATAACACAATATTCTTGCACAAATTTCACAAACTCTTAAGCAAAACCTATAGCTTTGATACCAATCTGATCTGAAATTGTGAGAAAAAAATATTTCTTATACAGAGATTGACAGTAGGGGGCTTTTACTGGTTATTTCACCTTTACTAGAAAGGATGAAACCAGAAGCTTCTGGCCCACAAACTGGCTTTGCCTAAAGAAATATAATGTAAACACTGAAATAGATCCGATCAATGAAAGTATTTGTTTTTGTGCAAAGTATTCATTAATCAAAATTTTATGTGTGAATAAGCAAGTTCAAGTATTCTGCAAAGGAAGTAATGTGGTTTAAAGTGAAACTAAGGAGTTGTGTTCATTGTATAAGTCTGATTGGGAAAAGTGTACTTATGAAAAGTTACTGTTTAATGAAGCAAAATCTGAAATATAACAGCAAAAATGCACAGCATAACAGTAAGCATTTGTTTAAGTAGTTCACCCCTCTCTTGGGCTACCTCTGCTGGGTCCAAAAGCCTCTAATTAGGCTTTTCTCTCTTTCATTAATGCTCAAATTAAGAATTACACTGTGTAGAAAGCCTCAAAAGGAAAAATTAGCTGCATATTAAAAAACAAAAGACTGAAATCAGTATAAATCGACTATTCATTCACCTCCATTGGATGAGTATAGTCCAACACAGCTGATATTTCATTACGCCCTAGTGGCTCCACAACCAAAATCGCTGGTAAAATCACTGATAGAGCACCCTGATGGCTCTGCAACCTGTCCCAACAGCTCCAGAATGCTTCAATACCCCAAAATAAAAAACAATTTCGTCCCAAATGGACTTCCCTAGCCAAAGTTATGATCAAAATAGTATTTGCCCAATATTAGGCAAAAATCCCACAAAAAGTGGGCCACATTTAGTTAACTGCAGTTAAATTGGTGAAAGGTCCTGATTTGGAGGCGCGCTGCCAAAATAAGCGGAACTATAAATGCTGGTATTAAATGTTTTGTTGTAACGGCCAAATGACCACACCCGTCGGCATTTGTTGTGGTTGACCGTTTGTTGTTTGTTATTCCCCGCCGGTTAAGAAGGCTTTAAGCCCGTGCATATAAACATTTGGCTGACCGTTGGAGATTCGTGCCTGGGTTACAGTTCCAATCCACCACACGTAACCAAGCACATGCCTTTTGAACTTTTAAAACATACGTTATGCCATTTAACATATGACATTTCAATGTAAATGTTACCATATATTAAACCTGACTTTTTAAAACATTTGGGTTTTGAATTTTAATAACATATGTGTGTTTTTAATATTTAAATTTTAATAAGGTTTTAATTAATTAAATTTTTTTTAATAATTAATTAAAACATATAATTAATAATATAACATATGATTAATAAAAACCATATAAAATATTAATAACTATATAATTTAATTAATTTATTAAACCTTATTAAAAAATAAAATTATCCCAACACATAAAATTAAAAAATTCTTTTTCAAAATTGAAGGTTATTGGGCGATTTAAAAATGCAATATCTCCTCCATACGGTAACGGATTTGAGTGCCGTTTGCGTCTACAGGATCGTTTTTCCGAGCTCTTTCTAGTCGCTCTGGTTCGGACCAATTCTGAGCGAATTCATTTTTTGAGCATTTTTCTACAAGAGACTTGATCTCCTGATCAGGGCACCTCGTAGCCATGTTCAATTCATGAGATCCACACCGTATCCATGAATCCTGCCCAGAAATATCCTCTTGTGATTACTCATGCATGTCGCCCCACCTCTCACCTGGTGGTATAGCTGCATGCACTCCCTCTGCCTGTCTGGCACGAAATTTCTCTGCATGAGTGGTTGATCCCACTCCATGATCCTCATCTTGTGGTTGCTCCACATCTCGAGGTTCACTCTTACTTGCATGAAAAACTTTCTCCCTCTCAAGCTTCAATTGCATGGCTTTCTCACACTTCCCAACAGTAGGAAGCTCTGTAGAAATCCCATCTACTTCAAGTCTATAGAGATTCTTCGCTCGAATCCCAACCTTCTTTACTTGTCCTGTTGCTTTGTGCTGAAGGAAAAATTTTCCTTCACTAAAGACAACATCATACCCTTTATCCTCTAACATTGCAACTGAGATTAAATTCTCCTTTAAACCTGGAACATGCACAACATCTTGTAAAAGAATGAGTTTACCTGACTCCCTCTGAAAGGTAATGGTACCAATGTCGGTCGCATTGTATCGTCCATTGCCGCCCAAATAAACATGCAACTAGAGATATTTCTCCACCAAGTCACTAAAAATATTCACATCTCCCGTCATGTGAAAGGAAGCACCACTGTCAAAGTACCACCCCGATCCCAATGCACTAGACACCATGCATGCGATCAATGAGAAGTCAAGCTCAAATTGTGAGGCAAGAGCCTCACCAACTGCAGCTCCAACAAATTGCTTGTGCTTCTTCTTCTGTGGACATTTGTGGTGAAATGCCCATATTCGTGACAGTGAAAACACTTCACTTTGGACATGTCACGCTCTTTTCCTTCCTCAACGGATTGAGAAGGATTTTTCTTCCCTTCCCATTCCTTGCTTTGGCAGCCAAAGCGCAATCCTTTTCATCATCATTCTTTGATGAAGAGCCATCCCTGGTACTCCGCCTTATCTCCTCCTGCACAAGATCCGAACCAAAGTCGCTTCCATCTTGGCAGTTTCTCCCGTCCATTGACAAAGTCTTCGTAGCTATGCCAACTCTTTGGAAGCCCAAGGAGAGCCAAGCTCACCAAGTCTTCTTCATCCACACTGACTCATACACTCCCAAGCTCATCCATGCAGTGGACAAACTTTGTCAAGTATACCGGAATAGTGTCATTCTTCTCCATTTTTATTTTCCTGAGCTTGTCTTTAAGTGCCAACTTCCTCTGGTCACTTTTGCTTTGGAACAAGTCTGTCAAAGCCTTCCACATTAATAATGGAGTGGATTTATCATGAATTCTAGAGACAATGTGGTCCTTCACACCTTGCAACAGAATCCTTCGACACTTTGCTAACTTCTTTTTCCATTCATCAAGTGTGGCTGCATCGCTAGAACCCGGCTTAGGAACATCGCTATCGATGAACTCCTTCAGCCCATTATCCTCCAGCACTGCCTCCATCCTATCCTTCCATGCAATATAATTCGAGCTTCCATCAAGGGCATACTCCAATCGCAATCCGTTGAAATACATTTCAATGAATGCTCAACTTCGACACCAAGAAAACACTGCAGCAAATTCGAATTCCACCAGCACAAAACTCAACCGCTTCAATAATTGCAATCTGCTCCAATGATCAACTGCTCTGATACCATGTAGAAATTATATAACTTATGTGTTATATGTCCAAGATTCTCCTGATCTCACACTATTTTAACTTCATGCAAAATACAGAATCTATTCCACCATCGATCATTTGCGGAAATTAAATCAAGATTGCAATGCACACATGAAACAATAAAAATTCACACACATTAACACAGTTGTTTAACGGGAAAGCCTGAAGCTGAAAACCCCAACTATCTGTATATAATATATTTCATAGAGATCATGTAACAATCCTCATACAAAGCTGATCATATCAAGCTCTCAGTACAATACAATCGCTACACACTAATCAGGACCGATCTTGCAAATCCATGCACCAATCTTTGCCACCTGCTAGCCTACCTCTACTGCACAATCCCTGCTGAAGAATGGCTTTGAATGAACTTGAATTTCTCTAGTCTTTCTCACGCAATCCTCATTGGCATCTCCACTGAGTGTTGGATGCAATAAATGCATCACTATAGTCACAACTGATAGTCACACTTTCTCTTTCACCTATCTCTCCACTGGTCTCCACTGAAACTGCCATGCACTGTAGTTAACTGATGTATTCTTCAGTTTATTAATGAGTTATTATTTAGTGAATTAATTAACTAATTAATTCACTCCACTCTCACTAGTGTATCAATCAGTTAGACTAGATACAACTAGCTCAACTGAGTCTAACTGAGTTAAACTAAATACAACTCCACCAACTACTTCTCCAACTCCACCAAACTATGCCACTTGAGTTCTAACTGAGTCCTCCATGCAATAGCTCCAGTAAACCCTCAGGAATAGCGTAATTCCTTCTGTCAGCTGTTGTGCCACATCTGTGCACTTAACTGAAGTGCTCCAAGAGAATAAGATAATGTTTAGAGTCCAAATATTATTAAGAGCTAATGATATTCGACATATCTATTTTTAGACTGACAGTCTACAAATAGACTCCACCCAATATGTCTAAAAATAGAAGTCCATCTATTTTTCCAACTTGACCAACCATCCACAAATAGCATCCTGCAACTCATAGAATATGATCGACATGTCTAAAAATAGACATAGTCTAAAAATAGACTTTGCGCCAAAAATCACTTGTGTGGGCCCCACCTAGTTTAGGTGATTATTTTCCAACTAGGATCAAGGATGATGTTTCAGGATGCCTCCTTCACTGTTTCTTGTTGCAAACTTCAACATGTGGCAAGGTATCAAGAAACACCAAAACAAAATCACTTGCTTACAATCAAGAGGATATTTAGATACCTGCAAGGAACTGCACATTATGGTATATGGTATCTAAAAGGTAAACATTTCACATTGACAACATATATAGATGCAGATTGGGCCAACTGTGTATATGACAGGAAAATGACAAGTGGATGTGCATTCTATTTGGGAGAAATTCTGGTGGCATGGTTAAGTAAGAAGCAAAAATTTGTCTCTCTATCTACAACAGAAGCAAAATACATAGCAGCAACAACTTGTTGCACACAAGTAATGTGGATGAAACAAACTCTTCAAGACATGAAGGTAAGCATCACTGAACCTATTTCTATCAAATGTGACAATACAAGTGCAATAAGCATATCAAAAAATCTTGTACTTCATTCGAAAACCAAGCACATCCCAATAAAGTACCACTTCCTCAGAGAAAAAGTAGCAGAGAAAATAGTAAAGATGGAATATGTCCCAACAAAAGAACATACAACAGACATATTTACAAAACCTCTTGCTAGAGAACCTTTCGAGTATCTAAGAGACAAAATGGGGATAGTGTCTGTAGATGATACTCTCTGATATGATAAAAAAAAAAATGCTCCAACAGAGGTTGCAAAATTAGGAACAAACATCCAACCAGGGTTAGTCAAGAAGCAACTTCTCAGGGGGAGTGCAACCCATAAAAGTTGTCACAATAGAGCTATAGCTATGAATCTGGTAAATATCTACAGAGGATAATTACAATGCATGTATCTATGCAAGTGTTAATAATGTAACAAAATTATTTTAAGAAGAATGAATAAGAAAAATGTTGTTATCAGTATGTCATTACAAATATTCATCAATTGGTATTTGGAGTAGTCTTCCTATCAATAGAATACCAAGTGTTATTTTTGGAGCAATGTCATGGTACAGGTCCTAAGTATCAGAGTATTATAGAATACATCATGGTGTAACCATTTTCCATTGATGTCAAAGGGGGAGGAAAAGCAAGAAGAAGAAGAAAGACACTTCTGAAAAGCAAGCAGAGGAAGAAAGGCACTTCTCAGAATGAAATGGGGAGGAAGTGTTGCCATCAATGCCAAAGGGGGAGACTATTGGAAATATTGTCATTGATGGAAAATGAGCACAAACGAGTAGCACCAGAATTATCATTAAAGGAAAGGAGAAAAGAAGCAGCAACAATAAGGCAAAGGAGCAGATCAGGCAATGATGCAGTGAGAATGCAAAAAGGAGGCAAGGAGCAACAATGTGCAACAATGTGCAACGAAGAGGCAAACTTAGGAAGGCAAAGGAGCAGCATTAGAAGTATAATCTAAAGCATATAGAAGAAAAAAAGAGACATGGAGAAGCTTTAGAGTTATTACTTAAGGCAAAGGAGCAACAAAGAAGAAAGGAATAACAAAAGAGGCAAAAGATAGTGTTATGCATCAAAGAAGAAAACTGTGCAGTGCAGGGCCAAGTCAGGCTAGTTTGCATTCAGAACAGTGCATGAGAGAACGTGAAGTTCAATGGGCCAAGTAGGAAAATGGATAAATTCATGAACGAATGGGTCAAGTCGGAAAACCAGAGTGAATTAGAGATGGACAGTGAGGATCAAGTCGCAGAAATGATAGTGAGCGATGGATGAACCAGATCACAGAAGACGATTGGCGCATATCGCACATTGGCGATTTTTGTGTTTAGTGAAAATTTGTGGGGTGGTAAGTTATTTAAGTCATGATGCGAAGCATATCTAATATCACATAAGATAAGGAAAACCGTTATGGTAAATGCTAAAAGGTGCAACATGCGAGAAGGTTTTCATTGTGGGTTGCGAAATTGCGAAATCACAAATCGCAAGCAGAAGGATGATTGCAAAACTACAAAGACACAAGAAATTGAGAAATGCGAAGTACGGGAGATGACGTGTCAGCTGGCGTGGACCTGACCCAAAAAATCGCAAATACATCTTGATGACATGGCAGGTGATGTGGCGGACGACGTGTCAGTGACGTGGCACCCTGATGGGACCTGAACCTTTTATCGCAAATCGCATGTCGTAAGAGGTTATAAACAAAGATCGAAGCGAAACTGCAATAAGAATCTAGGATGAGGAAATTGCGATAAGACAGGTGGGACCCTTTCGCATATCACATATCGGGAGTTCGGAAGGACTAGAGCACAATGGATAACAATGAAAAGTGCCGAACTGCGATGAGAGACTAGATGCGATACCTTCCAAAGGTAAATGATAATACATTTAAAAGTATGGGTGTATGTGTATTGAGTCATGAAATCGCATCGGGAGAAAGAAAGACGTATATAACATATAACATAGAGGAATGCCAAATTGCGATAAGAAACCATACGCGAAGACAAGTCAGAGTTGAATATTAATATATTTCAGATCCGGGGTATATGCATTTTTATAAGAAATTTCTTAAGAAAAGCGGGGGAGTTGTATATAGAACTAACAAAATAAACTCCGATATGCAATATGAGGTTAGATGAAATTCATTCCAGAGTTCCTTTCTAATATATTTTAGGTCCAGGGTTGTATGTGGTTACACCAATTTATAAAGAAAAGTCTAAACGCGAGAGTAGACTCGGGTAACAAAGGAAAAGGCTGAATGCGGGAAGAAAAGACTCAGGTAAGTAAAAAGCTGTGTAGAACAGTGACCCGACTATAAAGTAATGGTGTATTGCGGCCGATTAATAACAAAAGGCTGAACGCGGGCAGAAGGAGACTTAGGTAGATGACCTGACACAGAGCAAAGGAGCAGAAGGCTGAACGTCATGGGAAAGAGAAGGAAGGCCGATAGGTCGAGTCAGGCAAAAGGAATTTATGCAGAACAGTTAGAATATAACAATAGAATCATAAAATACAAAGGGACAAGAAGAAGAAGAGGACAAATGCACAGCAAATATAAGAAGCTAAAAGGGTTGAGTTGAAATATTTTGTATGAATGTAAATTTATTGATATATTTTATATTGTTTGTGATGCAAAGGCAAGTCTCCCAGGCAAAGAAAAACTCCATTTGATACTGAAATAAATGCATATATTGTTGCAACATTCTGAATATGTTGAGTGAGGAAATGAGTGGGTGGAAGGCAAAGAGTCATGCCTATTCACTTCATATTCCCATATAATATGAAAACAACCATGAAGTTATCTCTATAAATGATGTTGTTTAATGTGCATAGAGAGGTTAGAGAGTGGAAGAATGAGAGTGAGAAAATAAAGATGTTGTGCACATCTAGAGCTAATATAAAGCATATATGAAGGCTGAAAGGGCAGCAATGAAGAAGGAGTAAAATAGAGCTGATATCCAGGTAAATCAGCATATGATTTTATTGTAGTGTGAGGGAGTTTGTGCTTCCGTATCAAGTTGTAGCTTGATAGATGTCCGATTGTAGCTGGTTGAGGTAGGAGCCTCCTGTGGGTTGTAGCCTGCAGAAAATAGGTGGGATTTGGAGCTTCCGTGCAAGTTGTAGCTTGCAGAAATTGAGGTAGTAGCCTCCTGTAGGTTGGAGGCTATAGAAAATCAGTTGTGAGAGGGAGTTGGAGCTTGCCTTTCCATCACAAAAATAATAAGATGTGGTTTTCTCCCTTATGGGTTTCCACTTATATCTGTTGTCTATATCCATGATGATTATGTGTTGATGTATTGTATTTAATCTGCTTATCACTTGCTTCTTGTTAGCCACCTATAAATTCTGTTATATCAAGTAGTGGCTAAATGATTCTGGATAGCCTTCAAGAAACAATTTCATTACTAAAATTGTTGGTGCTTCAAGTCTTTTTGATAACATCCTATCCTTTGGATAATATTCACTGCTTTTCCCCTTTTCAACTCAAAGATTCTGTTGTCATTACATGAAGAAAAACTACTGCAAGCACCTTTTTCTTTTTCCCCCTTCTTCCAAAACTGACTTCATTTTACCCCTCCATTTCCCATGAAAATCCCTCATTTTCATGTTTTTCCCCTTTTCCTCTTCATCAAAACCCTTTGATAAGGCCTGAGACCCTTTCTTTGCCTTATCGAAACCCTCAAACCCCTTTGAAAATCATTGAAAATCTATCAAAATCATTTTTTTATATATTATAGACTTAAGCCCCCTTGGGCTAAGTCTTTAACCCTTCCCTTCCATGCGCCCTGGTGCTAGGACCGAGTGCCAGCCTTCCAAGCGTTTATCGTGTTGCCCAATTGCGATTAGCCCCTCCTTTTTAACCCCCGGTCATATGTTTCTCCATGCGCCCAAAAGCCTCGCAATCGGGTGCCAAGCCATTTTGAATATTAATTATGTCCACCCAAAGTTTAAACCTTTGGTTATATATTAAATCTGTCGACTTTTATTATATTATAATTTTTCTGCCGGTCCAAAGTTCAAGGCGATCTCCACTGTCGATCTGATCCACAGATTGACGGCGTGAAATCTCTCACCCTGGTGGTCCCCGCCATCCACTCACCGCTGCAAAACCGTGTGGTATCCATCGCACCGCTTTTAAGAGCGGGGCGCTATTTTTTATTTTGCAACGATTCCATACACTGCTTGACGCGTGTCTTGGGCACTGTTCATAAAACCGCCATCCATCGTGTGTTAAATATCGGACGTGGACCTGGCGCGATATTGACGCCCACCGTCCGATCTGAGGCCGCTCATCAGACGGTGATCGCTCACTGAAGGAGCCCGATGGTTAACCGGGATACGGCGCGGTCATTAAAACATCTTTGTCGTCGATCTGATCTACAGATCAATGACCCATAATTCATTGCCTTGATTCCTCCGCTTTGACTTTTCGCCTCCGCTCTCGACCGTCGATCTCCGCGCAATCGACGACTCCGATTCAAATTCCTTTTCCGTCTTCCCTTTGAATTCCTCTGATCAATCTCAACCGTTGGATGATTCCATCCAACAACCATGCTCCCTCTACGTGCCTTTTGAAGCAGTTAGTCCATACATTCAGGATTTCATAATATTTATTCATATTTTGCAGGGTTAAATTGTTTTTTCACCATTTCTGAAGAAATTCCAGAGACAGAGGGTAACGATCCTCCTGCCTCTGATCCATAAAAAAGAATCATTTGCAGGTTTTGAATTCACATTTCATCGATGATTCATGGGGCATTGATGCCATATCACCCCTGCGCAGCCCTGTATACCAGAAAAAACATAGTAAATTGGGCACAGTCAGAGAGTATCAGTGCCAAAAAACAAAATATATCAAGACAGAAAATTGAGGACAGATCTATGGGGATTACGGCTAAAAATGGATTATCAGAAGCCTAAACCACAATTTAAAAGAAAATCATGATTTTTTTATCAGAAAAGAGACCTCCACTGTCATCTCAGGGGCTAATTAAAACTTCCAGCCACCGCAGAGCCAGCTACAGTCTCAAAGCAATCAACGAAGGTCAAAGTTATTACAAGACCAGGAGATATTTTGCATCAATACGGCTGAACAGTTATTTTAACCAAAGGAATTTATTGTAGCTGTCAGTAGAAGTTATTACAAGGATGACGAGGAGCCTTGAAGTCAACAAATTCTTTCCAACAAACCTAATAGTTAATGTAAATGATTTTATACAGAGGACACCTATGTAAGTTGCTTCATTGAGCCCCCAAAGGCCAAGAAGCCATTTAAGTCTGTATTAATTAGTTTTTGAGATCTTTTATCAAATCTCACCTCCTCATTCTTCTATATATACTTCTGAAGAAGATGAGTGAGGGGTTGTGTTACACTGAAAACTGTCACCTTGACATTTTGCTGACTGTATGAGCTCATTAAACACTCATACAAAACTCAGCTGCCAGAATCTTCTTGCCTTTGTTCCTCATTCCATGCCCTGAAACTGGAGAAAAAACCCTAAAAAGCTCAAATAACCTTGGGTACGCAGTTAATATGAAGCCTACCTGCGTTTTTAGCTAGGGTACGCAGGTAATGTGAAGATAAACTGCGTTCTAGAACGCACTTTTCCAGTGTAATACCTGCGGTACCCCTGTAAAGTCAAAAAAGCGCGAAATTAAACCAAAAAAGTTGAATTTTGGTCAATTCTAGAAGGTTCTGGATGAGATTTTTTGGGGATGAGTACGCTTTAGTAAGGTGCATGTATCCCACACCTTAAGGAACTAATCCCTTGATGTGAGGAGCCTATCCCTTTGAAGGAGGGTTTTATCCCTTTTAAGGTGGAATCCTAACCTCCTCATCTGCTCTATAAAAGGAGGCATTGGGAAGCCTTTTGGGTTAAGTTCAAGAAGTTAAGCTGTTGGAGATTGAGATTGAAGTGTTGTTGAGATTTAGAATTCTTTTTGCTGAGCTTTTGAGAGGAAAGATCACATACCTCTTATGCTTCTGAAGGAAGAGTGCAAGACTTATCAAAGTAGAGGAGATTCCTGCTTCGGACCCCGGGAAGGCCTTTCGAACATCAAGGCTAAGGTTGTAAGGTTCTTCTGTATATTTTAAGATTAATACAATCAAGTTCTATTTTTCTCAATAAATTGTCGTTCGATTGTTTATTTCAATAAGCTGTCGTTTGATCGTTTATTTCATAGATTCCTTGATCACTATGATAGGTATGTTTTATAATTATTTGTTATACAGGTGCTATTAATATTTTCTTGTTTGTGATTGCAGATCAACGAAAGATGATACTTTCTTGTGACAAAAGGGCCCTTGTTGCGACGAAGGATTATTGATACAACGGAAGCACTACGACCACAAATAAGCATTTGGATCTAAGGTAGGATCGACACCTTCATAGCATTTACTTGTAAAACGAATATACTTAGAGAAAGACAAACTTAGTTGTTCGTTTGTTGCTAGATTGTCTTCTGACACTAGGGAGATCGGTCTTGTCCGCAAGAACGATTTATCCGGCCAACAAATTGGCGACCATACTGGGGAAAGAAACTTGTTGTTTTTGGTTCTCTTTTATTTTGATTTGAGGAAAATTTTTTCCTGGTTTTTGATTGATGGATATCTACCTGGGTAGCTTAGTTTTTCTTCTTTTTTTTTAAATTTTGAAATCTTTTATGTTTTTCTTGAAGTTTTCAGGGGACCGCACTTTGTCTTCACACACAGTGCGGGCATCTCCGCACTTTCCTTTAGTAAACAGTGCGGTACCGCACCTGTTACTTCTGGAAGCCTGCGGACCCTGTTAAATTTTGGAAAAACTTTAGATTTATTTTTTCTATTTTAGTTTAGATTTATTTTAGGATTCTTAGCATCTACCCAGATCTGTATTTTTCTGTCAAAAATCTCTTGTTTCTGAATTTCTTTCAGCAAATCTTCATCTCATCAATCTCCATTAAGTTAATTGGGTGTTTTGAGTCTCTTTTTTGAGAAATTCTTAATTTGATTTCCTTTGGTCATTAATTGAAGGTTTGTCTCATTCTTTTCACAATTTTGCATCTTTTTGCTTTTGTTTTTGCCTTTGAGTGTTAATCGCCTTTGAGTGTTTTTTGATCTTTGGAACTCTCACCCGATTTTCTTGACTTCCACTTGATTGGTTCTTAGATTACATTAGAATCATCTTGTGTTTGAGAATTCTCTTGCATAGATCACATTTGCATAGTTAGAATTCTCATTTTCAGAATATGAATGAAAAATGTGCATAGATTACATTTGCATACTTTTCAAGTGAATTGTGCATAGATTACAATTGCATAGTTTACATTCTGAAAAATCAATTGTAGATTTAGATTTTTTCTTTGATTTTAATTTAGATGTTTTTATGTTTGTTTTAAAAAAAAAATATTGTTTTGGGATTGATTTGCATTAGTTTTTCTTGATGAAATTAGTGCATTAGAGAATTTGTTATATTTTCTCTTATTTATCAATCTTTGCATTGTTGGAAGTGGATGGAAACTCTCTCCTTACTTTAGGTAGGATTCATCGAATTGAAAATATTACATTATCATATTCGATTGCATTCAGTTTTGGTTCGGGTCATAACACCATTGGTTTCATATCCATTTACCCTTTTGAGTAATAACAGCCTAAATAACACAACGCTTAATTAAAATTCATCTAGTAATATTTTATTTCTAGGGCTCTTATCACCAACATAGCTTAGGCTAGTATCTTGGAGTAGGGAGTAATTAACTCTCCAAGATAGCTAAAACAAACAAGTAGACAAATCTTGCGGTAGGAAGAATTCCAATTGTTGCATGTATGCTCTAGGAAGCTCCTCTTAAAGGAGTTAAGCACGAGATCATATCTGAACCAGTGAGGTAATCAATCCTTCCTCATTGGGAACGATAGAAGATATACACGTATTAAAAACGGTAAACCTCAGATAGACCATTTTCGAGGAGCCAAGGGTCACTTGTCAGTAAACCTTGGATTCTTTCAAGGAGCCTTCAAGGGGATTGAGCTTTGTTACTCTGCCCTTGCGTGTGTGTCGGATCGTAGACTGTTCCCCCAGGTATATTTGTTTCAATTGGTAACCTTAGTGACCATAATCTTTAGGATTCTTCCTTAAGGTGACGGTGGAGGGAAGATCCCACTGTACCTGGAGCAGACGTCGACTAGACTCACTTGGACTCTCTGGGGGGTTCTCTTCACTCGAGATGGTTTTGTGAAGAAACTTGTGCTAGTCTGTTTCATTAAGCAGGTTGTCGGGGTAACTGTTCCAACCGCCCTTTCTGTATTAAATTCTATGATGTTGGATTTCATCACCAACTAGTGTTTTTAGTACGGGAAGTTACTGTTTGTGTGTGGTTTGACTCCTAGATTTGATAGCACGTGTTAATTTGTTTGTTTTTACTTTTTGAGACCATAGGTGTGAATTGTGAATTTTAATTGTTAGGTGTTAATTGTTAATTTTTAATTTTAGTTTTTAATTTGTTAATAAAATTCACTGAAGTTGAATAGAATGGCAACTGTTCTGGAATTTACCAACCAAGGAACCCCTCTTAACGAGAATCCTAGTACTTTTCCTTGCTTTGGAAATGTTGGTCCTCCTTATATGGCTACATTGTCATTACCTGGATTTACAATAGGTTTATCGATATGGTTATTTTCAACTTCGTTGGCCCTGAATACTCCAATTGTTCCACCTCAACCGAATGCTTCACCTAAACAGAGTTCACCATCTCAACATCACCAACCTTCTGTTGACCCTTTACCTTCTTCGTCTAATATTTCTTCCTCCATTTCTTCCTCTTCGCCTGGTAAAATCCTTGACGCTAGTAACCAGGTGGCGAAGAAGAAGAAAGGGAAGAAGAAGAAGAAGAAGAAGAAAGAAGTCAACCAACCAACCATGGTTGTAAATGTTAGTTGTGTTGAGGAAACCTCCAACAAGCTGTAGATTACAAGTAGTTTGTGAGGATAGTTCCTTGTACTGTGTAAACCTCCTTAAAAAATGAATCAGTGGTGAGGAAAGTTCCTTTTACTGTGTCAACCTCGTTAAAAAATGAATCAGTGAGTGTGAGGATAGTTCCTTGTACTGTGTCAACCTCATTAAAAAATGAATCAGTGGGTGTGAGGATAGTTCCTTGTACTGTGTCAACCTCGTTAAAAAATGAATCAGTGAGTGAGGAGAGTTCCTTTTACTGTGTCAACCTCGTTAAAAAATGAATCAGTTGGCGATGAGGACGGTTCTTTTCCTGTGTCAACCTCATTAAAAAATGAATCAGCTAGTCTAGAGCATAGTTCTTTTCTTGTGTCAAGCTCATTTAAAAAATGAAACAAGCTTCCATGAGGACAGTTCTTTTCCTGTGTCAACCTCATTAAAAAATGAAACAGTGGGTAGATTGTAGAGAGCATAGTTCCTTTTCTTGTGTCAAGCTCGTTTAAAAAATGAAACAAGCTTGTGAGGAGAGTTCCTTGTACTGTGTCAACCTCGTTAAAAAATGAATCAGTAAGTGAGGATAGTTCCTTGTACTGTGTCAACCTCGTTAAAAAATGAATCAGTCAGTGTGAGGAGAGTTCCTTGTACTGTGTCAACCTCGTTAAAAAATGAATCAGTCGGTGAGGATAGTTCCTTGTACTGTGTCAACCTCGTTAAAAAATGAATCAGTGAGTGTGAGGAGAGTTCCTTTTACTGTGTCAACCTCGTTAAACAATGAATCAGTGTGTCTGAGGATGGTTCTTTTCCTGTGTCAACCTCATTAAAAAATGAATCAGTTAGTTGAGAGCATAGTTCCTTTTCTTGTGTCAAGCTCGTTTAAAAAATGAAACAAGCTTCGGTGAGGATAGTTCCTGTTACTGTGTCAACCTCGTTAAAAAATGAAACATGTAGGTGAGGATAGTTCCTTTTACTGTGTCAACCTCGTTAAAAAATGAATCAGTCGGGTATGAGGACAGTTCTTTTCCTGTGTCAACCTCGTTAAAAAATGAATCAGTTGGTCAGAGGATAGTTCCTTTTACTGAGTCAACCTCATTAAAAAATGAATTAGGTATGAGGACAGTTCTTTTCCTGTGTCAACCTCATTAAAAAATGAATCAGTAGGTTATGTAGGTAGATTAGAAATAAGTAGTTAGATGAGGACAGTTCTTTTCTTGTGTCAACCTCGTTAAAAAATGAAACACGTTGCCATGAGCATAGTTCTTTTCCTGTGTCAAGCTCGTTAAAAAATGAAACAAATCCTCCCTTAATTGCTTCCAGTCTTTGACTAGATCTTGATGTTAAGTCATATATTTAGGTTAGTTTTTAGGTCGGGTATTTCATATGATCTTGTAAATGAACCTTCATTCCATCCAGCTATTAATTACCAGCAGTGTACTTAGTTGAATGAAATGAAGCTGGGGGGGCATGTGCTCTAGCAGTTACGCTTAGGGGCATCAAGCACAGTTTTCTCTCTGTTTCAAGCTTGTGTAAAAGTGAAACCACTCTGAAGCATAGTTTTTCTCTGTTTCAAGCTTTTGTAAAAATGAAACCTATCTAGAGTCAATTTCGGTTATTTTCAAGACTCGTTAAACTCATGAAAATCCCGAGATTATTTTGCTATATTTCATTCTCGTAAAACACATGAAAATGCCGAGTTCTTTCTGTCTTTTCCTGCTCGTAAATTAAATTGAAAGTCGGTCACAGGAGTACATTTTTATCCCTTTTTCGAACTCATTAAAACTTACGAAAAATTGAAAACCATGAGTACATTTTTATCCCTTTTTTTTCGAACTCGTTAAAACTTACGAAAAAGTGAAAACCATGAGTACATTTTTATCCCTTTTTCAAACTCGTTAAAACTTACGAAAAATAGAAACCCTAGAGTCCTCTTTTAAGCCCTTTTCAGACTCTCTAAACATGAAAATATTTCCGAGTACTTGATTATTCGAACTCGCTAAAGTAAATGAATAAACTTCCCTTCAATATAAGTTTACCCCTTTTACGGACCGAAATGGACTATTTACGAAAAAGGTATACGTTGACTAATTACGGTCAATAGAGTTCTCTCCCACATTATTTTATCCTTTTTCGGGCTCGAGAGACTAAATTTACGAAAAAGTACACCCATGGAGTTTTCTTAAGTTTTTTCTTCTGACTCCCTAAAATTGAAAAACACCGAGTTTCTCCTATACCGGACTCGTTAAAATTTAACAGTAAAGGACCTGTTTAATTTTCAACAGGAACGAACCACTCCTTCTTAGGGTTCGAATTTTAACCTAAGTTGGACTCATCCGAAGGATGAACTTATAAACAAGAAAATGTTATCCTCCTCAAGCTTGTCAAAAATAAAGAGGTACTTGCCAGAAATGGTGGGGGAAAAGAGAGAAAACGAACCTGTTTGTTACATTTTGTACTATTCTCGAGTTCGTTAACCAAGGATTGAACACCGACACTTTTTGTCCACCTGGGTTGGGAAATGCTTTGCCTAACAGTTAATCAAACCATATTGAAAGTCTTCAGCCGGTTTCTGGGTATTAGCTTTGGGTCAATTGTCACCAAACCATCTGCAGTGTCGTTATGTGTTCAAGAGGACAGTTCAGATTAACCATTCATCTGCAAAATATCTGTCATCCATTTTGACCATCCCTGAGTCAGTCCTTGCCGATATATTTTCAAAACTTGATCTATGATTTCGTGTTGTGGGCTTGCCTACGACGGATCACTTTCTATCGACGACAGCTCATTATCTAGGAATTTGATCCAGAAATCGTCAGTACCTTGAAATCTGCATGCCTTAATGGTAGGTTTCTCGCCTTCGACGACAGGTTGCATCATTGACCTTCGATCGAATGATTCCATGAGATGTTCGACTTCAGCTCATTCATTCACATTTCATGGATTGTACTGAGTACTTTGAGAGTCATTGACATTACTGGTGGCTACTCTCACACTTGTTAACAGTTTACATCATTGACTGGTAACCAAGTGGTTTCTACCATGTTCGACTTCAACACATTCATTCGCATGGATAGAATTGTACTAGTTCGAGACGCGGAAATCAAGACCCTGGATCTAGTTTCTACCATCCAGGCTGCGAGGAATTTTGTTATCATTCATACAGTAGACTATCTATAAACAGAGGGCTGCGTCCATGCTGTGTCGACATATGTCTATACTGTGATGTATTCAAAATCATTCCTGTATCAGAACAATTTAGAGTTAGTTTCTAGTTAGTTTTGATCTGAGTATGGGAATGCCTACCTCAACAATGATATGATTACATATATATATATATTTTGCATTGAATGTTTTTACAGGTTTCGACTGGGGGGTCCACAGGATGATCCTTGAAAGGATAAAGTACTTCACTCTTCATATATGACAGAATTCATCTTCATCTATTCCACTTTATTTTGGGCAATTTGTTACACCGAAAACTGCCAAAGAATTCGACATTTTGCTTGATTGTATGAGCTCATTAAAAAATGAATTAGTAGGTTATGTAGGTAGATTAGAAATAGGTAGTTTTTGAGGGCAGTTCCTTTTACTGTGTCAACCTCGTTAAAAAATGAAACACGTTGCCATGAGCATAGTTCTTTTCCTGTGTCAAGCTCATTAAAAAATGAAACAAATCCTCCCTTAATTGAGTCGAGTCTTTGAATAGACCTCATAAATGTTAAGTAATATATTTAGGTTAGTTTTTAGGTCGGGTCTTTCATATGATCTCGTAAATGAACCTTCATTCCATCCAGCTATTTATTACTAGTGTACTTAGTTGAATGAAATGAAGCTGGGGGGGCATGCACTCTAGCAGTTACACTTAGGGGGCATCAAGCACAGTTTTCTCTTTGTTTCAAGCTTGTGCAAAAATGAAACCACTCTGAAGCATAGTTTTTCTCTGTTTCAAGCTTCTGTAAAAATGAAACCTATCTTGAGTCAATTTCGGTTATTTTCAAGACTCGTTAAACTCATGAAAATCCCGAGATTATTTTGCTATTTTTCATTCTCGTAAAATACATGAAAATGCCGAGTTCTTTCCGTCTTTTCCTGCTCGTAAATTAAATTGAAAGTCGGCCACAGGAGTACATTTTTATCCCTTTTTCGAACTCGTTAAAACTTACGAAAAAGTGAAAACCATGAGTACATTTTTATCCCTTTTTCGAACTCGTTAAAACTTATGAAAAAGTGAAAACCATGAGTACATTTTTATCCCTTTTTCGAACTCGTTAAAACTTACCGAAAAAGTGAAACTCTTGAGTTCTCTTTTAAGCCCTTTTCAGACTCTCTAAACATGAAAATATTGTCGAGTACTTGATTATTCGAACTCGTTAAAGTAAATGAATGATCGTCCCTTCAGTATAAGTTTACCCCTTTTACGGACTGAAATGGACTATTTACGAAAAAGGTATACGTTGACTAATTACGGCCAATAGAGTTCTCTCCCGCATTATTTTATCCTTTTTCGGGCTCGAGAGACTAAATTTACGAAAAAGTACACCCACGGAGTTTTCTTAAGTTTTTCTTCTGACTCCCTAAAACTGAAAAACACCGAGTTTCTCCTATACTGGACTCGTTAAAACTTAACAGTAAAGGACTTGTTTAATTTTCAACACGAATGAACCACTCCTTCTTAGGGTTCGAATTTTAAACTAAGTTGGACTCATCCGAAGGATGAGCTTATAATCAAGCAAATGTTATCCTCCTCAAGCTTGTCAAAAATAAAGAGGTACTTGCCAGAAATGGTGGGGGAAAAAGAGAGAAAAATGGGTGTGTTTGTTATATTTTAAATTTTTCAAAAATTCAGTCAACCACTCTTGAACACGACACTTTCATTCACCTGGGTTGGGAAATCCTTTGCCTAACAGTTAATCAAACCACATTGAAAGTCTTCAGCCGGTTTCTGGGTATTAGCTTTGGGTCAATTGTCACCAAACCATCTGCAGTGTCGTTATGTGTTCAAGAGGACAATTCAAATAAACCATTCATCTGCAAAATATCTATCATCCATTTTGACCATCCCTGAGTCAGTCCTTGCCAATATATTTCTTCAAAACTTGATCTATGATTTCGTGTTGTGGGCTTGCCTACAACGGATCACTTTCTATCGACGACAGCTCATTATCTAGGAAGTTGATCCAGAAATCGTCAGTACCTTGAAATTTGCATGCCTCAATGGCAGGTTTCTCGCCTTCGACGATAGGTTACATCATTGACCTTCGATCGAATGATTCCGTGACATGTTCGACTTCAGCTCATTCATTCACATTTCATGGATTGTACTGGGTACTTTGAGAGCCATTGACATTACTGGTGGTTTCTCTCATACTTGTTAACAGTTCACATCATTGACTGGTAATCAAGTGGTTTCTACCATGTTCGACTTCAACACATTTAATCGCACGGATAGAATCGTACTAGTTCGAGGAGCGGAAATCAAGACCCTGGATCTAGTTTCCACCATCCAGGCTGC
Source organism: Pinus albicaulis (assembly GCA_034641835.2). Classification (NCBI taxonomy): domain Eukaryota; kingdom Viridiplantae; phylum Streptophyta; class Pinopsida; order Pinales; family Pinaceae; genus Pinus; species Pinus albicaulis. The sequence continues at coordinate 618,919,149 of CM076575.1, read as the reverse complement.
GAGGAATTTTGTTATCATTTATACAGTGGACTATTTATAAACAGATGGCTGCGTCCATACTGTGTCGACATATGTCTATACTGTTGATGTATTCAAAATCATTCCTGTATCAGAACAATTTAGATTAGTTCTAGTTAGTTTTTGATCTGAGTATGGGAATGCCTACCTCAGCGATGATATGATTACATATATAAATATTTTGCATTGAATGTTTTTACAGGTTCCAACTGGGGTGTCCACAGGATGATCCTTGAAATGATAAAGTACTTCACTCTTCATATATGACAGACTTCATCTTCATTTATTCCAGACTTCGCACTTTAGGGGGCAATCTGTTACACTAAAAATGTCACTTTGACATTCTGCTGACTGTATGAGCTCATTAAACACTCATACATACCTCCTTTGCAAGTCTACAACCTTTGTTCCTCATTCCATGCCCTGAAACTGGAGAAAAAACCCTAAAAAGCTCAAAAAACCTTGGGTACGCAGTTAATATGAAGCCTACCTGCGTTTTTAGCTAGGGTACGTAGGTAATGTGAAGATAAACTGCGTTCTAGAACGCACTTTTCCAGTGTAATGCATGCGGTACCCCTGTAAAGTCAAAAATGCGCGAAATTTAACTGAAAAAGTTGAATTTTGGTCAATTCTAGAAGGTTCTGGATGAGATTTTTTGGGGATGAGTACGCTTTAGTAAGGTGCATGTATCCCACACCTTAAGGAACTAATCCCTTGATGTGAGGAGCCTATCCCTTTGAAGGAGGATTCTATCCCTTTAAAGGTGGAATCCTAACCTCCTCATCCGCTCTATAAAAGGAGGCATTGGGTAGTCTAAAAGGGTTAACACAAGTCAAGAAGTTAAGCTTTTGGAGATTGAGATTGAAGTGCTGTTGAGATTTAGAATTCTTTCTGCAGAGCTTTTGAGAGGAAAGATCACATACCTCTTTATGCTTCTGGAGGAAGAGTGCAAGACTTATCAGAGTAGAGGAGATTCCTGCTTCGGACCCCGGGAAGGCCTTTCGAACATCAAGGCTAAGGTTGTAAGGTTCTTCTATATATTTTAAGATTAATACAATCAAGTTCTGTTTTTCTCAATAAATTGTCGTTCGATTGTTTATTTCAATAAGCTGTCGTTTGATCATTTATTTCATAGATTCCTTGATCACTATGATAGGTATGTTTTATAATTATTTGTTATACAGGTGCTATTGATATTTTCTTGTTTGTGATTGCAGATCAATGAAAGATGATTCTTTCTTGTGACAAAAGGGCCCTTGTTGCGATGAAGGATTATTGATGCAACGGAAGCACTGCGACTACAAATAAGCATTTGGATCTAAGGTAGGATCGACACCTTCATAACGTTTATTTGTAAAACAAATATATCTAGAGAAAGACAAACTTAGTTGTTCGTTTGTTGCTAGATTGTCTTCTGACACTAGGGAGATCGGTCTTGTCCGCAAGAACGATTTATCCGGCCAACAAATTTTTTAATGAGGTTGACACAGGAAAAGAACTGTCCTCATACCTGATTCATTTTTTAATGAGGTTGACTCAGTAACAGGAACTATCCTCAGACCAACTGATTCATTTTTTAACGAGGTTGACACCGGAAAAGAACTGTCCTCATACCCTGATTCATTTTTTAACGAGGTTGACTCAGTAACAGGAACCATCCTCATACTTACTGTTTCATTTTTTAACGAGGTTGACACAGTACAAGGAACTATCCTCACACTCACTGTTTCATTTTTTAACGAGGTTGACACAGTACAAGGAACTCTCCTCACTCTGACTAATTCATTTTTTAACGAGGTTGACACAGTACAAGGAACTCTCCTCACTCTCACTGATTCATTTTTTAACGAGGTTGACACAGTAAAAGAAACTATCCTCACACACACTGATTAATTTTTTAACGAGGTTGACACAGTACAAGGAACTCTCCTCACACTCACTGATTCATTTTTTAACGAGGTTGACTCAGTAACAGGAACTATCCTCTGACCAACTGATTCATTTTTTAATGAGGTTGACACAGTAAAAGGAACTCTCCTCGGACACACTGATTCATTTTTTTATGAGGTTGACACAGTAAAAGGAACTCTCCTCGGACACACTGATTCATTTTTTTATGAGGTTGACACAGTAAAAGGAATTCTCCTCACACTAACTACTAATCTACAAACGTATTTGGGTTTACGATGCATGTTGGAGGCTTTCTCAACACAACTAACACTTACAGCCATGGTTGGTTGGTTGACTTCTTTCTTATCTTGCTTCTTCTTCTTCTTCTTCTTCCGCTTCTTCTTCTTCTGGGCTAATTCGGTTACTAAGCACAAGGCTTACCACGGTATGGCAGAAGAAATGAGAAGAAATATTAGACGAAGAAGGTGCGGGTCAAGGTTATGATGTTGAGAGTAGAACTCGCTAGGTGAAGTATTCAAGGAGGGAAGAACAACAATTGAGTCAGCACTCGTTGGCCGGATAAATCGTTCTTGCGGACAAGACCGATCTCCCTAGTGTCAGAAGACAATCTAGCAACAAACGAACAACTAAGTTTGTCTTTCTCTAGATATATTCGTTTTACAAGTAAATGCTATGAAAGTGTGGCTCCTACCTTAGATCCAAATGCTTATTTGCTGTCGCAGTGCTTCTGTTGCATCAATAATCCTTCATCGTAACAAGGGCCCTTTTGTCACAAGAAAGTATCATCTTTTGTTGATCTGCAATCACAAACAAGAAAATATTAAATAGCACCTGTATAACAAATAATTATAAAACATACCTATCATAGTGATCAAGGAATCTATGAAATAAATGATCAAACGACAGCTTATTGAAATAAACAATCAAACGACAATTTATTGAGAAAAACAGAACTTGATTGTATTAATCTTAAAATATACAGAAGAACCTTACAACCTTAGCCTTGATGTTCGAAAGGCCTTCCCGGGGTCCGAAGCAGGAATCTCCTCTACTTTGATAAGTCTTACACTCTTCCTCCAGGAGCACAAAGAGGTATGTGATATTTCCTCTCAAAAGCTCAGCAGAAAGAATTCTAAATCTCAACAGCACTTCAATCTCAATCTCCAACAGCTTAACTTAACCTCCCAAAAGGCTACCCAATGCCTCCTTTTATAGAGCAGATGAGGAGGTTAGGATTCCACCTTTAAAGGGATAGAATCCTCCTTCAAAGGGATAGGCTCCTCACATCATGGGATTAGTTCCTTAAGGTGTGGGATACATGCACCTTACTAAAGCGTACTCATCCCCAAAAAATCTCATCCAGAACCTTCTAGAATTGACCAAAATTCAACTTTTTTGGTTTAATTTCGCGCATTTTTGACTTTACAGGGGTACCGCATGCATTACACTGGAAAAGTGCGTTCTAGAACGCAGTTTATCTTCACATTACCTGCGTACCCTAGCTAAAAACGCAGGTAGGCTTCATATTAACTGCGTACCCAAGGTTTTTTGAGCTTTTTAGGGTTTTTTCTCCCGTTTCAGGGCATGGAATGAGGAACAAAGGTTGTAGACTTGCAAAGGAGGTATGTATGAGTGTTTAATGAGCTCATACAGTCAGCAGAATGTCAAAGTGACATTTTTAGTGTAACAGGTTGGTTGATCACTAGTTGTAATATTGGAACTCTCTGAAATAACACATAGTTTGTTGAAGTTGAAGAAGAAATTGAAGTCTTGGACGCCTTGATGATGTTGTTGCATGTTTGTTACTGAGAAGGCTCTATCATTGGATCCATGAGCTTGGCTTTTGGTGAAGTATTCTGAATGATTTAATGTTTTCCCCTATTTTCATTATGTTCCATAATTTCTTACTACAGTAGGTTGAAATTTTTAGGCTAAGAAATGACTCTTGGAAGCACCTTAGACCTGTTCATCCTTCACTGTTTTATTTTTTCTTCTGCTGAAGTATTTTAGAGTCTTTAATCTCTCTCTTTATTTTTCATGCTTGTTTATTTCCTTAATAGTTAGAATAGTCGGTTTCAACATGATTTATGGTTCTCCCTGCTTGTTTGCTGCCACTTTAAAACTGTTATTGAAGTCTCCCTTTGTATTTTTCTGTTTATAGTGAGTCAAGGAGGTTTGTTTTGATCTTGCCCTTTTTCCTTACTTAAACAGTTGTCTCAAAGGTCGTTATAGTTGTAATCATAGATGTGTTAGGTGTTCCCTCTTATATGACTGCAGTTATCAGTGAATCTTTTATGTTTTCTAAGTCATTTGAAATAAAATCTTTGAGGAAATAGGGTGTTCCCCGAATCTTAGATTTCATTTTAAAAGTTGTTTTGAAATCATTGTTTGCTTAAAGGTGTGATTTGTAGAATTCATGGTTAGCCATGTCTATTCATGGTGTGATTTGTTCAAATTGTGTTTTCAAATTCCCTTTGTTGAGAATTAAACTTCTCTTTTCAAATCATTGATGTCCATCTCATTCCAAAAACCAAAGGATCCTGTTGCCAACTTAGATTTTCCCTCTGATATCCCATATCCATTGATAAGTATGTTATGACCTCTTTGTGACTCCATTTCCCAATGAACCATATGTTCCTCCATTCTATATATCTTTCCCAGGCCTTTCATGTTCTACTGTGTCAATCCAACCAAACAAACAATCAAACACCCGCACTTAATAACTAGTCTAAAATCCATTTTCCAAGCACACAAGATAACCTTTGCAAAAATACATTTGAGAGATCCCTCTCTGAGAACAGGAGGACTAGATCCTGGGAATCTAAAGATTGGTTCTGATGTTGCCTTGTCTTTTGATTTTCCAAACTATCGAATCACAGGACACCAACATAATGGCGATCACGGTGGGACCTTGAGTAAAATCTTCAAAACAAAATACTCATTGTCTATTATAACATAAGTAACCTCCCTCAAGCACTACCAAGCAATGGTAATCATGATAGGACCTTTTGAATCAGTGACAAACTAAGTAACCCTTAGGATTGTCATAAAGCCTTATCAAACCTTGAAGGATTCGGTTACCAAGCCATAAGAGTGAAATCTGTATGTTTTGACACCCTAGCTAAGTGTTAAGTTAGTTTTAGGATACTCTCACAACCTATAAGATCAAGAAACTCAGGAAAACCCAAAAAAAATTTAGTTTGGCTTCAATATAAGCATGGTGGTGGAACCATCCAATATTTTATCTTCGTAAAAGCTAAAAATTTTCGACCTGGCGACTCCATTAGCCCCAGTAGGCCTATTACTCATCTAGGTTCATAGATCTCTTTAGGACTATGTTAACCAGCCTGGTAGAAATTTAGAAGCCTAGTTTCCTTACTAGATAAGAAATCGTGAGAGGTAAAAACTTCCAAAAACAGTCCCTAAAACCTCAATCTCTCTCATTCTCCAAAAAACAGTCTGGCTTCACATAGGATCAACACTATATCCCATCCAGACCAAAATCCTCCTTTAATCGTTGACAATCTTAAGAGAATTCTGTGGTAGAATTCTAACTCTGGAAAATCAGCTACTAATAGGAGTCTCTTAAGAACAAATTCCGTCCCTGAAAACCTTGTTGTCCTAGAGGATTCACACTTTGATTTACATCATACACAGAACATCTTTAGAACTAGATCTGAAGGTGATTTAAACAATACTGACCTTAACTTTTCATATTTTCAACAGAGCTTTAGTAGAGAAGCCTCACCTTCCACTCCTCCTGACTCCCAGCTTCTTTATCACTTTAGTCTTTTCCATAACAAGTCTGCTCAAAACCAGTTTGTTGGCCCAAGTGTTTATTCCACTCCAATCTATACTACCACTGTGCAAAACACTCCTGTTCATCCGACTCTTACTTTTGTAAATCCACCTCTTGTAAATCCACCCTTATTTTCAGCCATGGTAACATGGTATGCCCCATTAGTGTTACCAAAACCTCTACTTCCCTTACCAAATGATTACCAATCCAAAATCCCTCACTTCACTGTCTACAACATCTCAACATCATGTAGATAGGATGGAAGATGCATTTGATTACATGGAGATAGAAGATGAAACTGTGAAGATGAGGATCTTCGCCCAAAGTTTAGGAGGAGATGTAAAGAAATTGTTTAAAAACTTACCTCCTAATAACATAAATGATATCCCTGCCTTGCATCAAACATCTATCAACAAATGGGAACTCAAAAGGAACCCTCTCCGAATACTAGCAGAGTATAGTAGCCTCAAGAGAAATAAAGGGGAGAGTGTCCATGATTAATCCACTAGGTTCAATAGCGTTTACAATGCTCTCCCACCTCACATGAAACCTCCCCAAGGCATGGCCTTGGTAAGGTATCCCGAAGGCCTTGATGCTGAAATGACTTATGAATTAAGAGGGAGAGATTAATTAACCTTGGAAGACATGCAGAAAGGAGATTTGAGTGTAGAAGCAAACATAATCGAGAAAATAAATAGGTTTAGATTAGAGAAGAGGGTAACTTATAATGATGACCTACTACCCTCAACCTAAGCTTCTGACACAAAAATTGACAACGTAGTGAAGGTGATGGAGAGGATGCTTGAAAAGATCAATTTAAATGAGAGACTGCCACCAAGAGAACCTCAAAACAATCAAAATAGAAATAGAAATTAGAATTATAGAAGAGAAAACAATCAAGACAAGCAAAAGGAAAGCGACCAACAGATTAGACCTCCCTTCCAACAGAACTATGTAGATCAATATGAGGAAGATAGGGAGTTGGAAAGGTTGGAATAATCTCATGTAAACTTGATTGGATCAGACAGTGGGGATGATGTTTTCCTCACTGAGGAAGAATAAGGTTTCTTATCTTATGATCAAAATACAAACACCTATGAAGATTCTGATGACTATAGATTGGGTTTTGAAAATGCAATCATGGAGGTACACAAACAGTATGATCTTAGAAGCAAGGGAAGCATAGATAATTCAAAGGATAAGAACACTAGCACTGCTGTCAAGAAAAATGCAGAAAACCAGCCCAAAAAGATAGCAGAGAAAACCAACATTTTGGTCAAGAAACCAGACTTAAACAAAGACAAAAGTGTCCAGCCAAATGTTGAACAGAGCACCCCTAGCACTTCAGCTAGTGGTCCTAATAAAACTATCCCAATTACCGGTGCAAACAAGGTTCAGCAAATCGAAGTTGCTGAAAAGAATTCAATTGAAAAGGCAGATGTAAATATCAACAAGTCAATTATTCCTTTCATCCTTGAGGGAGAGATTTCCAAGATAAAAATTGCCATTCCCTTAGTTGAACTTGTAACCCAAGAAGTATAAAAAAACCAAGTTTTGAAAGCTTTGAACTTACGAAGTGATATAGACACCAACTTGACAGATGATAAACCTGAGTTGTTGTTTGGTCCTGAAGTTGAAGGAAAATACCAAGAAGGGGCTGTCCCTCCCTTCTATGTTAGCTTGAACATACACGAGAAAATTTTACACAATGCCATGTTAGATTCAGGAGCTTCACACAATCTAATGCTCAAGGTGGTAATGGAAAGCTTAGGCTTAGAGATTACTAAACCATACAAATATTTGTATTCCTTTGACTCAAGCAGAGTCAAATGTTTGGGTTTAATCAAAGATTTATGTGTTAATCTAGCTCAAATCCTTACTAAGAGTCTAGTAATGGATATAGTTGTAGCTGACATTCCCCCTAAGTATGGCATGCTCGTATCAAGATCTTGGGGAGCCAAACTTCAGGGAAGCCTTCAAATGGACATGTCTTATGCCACCATCCATGTTTTTAACCAAAACAGAAGACTATATAGGGAGTCTCATATGAAATACATGGTGAGCAACATAGACAAACCAAACAACACTCCAATATACTCTATTAAATCAAGTTTATATTCCTTTATCTTATGTAACGAAGATGAAATCACCCAACCAGATAAGGAAAACATGCACCCAATCAGTTCACCAGAACAATCAAATCTTCCCTTCAATCAAATTCAAAACATTGACAATCAACAGCAACAAGAAACTGAAAATGAGGCAAATGTACTTTGGACAATAAACTTTGATGGATCCTGTAACAAAAAAAGTGCAGGGGCAGGTGTTTGGATTCAAAATACGAATCAAAGTTTTTCATACAGATTGGATTTCCCATGCACTAACAATATCGCCCTTCTCCTAGGCTTACAATTGCTTAAACAATTAGAAGCCCATAAGATATCGATCTTAGGGGATTCTGAACTTATCATAAGACAAATCAAAGGAGAATACTCAGCTAGAAATCCAAGGCTTAGGGAATATCGGAACGCTACCCTTGATTTATTGAAAACCTTCGAAAAATATGAACTCATTTTCATCCCTAGAGCACTGAATCATCTAGAAAATGAACTCGCCTTCAATGCCAGCAACTGAAAAATACCTAAGATAAATGAACAACTCAGTGTGAAGGTAAAACACAGGCCTGCTGTGCCTGATAACGAGGATCATTGGCAAGTTTTTGAATCTGACAAACACATAGATGATTTCTTGAAATCGGAAAATGATTTCAGCATACCAATATCAGAAACCAGCCAAAAAGAAAACTGTTTGTATATTGAACAAATCCCAGAAGTTGAAATGACATATTCTGTTGATATCAATCATTATGAGAATCCTTTTGAAGCAGAGATAACTGATAACGCAGACCAAGAAGACTTGGAAGTTTTACAATGCAAAAATGATCAAATTCCAAGAGGTCTCACACCTTTAGAACACCTTTTCAATTTTAACGATGTAGCCAAAGAACCGAGAGTGGAGCCTGTGGAAACCAACGTAGAAGAGCATAACATAGGCAGTCTAGCAGAACCCAAGATGATCAAACTATCCAACACTCTCCTAGCTCACATAAAATCTCAATACATAGATCTGTTCAAAGAGTTTAAAGATGTGTTTGCTTGGGGATACAAAGACTTAAAATCATATGATACCAACATCATCCAGCACAAGATTCCCCTGAAGGAAATCAAAAGCCTTTCAAACAAAAACTAGGGAGAATAAATCCTCTCTTACTACCTCTAGTTAAGGTAGAGATTGAAAAAATGCATGATGCTGGGATCATAGTACCAATTAGATTTTCAGAATGGGTATCAAACTTAGTTTCTGTTAGAAAGAAAACAGGGGAAATCAGGGTCTGTATTGACTTCAGAAATTTAAATAGAGCCTCTTTAAAGGAAAACTACCCCTTTCCCAAGATGGACCATATACTTCAAAGGGTAGTTGGGTCAAGAAGGATATCCCTCTTAGATGGGTTCTTGAGTTACAACTAGGTGTTAGTGCTCCCAAGTGATCAAATCAAAACTGATTTTACCACACCTTGGGGCACCTTTATGTATGTCAAAATGCCTTTTTGATTAATGAATGCAGGGGCCACCTTCCAAAGGGCCATGGACATAGCCTTTTCTGAAGACATTGGCTATTTCATAATCATTTACCTTGATGACATAACCCTTTTCTAAAAAAATGATGAAGAACATTTGATTCACCTGAGAAAAGTTTTTGAGAAGTGTAGGAAATTTGGCTTATCATTGAATCCCAAGAAGACACTCTTTGGTCTCCAAGAAGGTAAACTTCTTGGCCATATAATTTCAGAAGAGGGAATCAAAATAGACCCTGCAAGGATAGATGGCATATTACAAATCAGTCATCCAAGAAGCCTCAAAGAGTTGCAATCTTTCATCGGAAAGATTAATTTTCCGAGGAGGTTTATTCCTAATCTTGCTGAGCTATTAAAAAACATTACAAACATGCTTAAGAAAAATGTCGGTGTAAAATGGACTTTACCAGCTAAACAATCATTCGAACTGGTCAAAAAATCTCTTACTCAAACACCAGTCCTGATTAGTCCAGATTTTACCAAAGAATTTTACATCTTTTCTTTTGCATCCGAACATACAATAGCTGCAGTTTTACTTCAAAATAATGATTTGGGGCAGGAACCACCAATATATTTCTTTAGTAGGGCCTTAAGAGATGCTCCTCTCAAATGTGATATCATGGAGAAGCAAGCCTTAGCATTATTGAAAGCTTTAAAAGACTTTAGGGTCTATATTTTACACTCTCACATAATTGCTTTTGTTCCACATACTGTTGTCAAGGACATTCTAAGTCAAGAACCTGATGGTAAAAGGGGAAAATGGATTGCTATTATTCTTGAGTATGACTTAGAGATCAGGGCCACCAAACTAGTTAAAGGGCAAGGATTAGAAAAACTTATGGCTGAGTCTAACTTCCAAGCACTAGACATGAATATGGTAGATGTGTTGGAAGAAATGGAAGAATTTACTACTCCTTTTATTGAAGAAACATTTCTGAATTCTCCTTGGTATGCTGACATTATTTATGTGCTTTTATATTTAAATGCCCCTCCTTCTTTGTCTAAAACTAAAGCTAGATTCTTGAAACAAAAGGCTTTGAGTTTTTGCATCCTAGATGGGGTATTATATTGGAAAAATGATGTTGGAATTTTATTTAAATGTTTACTTGAAGATGATGCAGGGAAAATCATGCATGAGTTGCATGACGGAGAATGTGGAGGACGCCTCTACTGGAAGGCCACAACAAACAAAATTCTTAGATCAGGTTACTATTGGCCTACCCTTTTCCCAGACACTCAGAAGTTGGTCATGTATTTCCATAAGTGTTAAATCTTTGATGGCAAGAGAAAACTCCTTCCCTTACCCTTACATCCTATCAGAGTTTAGGCACCTTTTCGACAATGGGGGCTGGACTTTATTGGGGAAATCCACCCATCCTCCTCAGCTCAACATAAGTGGATCCTCACGGCCACTGACTTCTTTACCAAGTGGATAGAAGCTATACCCTCCAGAAATGCTAATGACTCTGCCATTATCAAGTTTCTTGAAACAAATATCCTATCCAGATTTGGTTGTCTCAGAAAAATCATAACGGACAATGTTGCTGCTTTTGAATATAAAAATATGGTTGACTTCTGTTACAAATACCACATAACCTTGGTCCATTCCACTGCTTACTATCCCCAAGGAAATGGATTAGCTGAATCTTCCAACAAGAGCCTCATCAATATCATTAAAAAGATGTTGGAACAAAATCAGAAATCATGGCATAGTAAACTGGTTCATGCCTTATGGGCTAATAGGTTAACTACAAAGAAATTAATAAACATGTCCCCCTATCAACTAGTTTATGGCATGGACGCAGTTTTTCCCACCTCGTTGGGAGTGCCAGTCATGAAGCTCCTTCAAGAATTGCAGGTTGAAGAGAATGATATGCAGAGGAGAATCAATCAAACCATCCATTTGCAGCAGACCAGAGAAGAAGTTTATGGAAGAACACAGTTAGTCCAAGAAAATATGAAGAATCTATTTGATAAGAGGACTAAGGCAAATAAATTCCAAATTGGAAATGTTGTTCTTAAATGGGATTCAAGAAGAGAAGAGAAGGGAAAACATGGCAAGTTTGAGAACTTGTGGAAAGGGCCCTATGTTATTCATGCTGAGAGGGGTCACAATGCATTTTTCCTGAAAGAATTGAATGGATAAGACTTATATAAGGGTCCTGTCAATGGAAGGATGCTAAAGCATTAGTTCTGCCAAGAGTCTTGAGTTTAAAGCATTTTATTTTTCATTGTAAATATCATAGTCTAGACATTGCATTCAAAGTTGGAAAAATCAAAAATACAAAAACAAAGAAAAGAAAGAAAAGAGGGTAGATTGTAAAAACAAGAACGGTATAGCCCCATACCAAAAAAGAGAAACAAATTCTGAAAGTGTGCAAGCCAAAATGCCACTCCTAAAAAACACACTTCTAGTTATTCAAACAACCTAATCTTGACTAATTAGCTTTAAATTTTTTGTTGATAGAATAATGAATTCGATTGGCCAAATTGTTTAATCTTGGCTTATCAGGAGATAGTTTAGGATAGAAATTAAAGGTTCAAACATGCTCAAAATCTGAACCTGAGTTCCAAGGAGAAAATGACTCAAATCTGTTTCAAGTTCTGATTCAAAGGATGTAAAAATCTGGTTCTAATCAGCTCAAAGTCTGAACCAGTTAATAAAGGAAAGACAACTCAAGAAAGAGTCAAAACAGAGCTGAAGAAAAGAGGAAGGAAATGTTTTAAAATCTCAGATCTCAGAAATTCCATTTTTGTTTTAAATTTTCTGCAAAATAAATGTCTATGTGCAGCTTTTTTTTTATGCCATAGATCACAGCAAGTCAAACAACTTAATCTTGACTTGACTGTTTTTAAATTTATGTTTTAGAATTTAGAGAAATAAAGTTTGTTGGACAGTTTAATCCCAACAGATAATAGATTAGGTAGAGAATCATATGGGCTCATCTATTTAATCTGAGTCCATGGAGAAATAAGGAGTAGAAATATATTAGATTTCCTACTTTTAAAAGAATAAAATTTTAAGAAAGAGTTTGCCAATCCAAGTGCACTCTGATGAAGAAAAAATGTTAGGATTGGGTAGGTAGAGAGATTGTATTGATGAAGATCCATTGTTTTTATGGCTGCTAATATTTTTTCAAAACAAGATCATCCCTGCAAAGGAAGGGCAACCCAATGGATGAGGAAACTGATCAGCCTCCCAGAGAATACAAGTCTGAAATTCTTGATGCCTTCGAAAAAAGGCACCATCCCCAAGTGGAGCCACTGTTAGCCACCTATAAATTCTGTTATATCAAGTAGTGGCTAAATGATTTTGGATAGCCTTCAAGAAACAATTTCATTACTAAAATTGTTGGTGCTTAAAGTCTTTTTGATAACATCCTATCCTTTGGATAATCGTCACTGCTTTTCCCCTTTTCAACTCAGAGATTTTGTTGTCATTACATGAAGAAAAACTGCTGCAAGCACCTTTTTCCTTTCCCCCCTTCTTCCAAAACTGACCTCATTTTACCCCTCCATTTCCCATGAAAATCCCTCATTTTCATGTTTTTCCCCTTTTCCCCTTCATCAAAACCCTTTGATAAGGCCTGAGACCCTTTCTTTGCCTTATCGAAACCCTCAAAACCCTTTGAAAATCATTGAAAATCTATCAAAATCATATTTTTTATATATAATAGACTTAAGCCCCCTTGGGCTAAGTCTTTAACCCTTCCCTTCCATGTGCCCTGGTGCTAGGACCGAGCGCCAGCCTTCCAAGCGCTTATCGCGTTTCCCAATTATGATTAGCCCCTCCTTTTTAACCTCCGATCATATGTTTCTCCATGCACCCAAAAGCCCTGCAATCGGGCACCAAGCCATTTTGAATATTAATTATGTCCGCCCAAAGTTTAAACCTCTGGTTATATATTAAATCTGTCGACTTTTATTATATTATAATTTTTCCGTCGGTCCAAAGTTCAAGGTGATCTCCACCGTCGATCTGATCCACAGATCGACGGCGCGATATCTCTCGCCTCGGTGGTCCCCGCCATCCACTCACTGCTGCAAAACCGCGTGGTATCCATCGCACCGCTTTTAAGAGCGGGGCAGTATTTTTTATTTTGCAGCGATTCCATACACCGCTTGATGCGTGTCTTGGGCACTGTTCACAAAACCGCCGTCCATCGTGCGTTAAATATCGGACGTTGACCCGGCGCGATATTGACGTCCACCGTCCGATCTGAGGCTGCTCATAGGACGATGATCACTCACCGAAGGAGCCCGATGATTAACCGGGATACGGCGCGGTCATTAAAACATCTCTGCCATCGATCTGATCTACAGATTGACTGCCCATAATTCATCGCCCTGATTCCTCCGCTTTGACTTTTCGCCTTCGCTCTCGACCGTTGATCACTACGCAATCGAAGACTCCGATTCAAATTCCTTTTCCGTCTTCCCTTTGAATTCCTTTGATCAATCTCGACCGTTGGATGATGCCATCCAATGACCGCGCTCCCTCCACGTGCCTTCTGAAGCAGTTAGTCCATACATGCAGGATTTCATAATATTTATTCGTATTTTGCAGGGTTAAATGGTTTTTTCGCCATTTCTGAAGAAATTCCAGAGACAGAGGGTGACAATCCTCCCGCCTCTAATCCATCAAAAAGAATCATTTTCAGGTTTTGAATTCAAGTTTCATCGATGATTCATGGGGCATTGATGCCATATCACCCCTGCGCAGCCCTGTATTCCAGCAAAAACACAGTAAATCGGGCACAGTCAGAGAGTATCAGTGCCAAAAAACAAAATATATCAAGACAGAAAATTGAGGACAGATCTACGGGGATTACAACTAAAAATGGATTATCAGAAGCCTAAACCACAGTTTAAAAGAAAACCATGACTGTTTTATCGGAAAAGAGACCTCCACTGTCATCTCAGGGGCTAATTAAAACTTCCAGCCGCCGCAGAGCCACCTACAGCCTCAAAGCAATCAAAGAAGGTCGAAGTTATTACCATACCAGGAGATATTTTGCATCAATACGGCTGAACAGTTATTTAAACCAAAGGAAATTATTGTAGCTGTCAGCAGAAGTTATTACAAGGATGAAGAGGAGCCTTGAAGTCAACAAATTCTTTCCAGCAAACCTAATAGTTAATGTAAATGATTTTATACAGAGGACACCTATGTAAGTTGCTTCATTGAGCCCCCAAAGGCCAAGAAGCCATTTAAGTCTGTATTAATTAGTTTTTGAGATATTTTATCAGATCTCACCTCCTCATTCTTCTATATATACTTCTGAAGAAGATGAGTGAGGGGTTGGTTGATCACTAGTTGTAATATTGGAACTCTCTGAAATAATACATATTCTGTTGAAGTTGAAGAAGAAATTGAAGTCTTGGACGCCCTGATGATGTTGTTGCATGTTTGTTACTGAGAAGGCTGAATCATTGGATCCATGAGCTTGGCTGTTGGTGAAGTATTCTGAACTTTTTAATGTTTTCCCCTGTTTTCATTATGTTCCATAATTTCTTACTACAGTAGGTTGAAATTTTTAGGCTAAGAAATGAATCTTGGAAGCACCTTAAACCTGTTCATCCTTCACTGTTTTATGTTTTCTTCTGTTGAAGTATTTTAGAGTCTTTAATCTCTCTCTTTAGTTTTCATTCTTGTTTATTTCCTTAATAGTTCGAACAATTGGTTTCAGCATGATTTATGGTTCTCCCTGCTTGTCTGCTGCCACTTTAAAACTGTTATTGAAATCTCCCTTTGTAGTTTTCTGTTTATAGTGAGTCAAGGAGGTATTTTCTGATCTTGCCCTTTTTCCTTACTTAAACAGTTGTCTCAAAGGTCTTTATAGTTGTAATCATAGATGTGTTAGGTGTTCCCTCTTCTATGACTGTAGTTATCAGTGAATATTTTATGTTTTCTAAGTCATTTGAAATAAAATCTTTAGGAAATAGGTGTTCCTCGAATTTCAGATTTCATTTTAAAAGTTGTTTTGAAATCATTGTTTGCTTAAAGGTGTTATTTGTAGAATTCATGGTTAGCCCTGTCTATCAAAAAGCTCTTTATTGTTCAAATTGTGTTTTCAAATTCCCTTTGTTGAGAATTAAACTTCTCCTTTCAAATCATTGATGTCCATCTCATTCCAAAAACCAAAGGATCCTGTGGCCAAGTTAGATTTTCCCTATGATATCCCATATCCATTGATAAGTATGTTATGACCTCTTTGTGACTCCATTGCCCAATGAACCATATGTTCCTCCATTCTATATATCTTTCCCAGGCCTTTCATGTTCTGCTGTGCCAATCCAACCAAACAAACAATCAAACACCCGCACTTAATAACTAGTCTAAAATCCATTTTCGAAGCACACAAGATAAACCTTTGCAAACAAAAATTCGAGAGTTCCATCTCTGAGAACAAGAGGACTTGATCTTGGGACTCTAAAGATTGGTTCTGATGTTGCCTTATCTTTTGATTTTCCAAACTATCAAAACACGGGACACCAACACTTCTCACATATTAAGTTTGCTAATTCATTATATATTAAGTTGC
This sequence comes from Pinus albicaulis, assembly GCA_034641835.2. Lineage (NCBI taxonomy): Eukaryota > Viridiplantae > Streptophyta > Pinopsida > Pinales > Pinaceae > Pinus > Pinus albicaulis. Next base: position 618,903,242 of record CM076575.1, on the reverse strand, counting down.
TTATGAAATGGAGGTGTAAATAATTTTAAAGAAAAAGTTTAAATGTCCATGAATATACTAAATTTATTCACACCCCCCCTCTCAGTTTAGCTAAGGGTTCATCAGGGTGTAGAGCCAGACTGAAACTGGAGCCCAACTGAAGTCCTCTTTGTCAGGGTTAACGCGTTCGACCCAATTGCGAAGATAGAGACCTGTCGAATTGAAGAAGTATGGGCCGCCTTCTAGAATTCATTTTTTTTCTTCGATGCATGTGAAGATCACATTAAAAAAACCCTTTGCGGAAAGCTGACAATCGATATGGCCCTTGGGTTTCCATTTGGAGGTGATCCATCCAAGTGGGGATTTTTCTGTGGGCTAGAATCCCATGAACTTGCCGATCAAGGCATGATCCTTCATATACTGAATTCTTCCATTGATTCGATGAGCCAGGAGCTCAGTATTGGGTCGTTTTGTTGCCTTGGGGATGCATGTGGAGGAGGTGACTATTGCTGCTGTTGCAACAGCTTCTGTTGGAGGGTTCACTATGGGTGATGTCCTAGAGGGGTCAGAGAATGGAGCGAAGTTTTGATGATGGTCGCTGTCAGCCCCTGTCGTCGCACCTTTGGAAGGAGAACCAGAGGAGGTGGGATCCACTGTCCCCCCACTGCTGTCCGCCATGCAAAAGCCTATCCATGCACCATGAGATGGACAAGGCCAAGATATAGGGGCAGTAAGTCTACTAGAGGGCCGCTTTCCCGAGGACCGCCAAACCCTAGATCATGGCCGAAGGGTTCAGAGTCTTGCAGTGAGAGAAAAAAAACCGACCGATCTGGAGGATGACCTAAAAAATCCCCAATCACTTTAATTTTACAATTTGTATCAAATCTCACATGATATTCAAATTTTATATTTTATGACAAGATAATATTTATAATGTAACAAAAGGAAAATCCACAAGATTTTATGTGGAAGATTGTAGGGAATATAGTGTAGTGTGGGAGAGACATTTTGATGTCTTAGTCATACCTTGGAGTAACTTTGGTGCTGGTTGGACCATCCAATGATTATCGCTCTTTAAGATCATACATCCATGTAGCATTTAAATTTATAAAACCAAAAATTATCCCGCAACTTCAATTATTAAAACATACAACCAACAATTATGGCACAAGATTAAAAAATTTTATCCTAAAAAGATAGAAAACTCATAACAAGTATCCTTTCATTTATCATGAATAAGATTGCTCAAATATTCAAAAGAATTTACATCCATGAAAAATAAATTTCATCTTGAGTAACAATTCTTAAACTCACTATTTTACTATTCTAATAAAATTCCATATAAAACCCATAGATCTTACTACAAAACACTTCAATCAACATATCATTAATTTTATTATTAATACTCAAATAAATAATTTCATTAACTTAATTTATTTTCTGATTATTATATTACAATATTTGTATAATTTTTTAATCAGTTATATTGTCCCTTTGTGACTTCGGTCATTCAAATTGATATAATATAAAATATAAATTATTATTAATTTGGTTTCCTAATATTAGAATTAATATTAATATCATTTTATAAGTATTAATTTTTTTCATTTTAATGAGAATATTTTTGTGCACCGACCAACTAGACATTAATATTACTAATTTAATTGTTGCTAGCATTTTTTCCATCCCACAAAGTCGATTGACTTCAGTGAGTGCTGCTGAAAACATCATTAAAAAAATGGCAGAGGAAAACAAAGGGGCGAAAGGTGTAGAAATTATACAAACATATGTATATCAATGGATTCAATCCGATCAAGCGATGTACTAAAGCTAGATACTGAATCCTTCTAAAAATCAATTACGGAAAATAAACATGATCGCCAATCACAACAAGTAAAGAAAGAAGCAAATCAAACCACAACACAGATATTTTCCTAGGGAAATACTACTACTCAAAACCCCTCTTTTTTCTATTGTATATTCAACCAAGGAATCACGAAACAATTACAATGCACTCTTCTCACAAGAGTCTCCTGCTCTCTACTAATCGTCTCACACTGATCCAGAAAAAATTGGGCCATCACTTAGCCAATTCTTAGTCTGTCTTCAGCTTGCATTGCTCAGGAAATTCATGAGGAATGCAATCCCTATTCCTTAGGAATTTCAGCCTTTCTCAACTGCGCAAGTACCATGGGAAATCCTGTGGTGTTTTAACTGTATCTGGGTAGTTTGCTAATAACACAATTCATAGTCAACTTCCCTTTAACCTTTGTCTCAACTGGGTCTCCGCTGGAACTGACATGAATGTAACTATTAATAATAAATCATCAGTTGCATGGAAAGTCACTGCATGTGAATTAAATATGATTTAATTCACTTGATCTCTCACTAGTGCAACAAACAGTTACAACTAGTTCAACTGACTTTAAATCACTTAATTGAGTTAACTGATTTCTCATGCATTAAATTAATGTACTTAACTGAAACTAGAACTCTAAAACACATAGAATCACTCTGCATGCCTCACCAACCACCCTCAACTCGGAATTCATGAGCTAACTGTGTCTATCACACTCAGTTAACTATTACAAGTGTTTCTGAGATAAAATTACATTTTATTGTCCAATTTAATTAAGGGACAATTAAATTTGACACATCTCCAATTTATTAAATAAATTGAATTTCACACTAATGTATCGCTAGGACCCATCAGTACATGTCCTGTGGTCCCACACTAGTGTAGGTGCTGTCATGTTGTTCTGGATGCCAATTTCACTGTTTCTTGTTGCAAATTTCAACACTCCCTCTCAACAAGAAAGGAATCAATTTGTCCCGATATGGTACCTTGGAATTTCCTTGCATGCAACACTTCTGTAGTCTTGTTTGCACATGAAAATTTTGCATCTAGTGTTTCTCGCACATGCAACTATTGCATGCAACACTTCTCTAGTGTTTCTCACACATGCAAATTTTGCATGCAACACTTTTGAAACTGAATAGCCTCCAAAAAACTGAATTAGTATAATGCATATGTCATCAGAGTCCTCTGACTATTGCTAGCTACTGCAGATGTCTACTGGACTCTCTGCGTTGTTGACATATACATCCATGCACTCTGCACTGCTTCCAACTCTAATATTCGCTCCAATATCCGACACCTGTCACTCTTATTTATGTCCTCCTGACATCTGACTGCATCAATCTAACTGATCTTGCTACTGTTGTACTGTGGGCTCCTCGTAGCCAGCTTTGATCCATGAGATACACCATCTCAATGAATCCTGCCCAAATTTCTTCTTGGGATTATTTTTTCACATCGCCCCACCTCACACCTAGAGGTATAGCTGCATGTACTCCCTCTACCCATCTGGCTCGAAATTTCCCCCTCTCGGAGGTCTCTGCATGAGTGGTTTCTGCCACTCCACGTTCCTTCGCATGTGGCTGCTCCACAACTTGAGGTTCATTCTTTGGAACCATGAGCTCCTCATCTGCATACAAATCAAGCTCCCTCTCAAGGGACTATTGCATGGCTTTCTCACACTTCCCCATGGTACACCCCTTGCATGTGTCTATCTGTGCAATAGTACCCTTTGGAAGACCCGTAGAAATTTGCTACATGACCTTCAAGGCTCCATTGTGTTGATGGCCCAATCTCCTGTGCCATAACTCACCGTCATCCCGACTCACCACTTTGTCCGCCTTACCCATCAATGCTTCACAACCATCTACATCAATTTTATATAGATTATTCACATGAATCCTAATCTTCTTGGCTTTTCCTATGGCTTTGGGTCGAATGAAAGCTTTCCCTTCACTGAAAACCACATCATATCCTCTATCCTCCAACATTGCGACTGAAACTAAATTTTTCTTCAATCCTGGTACATGCATTACATATTTTAATAAGAAGGGTTTACTTGAATTTCTTTGGAAGGTAACTGTACCAATCCTGGTAGCGCTATACCTTACGTCATCACCAATTTCGATATGCATTTGGAGGTCCTTCTCCTCCAAGCTACTGAAAATTTATTTGTCTCCCGTCATGTGGAAAGATGCACCACTATCCAAGTACCACACTGATCCCATCTCATTTTACACCATGCATGCGATGAGAAAGAAGTCCAACTCAAATTGTGAGGCCAAAGCCTCACCAGCTGCAGATCCTGAAGCCTTCTTGTTCTTCTTCTTTTGTGGACAATTAGTGGCATAATGTCCATGCTCGTGACACTGAAAATACTTCACTCTGGACATGTCACTCTCCTTTCCTTCTTCGCTGGTCTCATATTTTGAATAGGATTTCTTTCCATTCTCCTTCTTCACCTTACTAGACAAGGCACAATTTTCTTCATCATCTATCTTAGATGAAGATCCATTCCTGGTATTCCGCCTGAATTATTCTTGCACCAAATCCGACCAAAGTCATTCCCAATCTAGTAGCTTCTCCCTGCCATTGACAGAGTCCTGATAAATATTCCAACTCTTGGTAAGTCCTAGAAGAGCTAGGCTCACCAAGTCATCATCTACGATAGTAATTTTTACGCTCCCAAGCTCATCCTGACATTGGACAAACTTTGTTAAATATTTCGGAATGGTGTTGCCTTTCTCCATCTTGATTTTCTTGAGCTTTTCCTTCAGTGCCAATTTTCTATGATCACCCCTACTCTGAAACAGATCTATTAAATATTTCCACATTTCATATGGTGTCTCTTTGCCATGGAGACTTGAGAAAATGTGGTCTCGTACTCCCTCTAGTAAGATCCTCCTCACGTTTGCAACCTTCTTTTGCCAAGCATCAATATTTGTGGAATCTGCTGCAGCAGGTTTGGGAATGTCAGTATCAATGAATTATTTCAACCCATTTTCCTCCAGAACTGCCTCCATCCTATCTTTCCACGCAATATAATTGGAATTTCCCTCGAGTGCATACTCCAATCTCAAGCCATTGAAATCCATTTCGATCCTAATCCGCATGTAGCACCAAGAATACTTTTGCAAATTCGAATTCTATTTGGTCACAAACTCATTTTCTTCTTCAGTATATTGATTTCATGTGCTCCGTTACCATGTAGAAATTAAAAAAAAACATATTTATATCAATGGATTTAATCCGATAAATCAATTTACTAAAGCTAGATACTAAATCCTTCTACAAATCAATTGCAGAAAATAAACATGATCGCCAATCACAACAAGGAAAGAAAGAAGAAAATTAAACCACAACACAGATATTTTCCCGGGGAAATCTTACTGCTCTAAACCCCTCTATATTCTCTTGTATATTCAACCAAGGAATCATGAAACAATTACAATGCACTCTTCTCACAAGAGTCTCCTGCACTATGCTAATAGTCTCACACTGATCCAGACAAAATCGGGCTAGCACTTAGCCAATTCTCAGCCTATCTTTAGCCCGCCTTGATCACACAATTCATGAGGAATGCAATCTCTACTCCTTAGGAATTTTATCCTTTCTCAACTATGCAAGTATCATGGGCAATCCTGTGGTGTTTTAATTGCATCTGGGCAGTTTGCTAATAACACAATTGATAGTCAAATTCCCTTTAACCTTTGCCTCAACTGGGTCTCCACTGGAATTGACATTCATGCAGCTATTAATAGTAAATCACCATTTGCATGGTAGATCACTGCATGTGAATTAAATTTGATTTAATTCACTTGATCTCTCACTAGTGCAACAAACAGTTACAACTAGTTCAACTGAGTTAACTGATTTCTCATGCATTAAACTAATGCACTTGACTGCAACTTGAACTCTAAAACACATAGAATCACTCTGCATGCCTCACCAACCACCCTCAACTCGAAATTCATGAGCTAAATGATTCTATCACACTTAGTTAACTATTACAAGTGTTATGAGATAAGATTACCTTTTATTGTCCAATTTAATTAAGGGATAATTAAATTTGACACATCTCCAATTTATTAAATAAATTGAATTGCACACTAATGTATTGCTAGGACCCATGACTACATGACCTGTGGTCCCACACTAGTGTAGGTTCTATCATGTTGTTTCTGGATGCCAATTTTACTGTTTCTTGTTGTAAATTTCAACATAAGGGAGCATGAACCCCTCTGGTGATCCATCCCCTACACCAATATTAGCTAGAATTCGCTTATTCATAGAAAATATTCAAGAGCGACGGATTGTGGTCACACATAGGATGAGGGGTTTCCATAGGCAACATGGCCTTCGTAGTAATGGAGGAAACAAATATGATAACAATATTGAGAGAAAAATTATATATGAGAGCTTATCAGAGAGGTCGATACAAATATTGAAACAAACGTTGTGGTTGCAGTGAATGTTGTATTCTCGCTCGGGAATGAGGGAGGGATATGTTGTATTTTTCAGTAACAGTTTAATAACAGTGACACCCCTCTCGCACAGTGGCCTGCAAATGTGTGCACGTCTTCCATTTGGATTACATTATTCCCTAGATTATGCAACACTACTCCTGCCCTCTCTGCCTTTTGGATTGGCTTCTTCCTTGGCTCGTTGAACAACTCTTACCCTCTCTAGCTCACTAAGAGTATATTGATTCTTCTAACCAATCCACCAGCCCCAACAAAGGGAGGAGAGGATTTTTTTCTAGATCAAATTCAGGAGAGGAGAGGATCCTTATATATATATATATATATATATATATATATTATAATACTATAAAAAAATATGATCTTCCGGGTTTGGGTTTCCATGGTAAAATATCTATGTTAATGTGTGTGATTTTCATTGCATTTTTTCTATTTTATTAAGAATCTATTTGAAACAACTAATTTTAAGAGATTGAGACCTACATTTGGTATCAATATTTTTGGCTTCAAGGGCATACTTTTGTGTCTATACACACACACACATATATATATATTCAGAGGGAAAAAAGTTGTTTTTATAAATGAACCAATACAATTTACAAATCATATATTTTGGAAACTACAGTGCATGGAGTGTATCCACATTTTGAAACCATATATGTGTATGGAAAAACATAAAACACACATAAAAATGATCATGAGCATGGAAAAACAGATCAGATACAAAAAAAAAAATGTAATTTCTGATGTTCGGGCATTGGACTAAAAACACATAGTGATCAACCATCAATTATGTGGTTCTCAAGTCTATCATCATGGGAGTGGAAGGGTCGACACTTCCACAAGCTCATCTAGTGCAAACCTGCAAATGTTCATAGTATCCATTTTCGGTTGGAGTCCCCCTTTTGACATAGAATCGACAACAAATTTTCATTCCTCGGGAATGTGGGAGAGATATGGAGTTGTTGGCTTTCATATACTCAATAAGCACTTTTGAATCCCCTGAATCTGAAAATTTTGAATATGAAATTGGTTTGCATACCACATAAGTATCCATAAAGCCAGAGTTTCTGGGCCACATGTTGGATCGAGTACCTCCACACACACACACACACACACACACATATATATATATATTTTCCTTGGAAAAAAATCTTTATTTTTATAGAAAAATAACAGACCGACCCCTAGAATGGGGTTTTTTACAAGTGCTCCTCAAGATGTATGTTCTCTTTATAAAAATACTTTTAGATTATAGAAGTGTTAAACCCCTGTCCCGATATATTAGGTCATGGAAGGGTCATCAAAACTATCAACAGAGTGTAAAAAACTAGAAAGGTCGTTAAGCACCCTTTATAAAATAAAAAGAATTAAACCCTGCGAACCTCCTCGGAGTTAGAAGAGAGATCCACGATTTTTAAAGTGCTCGGAGGAAGTGTAAGAGCCACCTTGGACAGACCGTCGGCTTCCATGTTTAGATCACGGTAAACATGCCTGAACGTGAGATAATGGAAATCTTGCATAAGATGCCAAATGCTTTGAAGGATGGCTTGAAGATGCGATGAGTGTATCTGTGAGCGCTTTTGTGCCTAGTCGATCACCATTTTGGAATCTCCAAAACACTGTAACGAAAAAATGTTTTTTCTTTTTGCCACATGAAGAACCAACTATAGAGATGCAAGCTCAGCCTTATTGTTTGATCCATGACCAGGGGAAAAATTATGTAAAATTTGGATTCTGGAGAGATATGTAGGACTGCCCCTGCACCCGCCAAAGGAGGAGAGCCTTGACTCGCACCATCAAAAAACACCCACGGAGAGCCTTGATCTATAATAGGAGGCACCATTGTATGGATTTTGGTCGACTTGGGCAAGCATTTGTGCTCGTTAGCCCACTGTACAATCATCACCGTGGTCATCTCTTCAGGAATGAATTTGCCATTAAAAATGGCCATGTTTCAAGCCCACCAAATGCCATAAGTGAATAAAGAAGGGAAGGCTGAAAACGATCTTATCCCGGGCTCCATTTACCACTGCATCAGCCTTGATTCGAAGGAGTTTGTCGAGGCCTAACGAGGAGAATATATCGTAGAAGTGGATCGGAGGCAAACAAATTCTGCATAAGAACATAGGAAAAATAAATGAGAACATGATTCAACGACATTACTACAGAGGGAGAAATGGTTAGGGCCCTCCTATCCTCGTCGTTGTAAATTTTCCCATGTTAAGAGACAATTTTTGAGAGTCAACCAGAGAACTAATTTAGATTTTAATAGGCCTGGATATTTCCACAGTGGTTTCTGCCAGAGATATGTTTCGCCTCCGGCCATGGATTCCATCGTGACTTTGTATCCCTGTTTCACAGTGTAAGTACCATTAGTTCCATTCTTTGTCCAGACCAGGGAATCCTCAGCCTCATGTTCAAGGTAAATAAAATTACTCACAAGTAAAGCAATAAAGGAATTCCATTCTGCTGCCAGGTTATTTTGAAGTCCCAAGGATTGTGCATCCTTCCAGCCAGGAGTTCCCCACTCCTGTGGTGTGGTTGCAGCAGCGTCCACGATGGTATGAATGTGATTTTCATGTAGGGTCGATCACAGGCCTTCTGAAAGATGGTATTCATCTCCCGACCCCACCCACAGATCCAGGCCAATTTGAACTTGTTTCCCATTTCCTATATTCCATGTTGTCCATTGACGAATGAGGGGAAAGGCCAAGACCATTGCCTTCCATCCAATGGAGGAATTTTATAGGACTTATTTGGTGATCTGGACCAAGATGCGAGTGTTTGGTCTGGTATATATTTTTCTTGCATGAATTTGCCCCAGAGAGATCCCGAATTTTCTGTCAGCCGCCACAAAGATTTTGCAGCAAGAGAAAGGCAGAAGGATGTCATATTTTTTATACCCGAGCCTCCCAAATATTTTGGACGAGCAAGTGATGACCATTTCACCAGAGGAATTCCCTAAGTTTTTTTGCTTGCAGTCCATAGAAAAGAAAAACATTTTTTTGAATTTTGTGTCAAATTCATTTTGGGGTCGAAGCAATGGTGGCCCAATATACTAGAATGCTTTGTAGAACTGATTTGAGAAAAACCAATCGTCCTCCCCTGGAAAGAAAACTATTTGTCCAATGCATGATTCGTTTTTCAACCTTATGATATAGCCATAACCATTCCTTAAAAATATATGAGTTTGGCTTTAGCACGAAGCCTAGATATTTTAAACCCATTTCCCATCCACAAGTGGGAAAGGGGAGTGAGAGCTTGAATTGTGAAAGAGTGTTCTCTTGTACGCTATTGAGTGCCATAAAATATTTTTCAATGTGTATTTTCATCCTGATAGATTTTTAAAGAGAGACAAGATATCTTGAAGAGTTCTGGCATTCTCAGCAGTTGCATCACAAAAAATGAGAATATCGTCTACAAAGAGGATGTGGGGGAGGGACTCAATACCTGCTAAGTGAATTCCTTTTAGACTTTGGTTGTTTTTTCATGTTTGCATAAATGACTTAAAGCTTCAACAATCAACAGGAACAAGAAAGGAGAGAGTGGATATCCCTGTATGAGACCTCTTGAGGAACAAAAAAATGAAGAAGGAAAGACGTTTATCAAGACATAAGACCAAGCAGATTGAATAAAACCCATAATCCATTCAACTACTTCCACCATGATGCCAATCTGGATGAGTAAATGCCTGAGAAAATTCCAATTTACTCTATCATACGCCTTAGACAGATCCAACTTTAAAGCAAAGGATGGATTTTTGTTAAGGTGAACTGTGTGAAGGGTTTCTTGAGCTAATGAAACTGCATTGTGTATTTGTCTCTTGTATAGGAAACCAAATTGTTCTTCCAAGATGATGCAACTTAAGATCGGCTTTAAACGCCGAGCAATAATTTTTAAGATTAATTTGTAGATCAGGTTGCAACACGAAATTGGGCGAAACTCGTCAAAAGTCGAGGGTGAAGATTTTTTCTGGATCAGAGTAATGAAAATCGAATTTATTAAACCCAACACTTTACTGTATCTTTGTGATTCTTTTAAAACTAAGAGCATGTCGTCCTTCAATAAATAAAAAAAACCAAGAAAAAATTCGATTGTTAGACCATCAGGTCTAGGACTTTTACCCTTTTTGAAGTTTCTAAGGATGTTTTCAAGCTCTTTTTTGTCCACTTATTTTGTGAGGGCTTCATTCATTTCATCAATAATCAGACGAGGGAAAATTTGTAAGACCTAAAGAATTTCTTGAATGGGGCATCCTTCCAGAGCTGTAAATAGTTATTTAAAATGTTGTACTCCTACCCTGGCTTTTTCTTCAAAGGATCGAACCATAACTCCATTTGGGGATTTTATTAAAAAATAGAATTTTGATTCCTTCTATGAGCAGCAAAACGATGGAAAAATTTTGTATTATTGTCACCCTCATTGATCCAAATCGCGCGACTTTTCAGGTGCCATAATTGTTCTTATTTATTAAGTAAATCATGTCTTTTTAGTTCTAGTAACTTTAAGGATTCCATTTCTCTTTCTGACAGAAATCCTGTAGAATTATGTTTAAAGAGCTCATCTATCTCATCTTCTGCGTTTTTTAAAAATTCTTGTTGTTTGGCTCGAAAAGCCCCTGCCCAAGCTTTTGTAACCTTCTTAATCTTTGAGATATTTTCAGCCCACATCTGCATGAACGAAAGAGATTGAGAGGGAGCCAAATGTGTCTAGGTTGAATCCACTAGGGCCTTATAATCGTCTTCCAACAACCAAGCAAGATTAAATTTCATCGGGGGAGGAGGCTTTGTTTCAGGAACTTCCAGGGATAACACAATGGGCTGGTGATCGGAGAGGCCGCCAGTCTCAACACGAGCCTTTACCCGGAGATGTGAAGTCAATATGGATTCCAAAATTATAAATCGATCCAACCTTTTCGCTATAGCATCATCATTTTTTCTATTATTTCGCAATTTATGCTCCATTTTTGTGGGCAGAACATCAACTAAGCCGTGGCTGGTTATGAGAGACTGGAGAAAGGGGGAAAGAGGATTGGGACTTGATAAATTCCCCCAAATATCATTCAGAGAAAGCATACAATTTAAATGACCTCCCAATATCAAATTATGTGAGTTTCAAATTTATATAGAAAAAAGATCCTTCCAAAAAGTCCTCTTATTGCCACAGGGACCATACAAATTTAAAAGAGAAAAGGTGTAACCTGTAATAGGATCGATTATGGAAGTCCTTATATAGGAGGGGAAACTGACAGAGGAGAGGACCGAGAGGGACGGGCTGACAACGGTGATAAGGCCTCCCACCAGACCTGAGGCATCTACATGAAAAAAAACAATCTTTTAGCCATTTAGTCAAAGATTCTTGAGCACGAGAAGCAGACAATTTTGTTTCTTGGAGAAATAAAAAATCATGTGTGACAATTTTCCACAACCATTTGAGGGCTAGCTGGGAAGGGGCACCCCAAGACCCCGCACATTTAAAGAAAGAACGATCATTTGAGGCCCTTTTTAGGGGCGCTCTCTGCTTTAAGAGCCATTTGAATATTCTTTTGTTTGTCGAAGTTAACATCCAAAGAGGCCTGATTTTGTGCTTTGGACAGTGGAGTCTTATGCCCGAGAATAATTTTAGGAGGCGCCGCCATAACAAGGCTACCTTTTATAGCATGATCGGGATTGATACGGGAGGATGCACGAGAGCGTAACTTGACAGTGTAAGGGATGGGAGAAGGACAGGCATGGGGCGAAACAAGGGCACCTCGGGAAGGAGACAATTGAGGTGGCGATGGAGGGACGGGCGTAATGGAAGAAGGTGCATCTAATAGGGGAGCCTCAGGAGGGGGAAAGTGGGAGAGGCATGGGGACAGGACTTCACTGCCAACAAATTCGGTAACAGGGATTTGATCAGACAAATTAAAAGGAGGAGCAGAGACTTCAAAGTGAATATCTTTGACAGTAGACAAAGAGGCATCATTTAATTCACGATAAGAAGCAGTATTAACCTCCAGAGGAGCCGCCATATGAGGAGAAGCAGGGGGGTTGTCCAAATCACCGCCCAAACACTCCTTTTTCCTCCATACATTTTTGTAAGGAATTCGAGGGTGATCATGGCTTTGACAATCCTATGCCAAATGACCAACCTGTCAGCATAAAAAACAACGAAAGGGAAGTTTCCAATAGTCCAATTTCTGCGTCCATTTTCTACCATGCATCTCGAGGAAAATTCCTTCATAAAGGCCATCACGCACGTCGAGTTCAACTTGGATCTTAGCACACCGCCTATCGAATTTAGAGTCCCAATCCTCCTCAAGAGCGATAAAGGTTCCAATTTTGTTTCCTATAGCCTCAAGTATATTTTTCTACCAAAAAAATAGAGGAAGACTGGGAAGGATTACCCAGACTTTTTGCAAATGCTAAAGGGAACGTTCTGCATTAAAACTAACATACCAGTTTTGAAGGATTAAGCCTGCCAGACCCCAATTCCAAACACGGTCTGTGAGTTTGAATTTGTCTTCCATCGAGACAACTTTAGAAAGGAGCCAGCCCTGAGAAAGTTGATGAAAAACCAGTGTATAACCAAGAAGAGGCTTCCAGTGCTCCTCCAGCTAGTTGAGAATTGACTCCTTTGAAGCCATTCTCCTGCAAAAACGCCTGAACAAAGCCTTTTCCAGATAGTTTGGGACGTCTAATATGGGTATATTGATGCCAACCACCAGTTTAACAACACCAGATTTGGCTTTGATGCTTTTTTGTCTGCTCAAAGAAAGGTTTGGCACAGGCCGAAGCCCCTCATCAACAGGGATAGCATGTAGATCAGCGGGAGTGGGAACAGATGGGCCATCATGTGCAAGGGTGGCGGACGAAGAAAAAAATACGTCGTGAGTACATGGCGAGGTAAAGTTATCTGCATGAGTAGCCCACCGCATGAATTCGAATTGACTGGGTAGTACATGACCCGTCTCGGGACTGAAATAGCAATCCAATTAATCGTCAGCCATGAATTCAGAAGTATGAGGGACACGAAGAAAAATGATGACAACATAGGCATGAAGCAGTGATACAGAATGAGAGGCTGAGATACAAAGAAGGGAAAAAAGATTCGAGGTAAAGGATCAAAAGAAACTATGAACCCAGGCCTAATTTGGAAAAACTACCCACCCCAATGGAAACGGATGGGGAGAATTACATGTGAGATCCGAAGAGGACCACACCGCAGGGGTGCGAGTCACAGAAGCACGAACAAATCAGAGCTCCAACTCCAAATAGTTAAACATATATATATATATATATGTCGTGGCATCCATAAACCGCCAATCCATTTACCATGGATTAGAATACAATCATAGTTCCTTAACTGAAACTACAATACCATAAGATAAACCATCATGTGCCACAAAACTGCTAAAGGTGAAAGTTGTGTGCCAATAAATGCTAGGAATAAATGAGAAAAGCCACCCAAATTTCATTTTTTAAGGGGTGTTGCACTCGATCCTCACACAAGAGAGCTTTCATCCCCTTGTGAACCCCTTGATTCAAAGGGGATTCACCCCCTGCTATGTATGATAATGTACAAAACTTTGAGGTAGTCATGTAAAAAATCTAATACATACCCAATAGTCATTTCTCTTCTCTCAATTCTAAATCTACTGAATATTTACACAATGAGATCCTCTAGTTCTCAACGCTCTCGAACATGGGAGCTGCCAAATTATAGAAATTATATAGGAGAATGGATAGTATAATATCTACCATTTTTTAATGAGAGGCCTCAACATTCACCCACTCTATATTGAACTGAGCTTAACAAATCCTCTCTTGATTTATTTTGTGGGAAACATCGAAGGATTTTTTGGGGAATGATCATAATGAATGTTAGAGAAACCATTCTAGCCATCAATTAGACACCTCACTACTAGGCTTGTCACACTCAATAAAATTCTATTATGATATCTTTGGACATCATACCCTCATGCACATGCACTCTATCTTTAATGTTACTCCTAGGTCTAGTAATGTTGATAGCTAGTGTCCACCCCCCAAAGGTTTCATTAAACTCAACTTAATGGAGCTTCAAAGTGAAACTCAAGCCTTGCAAGTTTTTTGGAGTCTTAAATATGAGAAAGGTACTATTATTACTCTGTTTAAAGGTTATTTGGGAATGGATAGTAACAAATTAACTCATGTTTTTTCCCTAAATATGCACTACAGGCAACAATAATAAACAACTATACGCACACTATTGTAGGAGGCTCACAATTATTTATTCATATGATTAGAAAAGTGCAACATGATTCCTCCCCCTCCAAGTTCTCAAACTATTGGACATTAGAGGAAGATATGGAAAGAATCAAAGCTCTTATATTGGCATTATCAACTACAATTATATTTCATGTAAGAAGAAATGGAAATGAGTTAGTTGATATATTAGCCAATGAAGGCATCACTTATGATCAAGCTCCACTTGACATTTGATGGGAAGAGGGAACATTGAAGCCAGTGAGACAACAATGCTTAGACATTTCCTTGGTAGATCATTGGCTTCCACCATGAGTGTCAAATAGAGAACCCACTTAAGTAAATTATCATGGAAAGGCCATAAGCCACAAAGGTGGATGGATCATCCACTCATGGTAATAGGTTCATAGGAAAGTGCATGCAAGTGAATTACTAAAGATAGTTCTTATGATGTTGGTTTCTATATGTAGTAATATAACCTCCTCTACCATGAAAAAAATCATGTGAGTAATAGGGGTAGGAATCCAAAAAACATGGAGGAATTAAATTTATAATTTATTGCAATTTGGACAATTTGTTGGTATGTCAACCTCCTCCTCCTAAGTATTTTTATTAAAATGGATTCTAGTAATCCTTTATTTTCTAGGTCCGTGTTATAGTAAAGGCTATGTGAGAGATGCACTTTTAGGCTGGCCCTAGTTTGTTTTTAGTTTTTTCAATGTTGGTTTTATTATAGGCTTCAATCCCCAAGCTGGTAGGAAAAGCTACACATGCTTCCTTTTGGCTCAAGATTATTTTTGTTACAACTCTTGGGGGGTTGGTTTTTACTTCTTTCCTTTATCTCTCTATGAGTGTTCTCCTAGCCTTAGCTTTCTCCTTAGTTTACATTGATTTTGGTCTTCATGTCAATTATCTTCTCTACATATATTCATAGTTTAAAACCTGTCTCCTCCAGGTATAAATTATCCTGTCCTATATGCTTTTAAGTGGACACATCTTTCCTTTATCTCTCTATGATTTTTCTCCTAGCCTTAGATTTCTCCTTAGTTTACATTGATTTTGGTCTTCATGTCAATTATCTTCTCTACAAATATTCATAGTTTAAAACATTTGTCTCCTCCAGTTATAAATTATCCAGTCCTATATGATTTTAAATTGTGTAGACAACAATTATATCTTGGTTGAGGGGTCTCCTGATCTTGGTCAAACTTGCTCCTTACTTCTTAGTTTTAATTCTTTCCCTTGCTCCATGATTCCACGAGGAATTCATAACCTAGGCCAGAAGAGACCACATGGTGCCAAACCACCTCCACATTCATGGCCTCAACAAAGCACAAAGCATTCAATAACATTTTTCTAGCAAAATACTCCACTTGAAATTATAAGTGAAATCCATTATGTTGAATGGGAAGCACAAGTAGAAGGGAGATTTCTTTCAGAAAATGAAATAATGGAAGATGTAAGTAGGTGGATCATTCTCATGGGGAGCACCCGTGCAAGTCAAACAATATACACGAAAACAATGGGTTTCATGAGCAAGAGTTATTACAGGTCAATAGACTTCTTCTTGATGTCTATTAGGATTTGTCTTCTAGATATAAATGTAATTAAGAGTCATGAAGAGTCATGTCAGTAAAATATGCTCCAAGATCTTTTCATGACACTGTGAAGAATGGCTCATGTATGATGCATAAAGATAGTCCTTACTTATGCTGGAAAATGAACTCTCCTAGTTGGCCCATATAAAACAGTGGAGTCGGCCATCTATCATGTTGGCAGGTCAGCGTAAAAAGCTAGACATAAAACACTATATATATATATATATATATATATTAGTGTAATGTAGCTCATTTGTAAGAAGTGAAGCGGATCAAAAAGAGGTTACGATAAAATTAATAAAGGTTTGTTAATATGCGAGTTAATGAGAAAAGGATGCGGATTAGTTTTTGGTAACCAATCTATCACAGAAGAATGCAAATCTTTCTGATATATTACAATGTTTGTAAGAAGACCTGAAATCAAGAATAATTGCGGTTATGTATACAAAACAGATATGCGGATCTCTCTGAATAAAAGTACGGAATTAAGACAGAATTCAGTGTGGATGATACGTGTGTTAAAGTGCGGACTATACCTATGATAAAGTACGCACTATACGTGTGATAGCAATGCGAATTAATCTGAACAAGAGTGTGGATTTCAAAGGAATAGAGGTGTGGAGTCCAGAGAAAGTTAATATGCGTATTTCAGGAGATATAACATGCAGATTAATTGGTGTAATAAATGCGGATTTTATGAAGCTAAAGTTTGCGGATAATGTTGAGCAAAGAGTGCAGATATAAGTGCACATTGATGGGAGTAAGTACAAGGTTATATTGCGATCAATTCTGCGATATCTCAGCCTCCAATTTACGGATCCTAACTCAGGAATAATTTGTGGAATTTACACTGAAGTTTTGCATACCAAGTTATGAAAAGATAAGCAATGCTAAGAGCAGTGTGGATATGTTTAGAAGAAAATATTATTGATTATGCTAAAGTTAGTTTGCAGATCAGATTACATCTACCATACATGCAGTTGAAACAATGACATAAAGAGGAAGTCTTAAAGGTTGAAGCAGAATATTATTGAAGGCAGTCAAAGAGGTAATGACAAGGTCTTGGAGGCTCTCATAGGTTAAGGGTCTAAGTCTGATATCACGCGTGCATTCGCCCTCCGCTCTTGCAGAACAACATTCCCCCTCAGCTCTTGCAGAACAACATTTTCCCTCAGCATTCGCCCTTAGCTCTTGCAGAACAGCATTCGCCCTCAGCTCTTGCAAAATGTTAAGTTATTACTGCAGGCCCTTCCTCCTATAGTAGGGTTGACTCTATTTGGGTTTTTTTGGTCAATTCCATTGGATTGTGTTAGGCTGTAGGGTTCTCTCTAGATGTCATGAATCAAGATTCAATACCCTCTATTATCTTCATCACCCAATACAAGATTTAAATTTTTCCCAAAGAAATGCTTATTAATTTGGTAGCCATTATTTCTCCCTACTTTAAAAACCCTACATTTAAATGAAAACAAGCATTGCATTTCAACTACAAAAATCTATTAGTGTTCAAATGTACATGTGTACATCACTTGTGTAGGGTATTCCTTTTCCACTTTCACATTATCCAAGAATGTGTGCAGTATAGTTCATATTTTTTGTGATTTAGATTATCTTGAAAAAAGGAAAGGTAAATTATTTCCCATGGAAAAAGAAGGTTTTCCCTTTTTACTACTGGAAATGGTACAACAAAGTTCCATTTCTACCCGAAACTCCTATGAAACAGGAACCAAATAAAGGCCATGTCCTCAATGGACATCATTTGGCTTTGAAAATGGCCATTGCACCGTGTTGTTTTTTATATTACATCACGATAGTTTCTTAGGTCATTTCTTGTTTCTTGAGATGAAAAACAACCAAAGAAATTGTGAAGATCCTTTCAAGAAATAAATGACCATTTCTCAATCATATCTCAACTATTTTTTATTTTATTCGGTGGTTGCTTACTTTGAGAGAAATTTGACACTTTTATAAGGAATATAACATAAAAACACAAAATGGGAAGGAATTGATGAGGTAGATGTCCTTTATTTGTTGTCAATTAAGAATTGATAATACACGATGCATGTTCTGTACTACAAACTAGATTCCTTCCTGGAGTTAGGACACAGAGTATTGAATCGAAGTTGTAGTTTCTAACTTCTTGTATTGGTTCATCAATCTTGAAATTCCGACATTGCATGTCTTCATTGCTTCATGTTTGAATAATTTGCATCATATCGTACAATAGGAAATTAGGAATTATGATTATTATTACTTTATGGATATGTTAAGTTACTTTTAAGTTTGCATGGTTTAGTGTGAAATTATTATAGTGTGCCCCTAGGCCCAGGTGAAGGAATGCCAAGGACTGAGAACCCTAGTTTTTAAATGGTATTGTTTCTTATACCCAAAAACCCCTCAACATCACTTCTTATTAGTTCTTAACAATAGTGTTGTAAGCAATTTGAGAATTCATATAGAAAAATCTCGCACTTTTCAAGATAAAGTCCTAAAGCTAAAGTGTAATACCATGTGTAATTCAATAGCCCCATTGTCACCTCACCAACCTCTTTTCACTTCGGGCTAGCTCTCCTCCAACTCAAGGGGGGTTCTCCCTAGTAGATGTTAGGGATCTAATGGCCCAACCAAACCAAGTCAAGAGCCCCCTAACTCTTTATGTTTACTACTATCAATCAAAATATTGAACAATAGGGTCAGACATGCATCCTGAAGATAAAATTTCCAGGGTATTTTTGGGTAATTTCAAAGGGAAAGTCCCCAAACACATATAATCAAGGAATTATAACGTGATTTCAAACATTAAATATCAACAGAAGCTTGGGGCAGGTCCCAAGATCCAGAATGCCTGATAAGGTAAAACAGTAACCTTTCAATATGTTTGTTTTCGTCCATAAATTTAATGTCTAACAAATTTGTTTAAATCAGGGGAGCAACACTACCGACGAGGCAAATAACCCAGTTTTAGAGCCAGATGTAGATGATCCTCACGTGCAACCTGATCATTGTAGTGGGGACCAGGCCGACAATGCTACTATCAGTGAGGGTCGTGAACGTAATTAATTTCCACTTATAATTTTTTCTAATTATACCTTGATGGTTGTCCTTATAATGTTTTTTGTTTAAATGATAGAGAATTTTTCCCTTGAGGATCTTACCACCAGAGAGGAAGACAGGGCAACAGTCCCAACAGCGACAACTGGTGCACCAGGTAAATAATCTCATTGCAATTTTTTTTATTAATATTACCGAACTAGTTCAATGATATTTAAAAACTGACAATTAAAATTTAATATTATATTTTTTTGTAGGCGATGCCCCGTCACTGGATGAGACCAAACATCGTGACTACGCAACTAGGTCAGTGGCGACAACTGGTGCACCAGGTAAATAATCTCATTGCAATTTTTTTTATTAATATTACCAAACTAGTTCAATGATATTTAAAAACTGACAATTAAAATTTAATATTATTTGTTTTTGTAAGCGATGCCTCATCACTGGATGAGACCAGACATCGTGACTACGCAACTAGGTCAGCGGCGAAAACTGGTGCACTAGGTAAATAATCTCATTGCAATTTTTTTTATTAATATTACCGAACTAGTTCAATGATATTTAAAAACTGACAATTAAAATTTAATATTATCTGTTTTTGTAGGCGATGCCCCGTCACTGGATGAGACCAGACATCGTGACTACACAACTAGGTCAGCAGTGCGGGTCGAAAGGCACGAAACAAGAGCAGAGCATGATGATATTGATAATGTAATTAGGAGCTTTAGAAATAGGAAGAAGAAAAAGAAAATTCGATAATGTAAAATATTGTATTATTATAAGACAAACGTTACCATACTTGGAATGTTTTTTGCGTTATATAAAAAACTCATTTATCATACTATTTTTATGTCAAGCATTAATTGCAATGTTTCCTAGCGTACTTTTTGTTGAATTGTTTTTTTATTAGTTATTGAATATTTTTTTTTATGCTCATGAAAGTAAAAAATGAAATATAGATTGGGTATTGGGGAATTGAGAGTGATGTGAGGGGGGGGGGAGGGGCCATAAGAGCTTCCACCTTCACGTGGTTGGCCCTGTTTAGTAGAGAATAATTTATTGGAGCGATTTAATATTGGAGCAAACCTCCCTCGATCCAGTGTAGCAACAAAAAAGTCACTGTTGACTTAGTTGCTACTCTTTCAGATCGTGGGAGGCTTGTTCCAAGTTCATGCGACTCCAATAAATTGTTCTTGAAACGAAGAGGAGCTTATTCGGGTATGTTTTGACATTTTCAACATATGTTCTAACATTATCATAAGAATGCATCTTAGAGTAAAAATACTACATCAATTACTTGTATTTATTGTATAGATAATGATGGATTTTGATTGACTTGGCAGTGCAGGTACAAATCCTCTTGCATCATGAGCAATACAACTTGTCAACCAGGGTCATGTCCGGGATATTTTTGCTTGTGCACTTGACCAGGTTCGTAATGTCACATTTTGTAAGTTCCTTTACAGTTCATAATTCAATATTAAGCTTGTTCATGATTATTATCTAGGTTTTTTGTATGTGTTTTTTCATCTATTTGATTGTAAGCAACTCTGCATGTTTCCCGTTGTTCACTATGATTTCTCCCATTACCACTCCCAAGATTGTTGCATAGGTTACTTTATTGTTACTATGATTTCTCCATTTACGATTTCATAGGTTACATCATGTAAAGTTGTCAATCTCAAGTTGGTGATGAGCTTTAGTTCTCCAGATTTGGGGATTTTCTGATATTTTCTCCCTCATGTCATTCCTACATCACCTCGTTGTTTGAGCATGCCAATTTTCTACCACTTGTACCAATTGGCACATGTCAATCTCTGAGTGGTGCCACATTTCACCTATTTTCAGTGAGAGTTTAAGGTTTCTCTAACATAGCTTCAGAAATCCGATTCAGTGCCTGCTTGAATATCGTCACATAATACTCATGGTTTGGATTGATGAGCATGTTCTAAATGGTTGTTTGATTCATAAGAACCACCCATATAGTCATCTTGAGATATTTCAGAAGTTTTCTCGGGTTTCCTTTTTCACCGTTTCTAGTGGGTGGGATGGTGTGGGGTGATCCATCAATACTGGTGCTCTTGTAGTAGGGAATTTGTTTTGGGGGATATAAAGGAGCATTTGATGTAGATATCCCATTGGATGCATTCATAGATGGGCATGAGAGGTCAAGAATTTAAATTAAAAATATGCAACCTCTAGCATGGCAACCTGAAGGCCGCGAGAGACACTGGTTAAAGATTGTTTTGTGCTGGCCTTAATATAGTCGTTATTTCTTTCTATTATCTTAATGCAAATATATAGTCCGGTCTCATTAAAATGAGGATTGTGGTTGTATTTCTCTTTGGTTGTTTCTCTCTTAATGCTCCAGAAGTTGCCAAAAGTTGCGATAGTTGTTTAGTTTTCCTGTTACAACTTAAAAGTGGTTTTTAGCAATGGGAGTCATGTTTTTAAGGTTCATACTAATATGAAGATCTTGTAATTCTATATTCAGGATAAGAGAAGATGGCCTCTGCTTTGGGAAGTATGACAACAATTGCCACATCTACCTCATTGGGTAACAATGGAAAGGGGAAGAATTTGGGTGCAATGTTTGATAATTATGGCGGACAATTGTCTTCTCTTTCAGTTTTTTCACCCATTTCCTTTAATCGCTCAAGCAGAAGAGGGACTCCGAGATTACGCGACAGAGAGAAGGTAGTTAATACAAGAGCTATGGAAAAGGAGTTGTACTTCAACAAGGATGGCTCAGTGACAAAAAAATTGCAGGTCAGAGAAAAAATTATGTTTAAAGGAAGGTCACTTGCACGTGAAACTTCACTGCGGTGGATCTTTCCTTGTCCACTTATATTCGATTTTAATGTGTTATTTTAATTTTTCATGGAGGGTTGTTTTGGCATATGGTTTGGCATTCAATTGCACACTTACTGAAAGCATTGTCAATTTGTCTTGCGAGCGGTGTGAACAAACTTGTTGATCTTGTTGGAGTCACCCTTGGGGCGAAGGGCAAAATGTTGTCTTGGAGAGCAAGCATGGTTCTCCGAAAATAGTTAATGATGGTGTGACAGTAGCTAAGGAGGTAATTTGTAGATGTGTGCTCTGGTTTTATTTTTAACATTGTATTAGTTCCCCTCTTAAATGTCTTAGATTTGGTAGGCATAATTTGAAAACTCAAAGGTGAAAGGAAACATATTTGTTACCTAGTGGTCTACTTGGCCTATGGACTAGCCACATTAGAGTAATGCATAAAACTTTTCACAACAATAAAAGGAAAGGGTTATGGCTGAGTCAAATTTTATTGTTATTGACAGTGTAATGAAATGTATCTCAATGCTATGGTTTTGGCCTTTTTATTGGTTGAATTAGAGGACCCAATTGAAAATATTGGGGCCAAGTTGGTAAGGCAAGCTGCGACAAAGACAAATGATTTAGCTGGGGATGGAACCACAACATCTGTTGTTCTTGCACATGTTGGAATATTGAAAAATTCCGGAACAATGAATGGAGAATAAATCTCCCTTCCTCTAACACAGAGAAAATAAAAATTTCTTTGACAGGAGACAGAGTTTCAATACTTTGAAAACAAACTTTTATTCCCTTCAATAACTCAAAAAAAAACTATTACACTACTTCCTCACTGAGAGGGATTACAAAATTATGACTGCTACAAAACGCAGTGCATAAAACCAACTCACTGTCTGTTCAAAACAAACATACTCTGTCTCTAAAACACTCTGTTGTGTTTTTCACTTTCGCACTGTTGTGCATACACACTTAAAAAGTTACACTCGGTCTTTCACTTTTTACACACTGCTGTGTAATAAAAAATTTACGTATTGTCTATAAAAAAAACTACCAAGCTTTTTTGTCCTTTTTATTTTTATATGCCGTAACATATAAAACATATTATAATAAACCCTCTTTTAAAAAAAATAAAATTAAAACTAAATTCTATGACCCACCTTTCATTTCACATATGATATATATATAACATATGTTTAAAACATATGTATATATTAAAGCATACATAAAATTAAATTATCAAAACATTAAAGAACCATTTCCGTCGGATTTCAAAAGTCTGAATAGATTGAATTTCAAACCAAATTCGCGTTCCAAAATGGGATGCTGACGTCTGCCTAATTTGTAACGCGAGTTCTCAATCCAATGTGCCTTATAAAAAATTCGGGTCTGGTTTTCAGGTTTTCAGATTCCCTTCAATTTCATGCGATCCAATATTAATGCTCCACGTGTCCTCCTTTTGAATTTACAAAACTGGGGGGTAAATTTCTGTTTGTTTAATTTATGGTTGGTGAATTGCGTTAATGCTGGTTGTTGTGTTTAATTACAATCCTGTACAGAAATATGGCTGCGACCATCTACAAAAAAAACTTGCAGGAATTTTAAATGCTGAATTAAATTTCTGGATTATGTGGAAGTTCAAAGAGTGACATAATCCCTTCCCCGCAACTAATTTATAAGATAGTGGAAAGTATGGTAAGAGGAAAATGGTGGGATTTACAATCAACCATATTCACTTTGAAAACAATGGGGAATTAAGAGACCATTATACCTAACAAGTCCTTATAAATATTGAAGCCGAGGCACAAATACATGACAACAACCTTTATATGAGAATTATTTTATTTGAGTAAGGGAATAGTAGTTGTAACTTAAGGTTGCAACAATGGTTCCATAAAACAATTACTTGTATCTGACTGCAGTAACTATGGGTAACTATGGATTAAAGTTGCAACAACTGTGGCTTGAGGTTGCAGAAGTTGTGACTTGGGGATGCAACATTTGCGACTTAGAATAAAACACATTATATATATATATTAAGATATTATTATACCTGAAAAATACTTGTCAATATTGAAGTTGAGGCATCGAAACACGATAACAATATTTATACGGGAATTATTTTATTTGAATAAGGGAACAATAGCTATAACTTAAGGTTGTAACAACGGTTCCATAGAAAATTTTCTTGTATCTATTTGCAGTAACTATGCGTTAAAGTTGCGCCAACTATGGCTTGAGGTTGTAGGAGTTGTGGCTTGGGGATACGATATCCACGACTTAGAATAAAAAATATTATATATGAAAGAAAGTATATATATTAAGAGATCATTATACGTAACAAGTCATTGTAAATATTGAAGTTTATGCATAGAGACACGACAACAACCTTTATACGAGAATTATTTTATTTGAGTAATGGAACAACAACAGTAACTTAAGGTTGCAACAATGGTTACATAAAACTATTGCTTGTATCTAGTTGTAGTAATTAGGTGTTAAAGTTACAGTAGCTATTCCTCTGACTTAGAATAAAACAAATTATATATAAAATAATATATATATATATATATATATATATATATATATATATATATATATATATATATATATATAGAGAGAGAGAGAGAGAGAGAGAGAGAGAGAGAGATTAGAAAATATATTACAACAATATTTATTTAACTAGTATGTTAAAAAAATAAAATTTACCCGGTCGCAAGTGTGGGGGCATCTGGAAAGGTATGGATACCAATCCATTTAGAATATACATGGCATCAACACCCAAATCCATGATTAGTTTTTGAATATGGAAGATGAAAAACAAGAGATACATGCCTAAACAAATTAAGAAATGCTACTATTTTGATCACTCACACATTTACATATGCTATTATCTACACACCTTCTATTGGTGGACGATGTTATCCTATTTCTTGCAGGATATAGTAGATAGGACTAGTATGTGAAGACTCATTAGAGCTCTAAAATCATTTTGGGTTTCATTTGGAATATAAGTAAACCTACTCAAGTCTACCATCACTTTCAATGATTTGGAAGATATGTTAGAAAAAAACAATCAACCAAGTGCACCCATTTCAAATACTTGGGATTTATGTTAAGATTTAATGACTATAGGTATGGAGATTGGTTCTTTCCATATCAAAAAGTGGGAAAAATAATCACAATACGGTTATCCTTGGGTGGCACATTAACCTTAGTAGTGTCCATACCAGGATATTGGCATTCCCTAGCTTATATTCTTGTTGGTATCTTGGGAAATATTAGAAAAAAATGCTTTCATTTTATCTAGAAGGAAAGGAAAAGAAAAGGAGGCATCCCTATAGTAAAATGGAAATGGATTTCCAAGCCAAAAATCACATGATTCGTTGGATACTAAAGAATGTTCATCATTTTTGGAAAGAATTATTTTCCAAGAGTCTTTGGAGAATCATAAAACATTTAGGCTTGTGGCAGGATGTAATAAAATCAAAGTAAATAGGCAAAATTTTATATAAGGATAAATTTTACAAAAGTTCCAACAGTTCTTCCCACCATTTATCTTCTGGTATTTTGGTCCGTTGAAAATTTCTCAATGTTTCATCAGCCTCAGTATATCTGAAAAAGGTAGGCTGAATTGGAAACAAATGCTTTACTTCATGCTCAAGATAAAATAAATTTTCCAATCTGTCATGAAGATTTTTTCCTGTTGGCAATGCTGCCTCTGATGTACTGGTTGAATAATTGGCCTGATTGTCAGCATACTTGTCCAATTTTTCAACATAGATTTCAAGGTCCATTAGTTTATCCTCTGAAACTATAGGACTGAGCAATCCTTTTTTCAACAAAATATCAAATCTTTCTTTGAAGGCAATGATTTCTTCTTGCATATCTGAGCACCTTCGTTCTAGATTCTGCATAAGGGTTCTCTTAGTAAAAACTCTTTTTATTTCCAAAATTGTTCCGGTCATGTCCTGAATACCAAGTTCTGCAAGTTGGTGTCTGGTTTGAGTGTTTAGAAACTGTATGAGTTGATTGGCTTCCTCGGGCCTATTTCCCAATTCTTCTCTTGTACTTTGAACTTCTTCTATAGCCAATTTGACTAAATCATTTTGTTCATACATAATATGAATTGAAGACCAGACATCCTTTATTGATTGGATAATGTTGTCCCAAAGAATTTCATTTATTTCCTTTAAAGGTTTCTCCAATGTGATATCCTTTTCCAATGCTTTAACCAATTTTTCTAATCTTTTGACCTCTCTTGTTTTATCAGCAACACTCATTTTTGAGAGATCATATCTTTGTTCTAAATTAATAAGCTGTAACTTTGTGTGCTGGAGTTCTGTTACTTGAAGTTTCAATTCATTCATTGACTTTATTAATTCTTCAGAACTCAAATTGGAAGTATTTACCTGTGATAGCTTTGTTGGCTGACCTGTTGTGGATGTACCTGTACTTGTAATTGCCTCTGTTGTTGATGCTGGAATAGTAGACTGCTTGTTCTTTAATGCTTGTTCAAGCTCTTTTTCTGTTTCATTTAGTTGCTCATTCAGTTTCAAAAGCAAGTCCATCATTTCTTCTTCAGAATTTTTCTTTATCATCTCTTCAGTTTGTGGATGTCTTGAAGCTGGCAATTTCAATTCCTTTCTCAAATCTGCAATATCATCATCTTTTTTCTTGATTAGGGCCTCTATACCTTTGGCATCTTTAGGATTGTGACCCAATCCAATGATTATTTACTCCAATGTCTTTATCCTGTTGTCTTTGGCCTGAGAAGAGGCTTTTTCAAGCTGCAATTGTGCATTAGTGTTATCTAAAGAATCCTGCAACTTCTGAGTTGCCATTGCTTTATCGGTTAGAGTAGAATAGATCATTTCACCAGTCTGATTATGTAACTCAATCTGATCTAAAGGATGAGTATCCTTTGCTAAGACTTCAAAATTTGTTCTAATATAATCTACAGTTGTTTGAGGCTGTTGCACTTTTGGTTTGAAGTGAATCATTATCATTTTGCCTTGCTGAATGTCATAAGCTGACATCAATCTTTCTTGATTCTTAGGAGCCATATTCAAATACTGATTGTAAACCTGGAGTCTTAGTGGATCATTCCTGACTTTTATATTGATAAAGGTTTTCTTTATATCTCCTGCATCTTTAAATGGTGGTTTGAAAGAAGATATTTCAACACTCTGTTGCTTTTGCAAATCTTTTATCTGTAAAGTAGTGGATGCCCCACTGACTGTACCTGTTTTTTGACTATCCAAATCTTCTCTCTGGCTATCAGGAATTTCCTGAACAAAATCTACTTCTGGAAGAGGATTTAATTTTTGTCTTTTAGCATGAGGTTGTTCTGAAGATCAACCAACAGGGGTAGCAACTTCAACATCTCTCTTCTTGCCTTTTTCTATATTGATAGGAGTTTGTAAAATTGAAATTTCTGGCACATTGATCTGAATAGGAGGAATTTGTACTTGACCCTATTCTTTAGAAGTCTCAGGTTGCTCTGTCATTGTGAAATTTTCAAATACTTGTATGTCAGGCTCCTTTTCTTTTCCTTTAGATTGTATTGTGGCCAATGCACTGATCTCCTGTAAATTTTGTTGAGAAGTCCCTACAGAAGAAGGACCAATACCTGGTATCTGCACCTGTCCAAAAGAGTCTAATTCAAGTATTTTCTCAAGGTCTTTCATTACATTTTCAACATTGACCTACTCATTATCCTGTTCTACCAATGTTCCTTCCATCCATTCATCCATATTGCCATATTGTTCAATTTCTGGAATTTTGTGATGAATGTATGGTGATAGTTTATTTTTCATTCTTCTATCACAGATAAAGCTATTTGGGTCATAAGGCACCCAGTAAATTTTTTTGTTGTAATATGAGATATTCTTCTAAGATTCTTTATGCTTCCTTTCCAGCATCTCTAGAGTTACAAACAAAGGGACCTAATTGACTTTTGATCCTGAGTTGAGCCTTTTTCTTTGCATTGCAGAAATGAAATATATCTGAATTAATCATCTGCTTGAAATACTCTAGTGCAAAGAGTCTCATCGGGACATATTTGGGCAACTTGAATGGGCATAATTCACATCCATATATTCTGATCTCAGTGTGATTTTGATACAAGTACCAGTCACCTACCCTATATTGTTTTGAGAGCTGTAGAATTTTCTTGATTTCATTATTGACTCTAGGAGGGGAAACTCCTATTAAAAAAGTGGTTGTAGGGTGTACAAATAGGTCAATAAACTCATTATATGAGTAAGGAGAATCAGAGGAATTATGGGTGATGGCAGACCAAAATATCACAGACCTAGGATTTCCTTTGACATCAAGTTTCTGAACATGGAAATGGAAACTTTCTGATTGGTAATAAATCATGAGATGATATATAACAGAAGAATATTTGAACACTTTTTCATTCTCAAATCTCATGAAATGATCATGGATTTTATCAGCAATGTAGGATGCAAAATCATACGTGATAGCAGGGGACTGTCCAGGGGTAAATATAGACAACAATACTAGGGTTAATTGATCAACATATTCACTAGTATTGAAACCCATGATAAAGGATATCATATTCAGAATAAGCCTACCCACATCAGTGAAAAAAATATAACCATAGGGGGGAGGGCCTTTGGGCTGATGCTCTGGCAACATGAAGGTTTGACAAATGCGATTTAACTCTTCATGGGACAAATTGGCAGACTTTTCAAGTAATTCTCCCATGGACAGGGGAGTGAGGGCTTGACCAGGTTGAAATTGCAACATTTCATTTATCGACTGAGTAGTGATTGGGAAAAGGATGTTCTAACTCAGGGACAAAATTGCTCTTTGATTGGGGTCATAGTTTGCATGGAAGTAATGAATTAACTCAGGAAAAATATGGACTGAGGGGAGAAAATACATGGGGAGATTGGATTCCCATAATCCAATAATATCAGAACAATTTATAAAGTTATCTCTGCAGCGGCAAAAGGTTCGAAGAGGATTATCACTAAGAACGAGGTCTTTAATTTGAAAATCTCTATCTGCTAGGGGCAGATAGTCTAAATCTCTGTGAGGGGCATTCAAAGGTGCGACGTTCAGAGCCACTGGAACCTCCATTTCTGGTTCTTGTGGATTCAGAAATGAATTTCAGGTTTTTGTGAAGAAAAAACACAATTACAAGTTTTGGGAATGCAATTTACAATTCTGGGGATTGAACAAGACCAAATTGAACTCTGTTTCTGTCTTTCGTGCGGAATTTAAAACAAAAGCTAGGATTTCACAGAGTTTTAACGGGAATTAGGGTAAATACCTGTTTTTTGGGAGATGAACAGTGATTAAACACGTACAGGCTATGGCGTACGAACTCTGGATTACTGGTATGCAATTGTCTTCAGCAAAATACAGTTGATGGCACTTGACAGTTTTTTTTTGAAATTATCTGCATGAGACTTTGGTCGTTCACAGAATAATGAAAGTGACGCGGGCAAAATTTTTTTATTCACAAAGTCCAAAGGGTGACGGGTTTTTTTTTTTTTTTAATGGATGATGTCAGCAGGTACGGAGGATGAGTCACGGGAGGCAAGCGGTAAGCGGTTTCCATCGCACCGCTTTTGGGGAAAAGTGGTTTTGGGCGGAGGGCGAGCGATTCCATAGAATGATTGACGCGTGGCATGGCATTGTTTGAAAACCGCCGGGCCATCACGCGTTATTGTTCGGACGCGGATGGCTAGCGATATCATTAATAACCGTTGATCTCAGATGGGTTGATCGAACGATGATGGGGACGTGGAAGTGACGGGGATTTAATATGGAGGGCCCGACGCAATTAAACGTTAATTAATCTCATCGGGGGGAATCTGATTGGCGGAGTTAATTAATCGTGAGGATTAATCAATTTGTTTATAAAAATGCAGGAAAGTGATCGGGAAATGATTTAACCAAGGTTAGCGGTTAAGGGAGGTATTGGGGATTTTACAAAGGGTTTATAGTTTTAACCTTGGGAAAGGGAGTTGGGGGATTAAAATACACAGGGGAAGAATTATTTTTGTATTAAAACACGTAATAAAACATGTTTTAATTATTTTTTCAATATACTTTTATTATATGATAATTAAATCAGATTAATCGAATTACCATAGGGGGCGGAATTTAATATTACGATATATTTAGCCAAAGGGGGCATAAAGTGGGTTTTTTATTTAAACATGTGGGAATAAATAACTTTGGCTCAAATTTATTAATGGGTTTTTGGGGATATTATATAAAAAGGAGTTATATATAATAGGAGAAGGTTATTTTTGTAAGGATTTAATACATAAAATCAATGTTAATATAACAAGGGGACAATGTAAACTCAAAATACATTAATATAACTAAGAAAGTGAAGATTTAAAAGCAAATTGCATTATAATCACTTCATCACTTAGACTTGGAATAAAATGTGATTTTGAGGGTTTTCTATGAAATAATGCATAATGGAAAAGATGTTTAGAAATGAGTGAATGTTATGAAGAATGACTTCAAGTACTTAGGCTTTTCCAATTATTGGGCCGAGGGTCCGGTCCCTCCAAAAGTCAAGGAAATGCCTTGAGCCCCTCTAATTTTCAAATACCTTAGTACTTAGGGGAAATTAGTGAAATATTTAGGGGAAGATGAGAAGCGCAGTTAATAACTTTGAATTTGCTTTTCTTTGAATTTCTTCCAGTATAGTGTCTGCCTTTGCACTTTGTGATGAAAGTAAATATTAACACATTTAGAGTCATTGTCCATCACATGCAATTCTGCAACATCATCTACCTACCCTACCTACTTTACTCTACCATTTTTTCTTCTTTATCAGGGTGCACTTAGACTGGCAAACCCTTATCACACTTTCTTTTCTTTTACATGTAGAAATCTATCTAAGTCTAACCTTATTACATCCAAGGGCTTAGATTAAACTATTGAGCTCCTTTTATTTACTCTACCTATCTACTTATCTGCCAAGATTAAACAGTTTGGTCAGATTTTATTCTCTATCTCTAAAACATGAAATTGAAAGATGAAATAGCCAAGCTTAAACTTTTTGACTATTCATAAATTGTGGCATAGGATACAAGTTGCACACAATTTTATTTATTACATAAGAGCAAAAAGTAGTGGCATTTAGACTTGCACACTTTCCTTGGCTTTTCTTTTGGTGGGGTTCATTTTCTTTTACTTTTTTGGACATTTTTATTCTTTTTACCCTTTGATTTTTCTTTTAGGGTATACCCTCTTTACATTTTTTAAATTTTTTTGATTTTTTGATAATATGGAAAACCTTTGCAACAAGAAAAGGTATTAACATATTACATAGCCCATCAAGTCAATCATGAAATATGACACCTATTGGTATAGGAGTCTAACACTGGCTCCACTTGGGGATGGCTTTTCCTGGTGAAAAGTCAAGAACAACAGGTCAGTTGTCCTCATCCATTGACCTTGGTGAACCTATAAATGTCTTCTGTCTTCTGCAAACTGAAATCTGATCTGAAACTAAAACAACACACAAAAGTTTTCAAACCAACTTAATGAAAAACTAGCTGAAAATTGAAAACTAAAAAAAAAATGCTCAAAATTCTGAGCTTATTGGCACTCATCTACCTATTCATTCTACTAAAAATCTTGTTGAATCAGATAATACAAAAATGCCAATGAATTCAATCAAGTAGCTGTAACAATAAATGAATAACTTGATTGCTTGTGATCAAAATTGGAAGTATATTATGATCATGTGCCTTTATAATAAATGATATGATGTGTAAAGGCCACTTTTGATGTATTTGATCCTTATAGAGAAAACATGTTTGCAGATTTGGGCTAAAAATATTCTCCATATAATCTGATATAGGATCAATAAAATTATGATGTATGTTATTTACTTCTACGCCTTCAATGACTGGTTGCTCAGTTGTATTTTGAATATTAAGCCTTGAAACTATTTCTTCTATCTTGTGTTTGAAAGAATAATCATCCTCAATATGCAAGTCAAAAGATAGTACAATTTCCTCTTGCTTAGGAGAAGGAAGATTTTCAAAGAATTCTTTAGGATTTTGGAAATTGTATGACTGAATTTGAGAATGCAAAAGTTTAATTTCATTTTCATAATTATCAGAAATTATCTCAAGAACACATATTTGCAGTTTGGGAGAATATTTTCTTGATTTCAAAAGAAGAAATAAAGCTCTTAAAAAATCCTCATCAAGCTGAAGTTCTAATATCTCATCCCTCAAAATAGCTAGTGATTGTTTTGTGAAATTATCATAATTATCATCATATTGATCATGTAAGTCTAAAAAATCTTCTAAGAACCTTGATTTTCTTAGGAA
This sequence comes from Pinus albicaulis, assembly GCA_034641835.2. NCBI lineage: Eukaryota > Viridiplantae > Streptophyta > Pinopsida > Pinales > Pinaceae > Pinus > Pinus albicaulis. The sequence goes on along the minus strand of CM076575.1, from coordinate 618,870,893 downwards.
TAGGTCATTTTGTAATAGCTTGCATCTTTTGAGGCTCCAACTTCCCTCCTTCCTTTAAAACAATATGAACCAAATACTCGAATTCTTATTTCCCAAAAGCACATTTGGATATTTTTACATAAAAATGATTGTTCTCAATAATTTATATAACTTTTCCACATGTTTACTAGTGTGGTATTCCCATGATTTATTATAAATATGTGTATTATCAAAGAAAACCAACACAAATTTTATAAGATGGGATCAAAAAAAATTGTTCTTAAGTCGAGCTCGCCGGACTTCAAACAGCGATAAACCATAATTCAAACCAAATTCGCGTTCCAAAATAGCCTGCTGACGTCGGTCAATTTTGTGACGCGAAAACAAAATGAATTCCGCCCTAATCTTTTTCGGGTCCGAAGTTGGGCTGGCGTACGAAGGGAGAGTTGTGACGCGAATTTCTTATCAAATTCGCCCTAATATTTTTCGGGTCTGGATTTCCACTGCGCGAGCGGCCCAAACAAAGATCCGCTCCAATCAATTTCTGCCACGTGTCCTCAATCAGAACTTGCCCTGCTCCCGGCTGCAGGTGCATTCGATGGCGTTTAAGGTGATGGGACATGGATGTGGCGATTTCATATCAATCGCATTAAGTTTTAACGTTGTTCAATTAAGTTCCAAGGTTTTCACATCTAATCGCATTAAGTTTTAACACTGTTCAAGATCGAACCTCCACTCCTGTTAGCGATTCCGCATGCTCCAATATGATCTGGCCTTCGGCTCTCATTAATGATCAGAGATTAATTATGACGGGCGTCCTTCGATTGCATTGCAGTCGGGTCGATAAAATGGCATTTCGCTATGGTTTTTCAAACGAGCCGGTTGTTGGGTTACACTGCCTGCTCACTGTGACGAGAAGGAGAAGTGGCCAGCCGAACTGCTGCGTAGACCTTACTGCATATCTGCATTTCTCTCGGTCTGGCCCTTGTCTGTCTTCCTCTGTTTCTTGGAATTCTACTTCTTTGTCTCCTCTTGTGCCCACTGCTAGTGAGACTGCACCCATGCCTCGCGTGCGTCAAAGGATGCGTTGCCGTAGGGGGAGAACTAGAGGTCAACTCTTGCACGCTCCCTCCAGCCCCTCAACCGAGTTGTCTTCCGGCCAGTCCAGTGATTATTACGCAGGTCACTATCCAAATACTAGGAGTGGGCGGGGTCGGGTTGTAGGATCTGGCCACCGTATGGATTCCCCTGCTCCTCGTTTCCTCACCGCTATTTCACCTTCTCCCACGACGTGCACTGCGCAATTTTCCTTTAATTGCTCTCTCAACCGCCCACGAATTACAGCTTCAGTCACTGTGGTTTTCCGTGAGGAGGCCCAAACGGAGGAAGAATGCACCTGTTCGGCGGGTCTGAGCTCGGAAAAAGCCGGCCAGAATTCGGGCCTTCAGGAGGGGAGTCGTGGCATGAATGTGGAGGTAGCACCTAGCGATCCTGGACCTTCCGAAGGATGTTGCCGAATCGTCGAGGAGCCGGAGGAGTAGTTTGGTTAATTTGTTTTTCTTGCTTCGCGACCCACTTAATTAGGCTGCTTTTAGATTATTTTACTGTGCTGGACCTTTGTAATATTTTTGAATTCTGTAAATTAAACGTTCAAGACTGGTTTCCCCGTATGAGGGCAATCTTCTTAATTTTTTGATTTTTTGATGACAAATTTGCCATGAGTCTGGGCAATGATTTTGACTTCGATGTAATTTTATTCCCACTGTTAATAGATTAACTTTACTTAGAAAAAAAAATGTTGCCCTGTTTCTATTTTAAACCTGTTTTTTGAAATACAGAGCCATGTTTATATGGTCTACGTATTATACTCTTTCTCTGTATATCTAGTACAAGAACCTTTTTGCTATGAACAGGGTGGATGCTGTAGCGGGCTACTAATGGAAACAAGCGAGCCTGAACCTTACATCTCGGATGCAACATATGGTTACCAATTTTGGAATCAAGCGAGCCTGATCTTACAGGCGAGCCTGGGTTTCTGCAGATGGTTATCACACTCCTCACATGATTAGTGTTTTTCTCTGTTCAAGGATTTTGGGTACTTTAATTTTTATTTGGAAAAATGGACGTCGATACTCTATCTGTTGCTTTACTATTCTACATACTGCTATTTCACTTTCTTATAGATGCCTCGGGCATATTTGGATGCTTTCTCGGATTTGTCGATAATCTCCATGTGGATCGTTACTGGGTTTTATATCATGTCCCTGTATGTGACATGGGGTATTTTTCTATCATTGTCTGGGGTGGGACTTCCACTTTTCTAGATGGATATTTGGGTTCCAATCTTCAGATGTGAAAATGTAATGACTTCATGGACTGTTTTATTTCATATAATATATTCAAAACAACGTTTTTTCTCTTGTGAAAAAAAAATGATTAATGTTTATCACTCTGCCTTCAAAACTAGCGATGCTGGTCTATGTTGCTGGTTTATTGATATGGTCCGATGGTCTTTTTATATTTTGGACATATCACACTCCTCACATGATTAGCGTTTTTCTCTGTTCAAGGATTTTGGGTACTTTAATTTGTATTTGGAACAATGGACGTTGGTACTCTATCTATTGTTTTACTATTCTACATACTGCTATTTCACTTTCTTATAGATGCCTCGGGCATATTTGGATGCTTTCTCAGATTTGTCGATAATCTCCATGTGGACCGTTACCGGGTTTTATATCAAGTCCCTATATGTGACATGGGGTATTTTTCTATCACTGTCTGGGGTGGGACTTCCACTTTTCTGGATGGATATTTGGGTTCCAATCTTCAGATGTGAAAATGTAATGACTTCATGGACTGTTTTACTTCATATAATATATTCAAAACAATGTTTTTTATCTTGTGAAAAAAAAATGATTAATGTTTATCACTCTGCCTTCAAAACTAGCGATGCTGGTCTATGTTGTTGGTTTATTGATATGGTCTGATGGTCTTTTTATATTTTGGACATATCACACCCCTCACATGATTAGCGTTTTTCTCTGTTCAAGGATTTTGGGTACTTTAATTTGTATTTGGAACAATGGACGTCGGTACTCTATCTGTTGCTTTACTATTCTACATACTGCTATTTCATTTTCTTATAGATGCCTCGGGCATATTTGGATGCTTTCTCAGATTTGTCGATAATCTCCATGTGGACCGTTACTGGGTTTTATATCAAGTCCCTGTATGTGACATGGGGTATTTTTCTGTCACTGTCTGGGGTGGGACTTCCACTTTTCTGGATGGATATTTGGGTTCCAATCTTCAGATGTGAAAATGTCATGACTTAATGGACTATTTTACTTCATATAATATATTCAAAACAACGTTTTTTCTCTTGTGAAAAAAAAAATGATTAATGTTTATCACTCTGCCTTCAAAACTAGCTATGCTGGTCTATGTTGCTGGTTTATTGATATGGTATGATGGTCTTTTTATATTTTGGACATATCACACTCCTCACATGATTAGCGTTTTTCTCTGTTCAAGGATTTTGGGTACTTTAATTTGTATTTGGAACAATGGACGCCGGTACTCTAGCTATTGCTTTACTATTCTACATACTGCTATTTCACTTTCTTATAGATGCCTTGGGCATATTTGGATGCTTTCTCAGATTGTCGATAATCTCCATGTGGACCGTTACTGGGTTTTATATCATGTCCCTGTATGTGACATGGAGTATTTTTCTATCATTATCTGGGGTGGGACTTCCACTTTTCTGGACGGATATTTGGGTTCCAATCTTCAGATGTGAAAATGTAATGACTTCATGGACTGTTTTACTTCATATAATATATTCAAAACAACATTTTTCCTCTCTTAAAGTTTCATTTTTAATTTTTTAAATTGAACCCGTCGTCGCTATACCGACGCCTTGTAAGAGTCGCAATTGCGACAGATTAAAAACGTTGGAAGAGCGATAGTATAAAAACGTCGAACGAGCGACGTTTAAAACATCAGACCACATTTCGTCGGAATTGCGACAATTTACAAACGTCGGAAGAGCGACGTCCAAAACGTCGGACCACATTTCGTCGGAATTGTGACAGTTTACAACCGTCGGAAGAGCGACGTCCAAAACGTCGGACCACATTTCGTTGGACTTGCGACAGTTTACAAACGTCGGAAGAGCGACGTTAAAAACGTCGAACCACATTTCGTCGTAATTGTGATAGTTTACAAACGTCGGAAGAGCGACGTTCAAAACGTCGGACCACATTTCGTCGGAAGTGCGACAGTTTACAAAGGTCGGAAGTGCGATGGATTGGGAAACATCAGAAGAGTGACACTTGTTTGGAAGCGACGGAAAAATTTTCGATAGTGCGACACTTTTTAATTGCGTCGGAACTGCGATGGTATGGAAAACCACGTTTTGCCCGCCCTCGAACTGTCGCTCTTGCGACGACTATGTGTCGGAATAGCGACGAATTGGCCATCGGAATTTCTGCCAAATTTTCTATTGTATCATATGCGCCATCTTCCTGTCATATGTGCCCTCCCTTAAGGCTGTGCACCCTCCATGTTCAAGGTGACTTTTGACTGAACTACAGGTTTCCAAATCAGGCCCAAGATGGCTTGTTGGAAATCTTTGTCTGTCCTCTTTATGAATATGCTTCAAGTTAGGAAAATGATGTTGATTTGTCCCTTCAAAATTGAAATCTCCCAAGGCTACTCTCTGCGCAGTGCCTATGCAAAAATATGGGCAAAAACATGATTTTTAGGGTATTTTTTTCCCTTTTCACTGACCAGTTTGACTCCAAAAGCTTAGAAAATGTACAGGGTGCATGTATTCATCATTATAAACACAATGGTGGTGAAATATTTCTCATAATATGCCCCTAGGCACTGCGCATATGAAAATTTTTCTGCTAAATCGTTTTCCAGAAAAACACTGTCAAACTCAGAATTTTCAAAAAGTTTGTAAATGCCTAAAAATTTGTAAAATAGCTGATGATGATGTGTCAAGGTTTGAATGGAAGCCTCAACAAGAATTTCCAACTTTTTCTTTTCCTCCATGGTCAACTCTTCAATTTTGGCATTGGCACTTTTGAGCTTGGCCAATGCAATTTTCTCCTTCAGGGCATAGTGTTTGACCTTTCTCCTCAACAGGCCATTATCCTTATTTTCCTTGGCTAGGAGCTGCTCCAAATTTTGATGGCTCTATCAATCCATGGCTCCCTCTTCTCATTGATCATAATGACAAGTTGCTCACTTAGGGTTAGCTGATCAACAAGCTCAGCTTCCCTTTGCCTCTTTAGAGCTAGAGCTCTTTTCAGCCCTCTAGTTCTAGGTCTCTATTTTGGTACGTGTTATTCTTCATCATCAAGTAAGCCATACATTTCAAGTGTTTCATCTAGTATGGCTTTGGCCTTTTGATCCTCCCTTTGAGTAGTGACATACTTAACCTCATCAATAACTTGTTTGGTTTTCAGTTGGTCATTTTCTTGCTCAAGGAAGTGTATTACATATCTTGCCTTGTCAAGATTAGTTTGAAGCTCCTTAATCTTGAAATTCTTACCTTTGGTGGAATCATTAGTGATTTTGTCATTGTCATCCTCATCTAGGTTAGCAAGCTGAAATTCTTGCTCTGTTTCATGAGTGTCCTCCTCATCATGAATGACTGCCTCACTGACCTTCTCTTTGACTTTGTCCACCTATTGTGTTGTGTTAGAAGGCATGGATCCTTCCAATCCATGTGGAGAAAACACATGCCTGAAGCCTCTCTTGTAGGTTTTTGGCAATGACTCAACCTCAACCATACTAGCCCACTTAGGGTCAATATCCTCCATCCTGCTGGGTGATCCAATGTCATGATGAGATGGAGAAGAAGGAGGTGTAGTGGACTGATCAGATGATGATGAATGAGCTATGGACTAAGATGGAGGAATGGAAGTGGATGGCTGGGATGATGAAGGCACATTTTGTGCATGCTAAGTAGGAGGACATCTGAATATATTATGGGCTATGAAGGTGTCCCATGAAATTTTTAGTTGATTAAGATGGAGGAGGACTATGATCTTAATGAGGGAATGATGGAATAGAATTTTCATTTGATGTTCATATTTTCTTTTCTGGACAATGAATGCCATATTATCTATGCTTCGGAAAAGGTAGTAGGGTATGTTCAACATTTTTACCCTAGTGAAATGCATCAAGAGGCTGATGTGATAAGTATAGAGCCTTGAAAATCTACCCTCACATGAAAAGTATTTCATGATTATCTTCATCATCGGTGCATATATGTCCTGAAGATGGGAAAAAGGAAACATCTTTCTCTCATTCTTATACCTTGGTTTCAGGAAAGTCTCAAAGTAGTTTTCCTCCAAATGACTCTTTTTGAACCACTTCTCCCCAACATTTGGGTTCCTGGTGGCAACTGAAATGGTGGTAGTTGAGGCAATAAATGTGACTCCAACTAAAGTGACTTGGTTTTTGTGGAGGTTAGATATGAAGAGCCTAGTCAACCTGACATGGTTTTGAACCCTCTGAACTTGTTCACAAAAGTCATAACAACCAACATATTTGAAACATGTTATTGTCATTGGAGAGGCTAAAAGTTCCCCAGTGTTAGTAGGTTCAAGTCTGAGCACTCTTCCACATCTATGTGGCCTCCTCTCCTTTGTTTCCTCTCCTTCACTGAATATTATGTTTCCTTCCTCTTTTTCCATGGTGTTTTTGTCAAAACCCTTGGGATTAGGAATGATAATGTGTGTAAGGAGACTTTTTGGGGATAGGAAATGGGGAAAGGGAAATTTGTGGGAAATAGTTTTAAGGATATGAGAAATGGGGAAGGGAAAAGGAGTGATAGTGCGATGGGAACTGGGATGGGGAATTTGGGAATTGGGAGCCTTGGTAACAAGAGGCACCTAGGTCTTAGGGTTTTAGGTTTAAAAGCTTAGGGACATGAATTATACTAATCAAAGATTTGGGAATGAGTATTTGCAATATGGGAAGGATGAAAAAAGGGTAAGGGAGTGAATTTTGGGATTTGTGAGTGTTAGGGAGGAAAAATATGGTTTTTATTGGTTAAAACACAAATTTATCAAGCAAATTTCACAACACCAAACAAATAACTTGAAGGAGGTAAATGATGATGGAAAACACCTTTACTTGTTTGTTGGAGGCTCAAATAGATTTTTCAGAGTTTCTGGAGGTGATTTGGCAAAGTTTGGGTGATTTTCTGGCTTGCTGGACATTTGCGCAACACCTTAAGTCTGTGCACCGTCTCTTAAGGCTATGCACCCTCTGCTGAAATTTTCTCCAATTTTTCCCAGAAAATCGAAAAATTGCTCTCTTCAAGTGTTTTCTCAATGGAATAGGAGGCAAATGAATTTCAAATTGATGTCTAAGAGTCTTTAATACTTGAGTGAATTTAAACTTGAATAAAAAACCCACTTTTCCATGATTTCCTTTCACTTTTTGACACATTTTCTAATTACCCTTTTCTTTTGAATTTTCTTCTTTGTAGGATGAAGTTGGTGGAGTTTGATACTTTTCATTGTCAGTTGATGATATTTAGTTTGGCATATGTGATTTGAGTTGGCAGCTAGGGAAATAACTTATTACATATTATAAGCATAAAATTACATAAAAAATTAAAAATAAATTACATTTATGTTTTCATATCAAAACTAAAATTTTGATATGAAAATAAAACTTTAAAATCAAAATTACAACTTTAAAAATATCATATTTACATGCTGATAATATTTTGCAAATGATAATGAAATTTTTATTGAGTCACTCTCACACCTTTTTCTGACCTTATTGAGATGAAATGATGCATTTTTGAACCTTGAACAATGAAACCTAATGACCTAATGGGACCTTGAATGACTGGACTCCATGGTTGATATAAGACACAATGAAATGAGCTTTTGAAAAGTGTTCTAATGCTTAGCAAGACATGAAGGTGGGCCAAAAAATGTGAAATATTGAGGGAGAGTGAGGTGTTATGACTTGGAATACCATTAGTGAATCAATTTTTTACATGACCTAATGGAATGATAAAAAAATTCAGAGTGGGACCCCTAAATTGAGAAAGAGTAATTTTGATCACTGATGAAAAAATGCATATTTTGACACTAACATAAGCCTTATTGGGGATGGAAGCTCCTTAGAGGTGTCAAGAACACCGTAAATGAAATGCCTAACCATTAGGCCAATACGGTAAAAAACAACTCAAACTGAAATGTGGGACTAAATACTGACAACTCAATGACACAAACTGACTTTGAAACTGACTGAAATTGACTTCAAACAATGACTCAAAACTTAACTTAATTTTTCTGAAAACTTAACTTGAAATGGTAGAAACTCAATGAAGTTCCATGGCCTTCACTTCGGGCTCCGAACTCCAATTAGTTTCCACTTCACGCTTGCAAGAATATCGAATTGATATATACAATGAGGATGATTTTTTTTTCATAATTTCAGATAAAAAAATATAGTGCTTCAGGAGCCTACCTTTAACTGGCCCTCCTAGGAAACTTTTCCCATTCATTTCTTCCAAGAGATATGTATTTTTTTCACGAGAAGCTACAATATTAAAAGGACCTTTCCATAAATTATTAGACTTCCCGTGCTTACCCTTTTCTTCATTCCTTTCATCCCAGCGGAGTTCTACATCATCGATCTTGAAATCATCTTGCTTGGTTTTTCTGTCATAGATTTTCTTGATCTTATCATGGAGCTTAGAAGTGTTCTGAAACACTTCTTCTCTTGTCTGCTGCAAGTGAATCATTTGGTTTATTCTGCGTTGTATGTCATTTTCTTCACTTCCCACTTCTTGTAAAATTTTCATGATTGGGACAGCCAATGAAGAAGGGAAAATTGTATCCACACTGTAAAATACCTGAAATGGAGACATGCCAATGGATTTCTTGTTGTTACCCGATCTTCCCACAATGAATTAATTAGCTTCTTGTGCCAATTCTTCTTATTCGCCTCCAACATATTTTTTATTATGCTGATCAAAGACTTGTTGGAGGACTCCACCAATCCGTTTCCCTATGGATAATATGTTGTAGAATGACCCAACTTAATGTTATACTTGTCACAGAATGTTGTCATCTTCTTCGATTTGAAAGCTGTGGCGTTATCCATGATGATATTTTTAGGACAACCAAACCAAGACAAGATGTTAGTTTCTAGAAACTGAATTATAACTAAGTTTGTAGCTTTATTGATTGGGATCACTTCGATCCACTTTGTGAAATAGTATGTGGCGGTAAATATCCATCTATGTTGAGTGAATGAGGGTGGATATATTTCACCAATAAAATCTAAGCCCCACTACTGGAAAGGAGCTTCAACTTAAATGGGTTGTAATGGTAAAGGAAGAAGATTACGTTTACCTTGAAAAATTTGGCATTCGTGGAATCTCATGACCGTCTTGTACAAATTTGCAAACAATGTCTACCAATAGTAACCCACTCTCATTACTTTGTTGTTCGTGGTATTTCAGTATAAGTGACCTCCATAATCTCCTTTATGGAAATCCTTCATCACTTATTTGGACTCATCTTCAATCAAGCAATTGAGTAACACTCCTCCAGGATCCTTCCAGTAGAGTGCACTATCTAGTATGCAATATTTTGAAGCCTTAAGCTTCAAGGACCTGCTCTTACTCTTTAACATGCCCGGAGGAGGGTTCAAATGTTGCAAAACATAAATGATATCCGCATATTGTGGAGATGATGAAAATAGATCTGATACCTGAATAAGACTTACACCTTCTTTGTCATCGGACAATGCTGATATGAGATTGATTTCAAGTGCATGTAGATTAGAATCAGCCATGAGATTGAATAAGCCTTGCCCTTTGATCAGGTTGGTCGACTTGATCTCAAGGTCATACTCTAAGAGCACTACTATCCACCTACCTATTCTTCCTTCTGGATATGTTTGCATGGGTACTTATTTAACCAATGCATTTGGAACATATGCCAAAATACGTGAGTGAAAAATATAAACACGGAAGTCTTTGAGTGATTTCACCGAGGCCAAGGCCTGTTTCTTGATTATTTTGTATCAGAGGGCTACATCCCTTATTGTGCGACTGAAGAATACTATTGGTAGCTCTGTCCCATCTTTTTTTTGCATTAACACCACTACCATTAAAGTATGCTTAGAAGAAAAATAAAATATAATGAAATCCAGTGAATAATCGAGACTTGTCAAAACTGGAGCAGTGGTCAAAGAAAATTTCACCGAGCTAAATGACTTACGAGCATTTTCAGACCATTTTACATCATTCTCCTTCTTCAGCATGTTATTTAACTCTCTAAGATGTTCTACTAAGTTGGGAATGAACCTACGTAGGAAATTCATCCTACTGTTGAATGCTTGGACTTCTTTCTTATTACGAGGGAAATCAATTTGTTGTATTGCTTCAACTCTAGAAGGATCTATCTGGAGCATAGATCATGTGTTTTCAAGGGCTGCAATGGACTAGACTTTCTAGGGTAGCAAAGCAAAGAAAGGTGTAGCAAAGGGTAGCATGACAAGAGCAGCAATCATGGTGTAGAACAACAACAAGAATTTCAACACATGAAGTCTTCAAGTGGGTATCACTGCATACAGTCATTGTAAAGGTATCATTGTACTAAGTCATTGTAAATGCATCATTGTAAAAATTGTACAAGTGTCTATCTGCCAAGAGTTGAAGAGGCGGTGTCGGGAGGTCTAGGATCATCATTTTGTGGTTGTGTCATAGTTGGGGTTATGGTCTAGTGTGTCTTCTTCTTCTACATAATTCTATATCATTGTAAAGTCGACTATTTTCCCTGGTACGAGAGTCCATTATTATTTTATTCTTCTATAGGGTGGTAGGGTGGTGCTAGGTTGGTGCATGAAGTCACCAACAGGTTCAAGCCTGTGAAAAAATTAGGGTGGTAGGGTGGCGCTAGGGTGAGTTGTAGCTCATTGGGTGTTGGGGCATCCGTTCAGTTGACTACTAAAGAATCTTGGGCATTGGAGCATCCATCCAGTGGGAGATGGAGAAGAATGATTTTCTAGATTCTAGGAAGTTGGAGCTTTATTTTCAATTGGAGTTGAATATTAAATAATTATTAGAATAGCATTCAGGTGGTTTTTGTCTCGAAGAGGGTTTCCACCTTAAAAACTATGTGCATTTGTGTTCCTTTTGTTTAGTGCTATCATTGTACAAAAACTGATAATAATTGAAGATTAACTAATGCTCTAATTAAAAGGAATATTGATTCACCCCCCCTCTCAGTATTTCCAATACAAGTGACTCACTCCTTATTACATTCAAGCTTATTCATCTTGACTAAAGGATAACTTTACCTAATTAATATACCCCTAGGTAACTTATCCTTGACATAATTACATTTAAAATAATAAATTACATTCATAAACAAATGATTTTCTAAGATGAAATAAAAACTCATAGTGAAAAACCACAAAACTCAGCAAACTGTCATATGCATCATCTTCTTGTCATATGCGCCCTCCCTTAAGGCTGTGCGCCCTCCATGTTCAAGGTGACTTTTGACTGACCTACATGTGTCCAAATCAGGCCCAAGATGGCTTGTTGGAAATATCTACCTGTCATCTTTCTGAATATGCCTCAAGTTCAGAAAATGATGTTGATTTGACCCTTCAAAATTGCAATCTCCCAAGACTCCTCTATGCACAGCGCCTAGGCAAAAATATGGGCAGAAACATTATTTTTAGGGTGTTTTTTTCCCTTTTCACTAACCAGTTTGACTCAAAAGCTTAGAAAATGTACAGGGTGCAATGTCTTCATCATTTTGAACACAATGGTGGTGACATTTTTCCCATCAGATGCCCCTATAATTTGCGTAATGCCTAGGGCATTGCGCATATGACAGATTTTTTTCTAAACCCTTTTTCAGAAAAAACACAGTCAAACTTAGAATTTGCAAAAAAGTTTGTAAATGCCTAAAAATTTGTAAAATAGATGATGATTATGTGTCTAGGATTGAAGGTAAGCCTCATCAATAATGTCCAACTTTTTCTTTTCCTCCATGGTCAACTCTTCAATTTTTGCATTGGAACTTTTGAGCTTGGCCAATACAATTTTCTCATTCAAGGAATAATGTTTGACCTTTCTCCTCAACAGGTCATTATCCTTATTTTCCTTGGCTAGCAGCTTCTCCAAATTTTTATTGGCTCTATCAAGCGATGGCTCCCTGTTCTCATTGATCACAATTACAAGCTACTCATTTAGGGTTAGCTGATCAGCAAGCTCAGCTTCCCTTTGCCTCTCTAGAGCTAGAGCTCTCATTAGGGCAATTTTGAGGTCTAAAATGGGCCTCCTAAGAAAAATGTACAACCAGAATAAAATTTATAAGAGAAAATAAGATTCAAGATGATGATGTTGACCATGGGGGATGATTCACCATATTTTAAGTAAAAGGGTACAAAGATTAAAAAATAATAAAATAATAAAACTTCTTTTTCAACTTGTATTTTCAACTTATCTCCAAAAGTTTTTACTCAAATTTCGAGCAGTGGTACTTTTTGGATGCAAAATTTAATTCTTCATCCAAGGAGTACCCATGTTGCATACTTTTGATGGACCTTGCTACATGAAAAATGAGAAATACATGAAAAGTGTGATTACAATCACGTTTTTCATGTATTTCTCAATTTTCGTGTAGCAGGATCCATCAAAAGTAAGCAACATGGGTACTTATTGGATGAGAAATTAAATTTTTCATCCAACGAGTACTCCCACTCGAAATTTGAGTAAAAACTTTGGGAGATAAGTTGAAAATACGAGTTGAAAAAATAGTTTTTTCTTTATTCCCTCTAAAATTTGATGATGTAATCAAATCTTAATTTATTGTTTCCACTATTATTTTAGAATTTCCTTAGGAGGCCCATTTTAGACCTCAAAATTCCCCTAATGGTTCAACCCTCTAGTTTTAGGTCTCTGTCTTGGCACCTGTTCTTCTTCATCATCAAGTAAGCCATACCTTTCAAGTGTTTCATCTAGCATGACTTTGGCCTTTTGAGCCTCCCTTTGAGTAGTGACATAATTAACCTCATCAATAACATGTTTGGTTTTCAATCGGTCATTTTCTTGCTCAAGGAAGTGTATTACATATCTTGCCTTGTCAAGATTAGTTTGAAGCTCCTTAATCTTTACATTTTTACCTTTGATGGCATCATTAGTGATTTTGTCATTGTCATCCTCATCTAGGTCAACAAGCTGAAATTCCTGCTTTGTTTCATGAGTGTCCTCCTCATCATGAATGACTTCGTCTCTGACCTTCTCCTTTCCTTTTTCCACCTGTTGTGTTTTTGTAGAAGGCATGGCCCCTTCCACTCCATGTGGACTAAACACATTCCTGAAGCCTCTCTGGTAGGTTTTTGGCAATGGCTCAACCTCAACCATACTAGCCCACTTAGGGTCAATATCCTCCATCCTACTGGGTGATACAATGTCATGATGAGATGGATATGAAGGAGGTGTAGTGGACTAATCAAATGATGATGAATGAGCTATGGGTTGAGATGGAGGAGTGGAAGTGGATGGTTGAGATGATGAAGGCGCATTTTGTGCATGCTGATTAGGAGGATATCTAAATATATTATGGGCTATGAAGGTGTCCCATGAAATGTTTAGTTGATTAAGATGGTGGAGTACTATGATATTAATGAGGGAATGATGGAATATACTTTTCATTTGATGTTCATATTGCCTTTTTTGGACAATGAATGTCATCTTATCTATGCTTCGTAAAAGGTAGTAGGGCATGTTCAACATCTTTACCCTAGTAAAATGCATCAAGAGGCAGATGTGATAAGTATAGATCCTTGAAAATCTACCCTCACATAAGAAGTATTTCATGATTATATTCATCATCAATGAATATATGTCCTGAAGATGGGAAAAAGGAAAGAACCTCTTTCTCTCATTCTTATACCTTGGGTTCAGGAAAGGCTCAAAGTAGTTTTCCTCCAAATGACTATTTTTGAACCACTTCTCCCCAACATTTGGGATCCCAATGGCAGCTGAAATGGTGGAAGTGGAGACAGTAAATGTGACTCCAGCTAAGTTGACTTGGTTTTTATGGAGGTTGGATATGAAGAGCCTGGTCAACCTAGCATGGTGTTGAACCCTCTAAACTTGTTCACAAAATTCATAACAACCAATTTTTGAAACATGTTACTGTCATTGGAGAGGCTAAAAGTTCCCTAGTGTTAGTAGGTTCAAGTCTGAGCACTCTTCCACCTCTATGTGGCCTCCTCTCCTATGTTTCCTCTCCTTCACTAAATATTATGTTTCTTTCCTCTTCTGCCATGGTGTTTTTTCCAAAATTCTAGGGATTAGGAATTATAATGTGTGTAAGGAGATTTTTTGGGGATAGGAAATGGGGAAAGGGAAATTTGTGGGAAATAGTTGTAAGGATATGAGAAATGGGAAAGGGAAAAGGAGTGATAGTGTGATGGGAATTGGGAGCCTAGGTAACAAGAGGAACCTATGTCTTAGGGTTTTAGGTTTAAAAGCTTAGGGACAGGGATTTTACAAATAAGAGATTTGGGAATGAGTATTTGCAATATGGTAAGGATGCAAAAAGGGTAAGGGAGTGAATTTTGGGAGTTGGGAGTGTTAGAGAGGAAAACTAGGGTTTGGAGTGGTTAAAACACCAACTTATCAAGAAAATTTCACAACACCAAACAAATAACTTGAAGGAAGTAAATGATGATGGAAAACACCTTTACTTGTTTTTTGGAGGCTCAAATAGCTTTTCTAGAGTTTTTGGAGGTGATTTAGAAAATTTTGGTGATTTTCTGGCTTGCTAGACATTTTCGCAACACCTTAAGTCTGTGCACCCTCTCTTTAGCCTATGTGCCCTCTCTTAAGGTTGTGCACCCTCTGCTAAAATTTTCTCCATTTTTTCCTAGAAAATCGAAAAATCCCTCTCTTCAAGTGTTTTCTCGATGGAATAGGAGGCAAATGAATTTCAAATTGATGTCTAAGAGTCTTTAATACTTGAGTGAATTTAAACTTGAATCAAAATCCCACTTTTCCATTGTTTCCTTTCACTTTTTGAAACATTTGGTAATTACCCTTTTCTTTTGACTTTTCTTCTTTGCAGGATGAAGTTGGTGGAGTTTGATACTTTTCACTTTCAGTTGATGATCTTCAGTTTGGCATATGTGATTTGAGTTGGCAGCTAGGGAAATAACTTATTAGATATTATAAGAATAAAATTACATAAAAAAATTAAAAAATAAATTACATTTCTGTTTTCATATCAAAATTACAATTTTGATATGAAAATCAAACTTTAAAATCAAAATTACAACTTTAAAAATATCATATTTACATGCTGATAATATTTTGCAGATGATAATGAAATGTTTATTGAGTCACTCTCACACCTTTTTCTGACCTTATTGAGATGAAATGGTGCATTTTTGGACCTTGAACAATGAAACCTAATGACCTAATGGGACCTTGAATGACGTGAATCCATGGTTGACATAAGACATAGTGAAATGAGCTTTTGAAAATTGTTCTAATGCTCAGCAAGACATGAAGATGGGCCATCAAATGTGGAGTCTTGAGGGAGAGTGAGGTGTTATGACTTGGACTACCATTAGTGAATCAATTTTTTACATGATCTAATGGAATGATAAAAAATTTCAGAGTGGGACCCCTAAAATGAGTATAAAAAGAGTAATTTTGATCAATCATGACAGAATGCATATTTTGGCACTAAAAAATATTATATGGAATTTCATCATATAAATTGCACGAGAATAATGGAATTATGAAACTTGAAGTTCTATAATTTCTATTATCACAAAAAATAATATTTTGGCTAAGAAAAATAGTTTTTCATTATACTTCAAGATATGGATTGTGTCATACTCCTAATTATGGATCTAGAATAAAGGAAGTCTTAGTCATCATTGAGACTTTATAAGAGGAGTTGTGTGTTTTTTTTTCAAGTACCCTAATTTAAATATATGCATGAAGACAAGACATAGAATCATGATTGCAATTGAACATCATACTATTCTAATTTTAATTGATCTACAAAAACCTTAATGGTTCCTTATCAAATTTCACTTGGGTGAACTTCGATAGCACATATGCACTTCATTATCCATGATATTTGTTTTCACCATACACTTACATATATAAAATTATACAAAAATGTGTAATTATAGTAGGCATATACTTTATAATATAATATATATGTTTATTTCCTATTTTGTTCTCACGTTAAAAACTTTGGTTTATCTTGCTTTTGTTCTATTGGTTCGTTGGTAAAAATAATTCCTTTATCTTGCTTTTGTTCTACCGGGTAGGTAAAGACATGTTTTACACCTAAGGCAAGGACTTGCTGCGTTAGCAGCCATCCTTGTTTCTTTCATTGTCTCAGTTTGTCATTGCGTGGACCTGTGACAGAAAAAACCATCCATATAATACATGTACCTTTGTTGTTATTAAGAGCTCTCATTATAATAAATATAATATGTGTCTTTATGAGCTCAATAGCAATTTACTATTTTATAATTTTTTTCAGCTACAAGTAATAGGAATAAGCGAGCTAAAAAGAAAATATAATCCAAAGTACAAGTAATAAGAATAAACTACGAAATTTTTTTTATAATCCAAGTACAAGTAATCATTAAATGCTATGATAAGAAAAGATTAAAAAGAATTAAAATAAATTAATTAATTAATTATTTAAATAAATAAATAAAATATGAATAAATAAATAGAAATAAAATAAAATTAAGATAAAATTAAAATTAAAATTAAAATAGATAAAAAAAATTCTTAATTAAAAAATAAAAATAAAATAAATAAATAGAAATAAAATAAAATAAAGATTAATAAATAAACAAATAAATAAATAAAATGAAATTAAAAAAAAATTACATAAATTACAATTTAATAATATTAAATTAAAAAAATATTATTTTTATTAAAATAAATATAAATATTTAAAATTCAAATTATAAACTTTTATCATTTGGTTTACTCTTTTTAAAATAAAATAAATTAATTTTTATTATTTGAGGCAACCTAGCTGTTATTTTACAAATAGCAAGTAGGAGCTATACTTTCTATTTAAAGAGGTTACTTGATCAGATTCTCCATCTTGTCTTGATGATGAACTACACGGGCAGGCTTTACCGCCTTAGATAAACTTAAAGGTTCTATGGGCAAACAACGTATGATAATGGGTTCGCTCATGAGCACACTCAATTTGACCACCCAGACATAACATCAAGGACAGGCAGAGAAAATACGAGAATTTCACATCAAGGTCTCATTGCCTTCTTCATATATGAGGATTCCATCAGTCTCGAGGATGTGCAGGCCATTTGAACGGCCAGTTTGTGACATGCCGTCAGGTTGCTTCTTTAGTATACAGTATAGATAGTTTGAACGTGAAAAGAATCGAGACATTAATAGCTATAGGCTTTCCACCTTAGGTGATCATATTTCTACTTAGCATTTATGATTATCTGTTCAGCTTTGAATTTTCTTCTGTGATGTCACAATTCAGTTTCTACCCCTCATATAGCACAAAACGATCCACATCTCCTCCATCTGGCGTTCCCTTGCACCCCGGTGCAATTTCTAATATTTATTATAAAAAGAAAACAAAAAACCTCTATATATATATATAGATCCTTTTATAAAATCCCTTCTCAAAAAGTACTTTTTAATTCACTCTTATCATTCAAATCCTTTTGAAGGCCTTTAAACAATAAATCAAACCTTTTAATATGACTTCAAATTCAAATCATACCTCTTAACAATAAAGTAGCCTTTTAAGGCTTTATCAACGTAAAGGGAAATTTGGATTTTAAAAAACCCTCTCACCCTATTAACCAACGAATCTTGACTTGGAACTTTTAATTCTTTTGAATTTTACGATTAACGCAGCTCGTATCCTGCGTTCTAACGCGCTCTTCACCGCTGTGTACCGTGCTAACGCTTCTTCCTGCAATAATGTGTCGCGTTAGTGCCCTAACACAGAAAATTCAACTAAACCCGCGTGTTCGAAACGGTTGCTGCTGCCCACCAACGTTACAACGCCCTGTATACCACTGTAGGGTGTGCTATAGCTTGAATCAAAAGAAAAATATTTCTCTTTTCTCAGTCACTCACTGATTGCTTCTAATTTGTATGTCCTTAGTTCAATTTTAGCTTTCTTTTGATATTTCAATCAACTCTGATATTAATCTGTTAGAAAGACATAGAAGAGAAACAAAATAATTAACACAATGACATCAATTGGAACTTTTCTTTATTGATCACACAAATTTGATTCACATTTGATTACAGTAAACCAGGTGAAGGGTATTCAAACATTTTCGACTAGTGATTCTATAACTTGACATGCAACTACTCACTAAATTCATCTATCACTTAAACTCACTTAACTCGGCCCTCTCAATGCTCTCAACTCTCTAAATATAACCAACTCTTCATGCAAGAGTAATTAACTTATTTTAACAAAAAAAAAATCATTCAATGGAAAAAAAATATTTATCCTCATCATATGGTTGGACAAATATCCCTTTCTAGCAGCCCACCTAATAATTCTCAGTCAACCTCAATATCGACAATTATGCACATATACTTAACGTCAATAAAGCTTTTTTATTTGTTTATCACTCTCATCCCAAAAACTAATCATCCTCCTCTCCATTCCTTGCTCCCATCTCTCCCCCTTCCATTCTAAGCACCATGACCAAATTTCTAATATTTTGGCAACAACAAAAAAAAAAACTACTTTTTTAAAGCCCAACAAAATTCTTAAAAATTTATTTAAAATTACTATAAAAAAAATTGATTCTATGCTTGGCCTATGGGTTTGTCAAATTCACTATTCATGTGGAAATTTATACATTGACTAAACTGGAAGGTACTTCCAAACTCGTCTTTAAGAACATATTGTGGATAGTTGAACCACAATCACATTCCCAAATTATGCTTTCATGAACACTCTCACAATTCTGAACACCTTATCTACTTTGATCAAACTAAAATTTTCTAATATAAACCTTATTACTACTCTTGCATCATTGGAGAAGCCTATAAATGGAAAAGCATCATGGTAATTTTCACTAGAAAAATGGTTATACACGAATCCATTAATCATCAACTTCATCATTGGATCTTCCTAAATTTATTGTTCAATAATATTTCTCTATAGTCAACGTTTAACCTCAATTTTCATATTTATTCAATTCTCTATTTTTTTTTTAATTTAATTATTTCCCCTCCCTTTTCCTTGCTAGTCCTTGCCTTCGCTAGGGACTATAGAAATGGCTTCAGAGTCAAAGTTTGATAGCCTCCTATTAATTCAGACCATTTTCATTTGCATATCCAAAAATTTTGATTTTGATTTATTTATTTACGACTTTTAAATTATTGAAACAATTTTATAATTAAAAAAATATATATATTTCTCATTTTTTGATTGGCCTAGAGCACTTTGATGGGACATAATAGCCTTGATGGGATGAATTTTTATTTTTGTATTTGTCAGCCTCACAAATCATTTTAAAATGAAAAATAGGCTAATTTTGTAAATGGTCATTGCATTGGTGAGTGCTTTGACACTAAGTGCTCTCACACTAACATTGACACTATTTTGCCTAGCATTGTTAATGCTCTACCCAAGTCCTTTACATAAGCAATAGGGTGAGGAGTTTATACAATTGTTATGAAAACAACTTTCATTTCTGGGTTTTCGAAAGTGATATTTCCCCAATTTTCGAAAGTGTTATTAGACTCTCTGCATGGTGGTTTTTGCAGAGCTCCTTTAGAACCCGATATCCAATGAGGCATGGACACATAAATGAGATGGACACATACAACTTGAGTGGGCCTAATGGTTAAGAGCATATGTTTCCTCCTAAGAGGTCACAGGCTCAAAACCAAAGGGGGTAGAGTATGTATGCTTTCGTAGACTTAGTAGTCAAATCGCTGCGCGAAGATGGGTCTTATGTCCCAAAAATTTCATGTATAGCTGGAAGATGTCTACCTTGACCGTAATCTTAAAATTAAATAATAATAATTTTTTTATAATTTTTTTTAAAATATAGTCCTAATAACAAAGTAACAACCATTTGCATAATAGCTTGAGTTATTGGTCGGGATAGCTTCAAGAGGAATTCTAGGATGCACGGTAATTATTTTATGCCTCTTGCTTATTGAAACGAATATTGGCTTTTCACGAATACATGGGAATGTGAAGTCTCATATTTTTATTCAACTTACTTTCTTTTTTTTCTTTTTTTCAGAAGAAAAAAAACGTTGTTATATAATATTTAAAATATATGATAGTACATGTTCACCATTACATTCTCAGCTGAAAAAACATATCAGCAAGAAAAACCCAAATTTCCATATACATGCAAAAATTACCCATCTGATAAGAGAAGTAATTCGATGTACTTGGCAAGCAAAATTACGGGCAAGTTTCCAGGCCCATACAGATAGTATCTTGACATCCCTGTATAAGACAAGAGATAAAGACATACAGATTGTATGTAGACATCCCTGTATAATACACGACATAAAGACATATAATATAGAAACTACATGGTGGAAAGTCAAAAACGGGATTAAAATGACGATTGCTGATAGACCAAAAACGCACAGTGAGAGACCGATATCCCAAGATACCCCTTTGAACAACCTGGAACAGGCTCGCTTGCAAAAACATTTGACAGGCTCGCTTGTGAAAAGAAATGCAATATGAGGAGAGAAAATACAGGCTCGCCTGGTTGTAAGTTGGAAAAATGATCAGCTTCAAAACATATACAGTCTCGGTTGATGAAGATCCACCCAATCAGTGTCAATACCATTACTGGCTCGCTTGATGAGGATCCGCTCACAACAGTCCAGAAGAAATCATAAAGAAATGGTTCAATTGTTATATATGAGGGAATACCTGACAGCTTATCAAGCAAGTGAAGACTCTGTGTGAATCCAATCAGATCATCCTATGGAGATATGTGAGACTTCAAAACCACCTGTTAGTAAGAAGAAAAACCTATATCGAACGGATTAACCTGTATCAAGGTAGTTATATAATCGAAATAACAAAAATGTGGACAGGAAAGAGAAGGATAGTAGCTGTTCCAAAATGCGTTGTACCCATTATGGAATTGGGATAGTTGAGTTCCAGATCTGTAGACCATCCTTGAACTGGTGAATATACATATACCCGAAATCAGGATTGATACCTTTTTTGGAAAGGGCATCAGCCCTCGTATTATTTTCCTTATAGATATGATTAATAGGAGGACTGTTTAGAATCTGCCACATTCTATGTGCCCGCCTTCTCCATCCCTGAAGTACTGAGTTTGAATATGATATGTGCGAGTAATCCATCCAATCACAATCAGAGAGTCACCATAAAAGTTGGGAATCTGCAATTGAAGGTTAGCAGCTGCATAGAGACCACCCCAAAGAGCCATAATTTCCACCTTATTATTTGATCCAAGACCCCCATTCCAGAAGATATGAATTCTCTCATTCTGCGACAATTTAATCCAAACCCCACATAATTTTGTTTTGTAAATTTACTATAATTGCATCATAATTTTGTTTTGTAAATTTACTATTATTAATTTTGGATGCTTAATCCTAACTTTGTATTCAATATTATGAAAATAATTAGTTTTTAAATTCTCCCTCTTCACACTTCTTCTGCAATTTCTTCAGAAATGGGCGCACTCCAAATCTAAGAAGTCGATCAATCTTTGAACTCAATGACGGATGTTGTTCCCCTATGACATAAGGGGAGGAGGACAAGGGGTCCCTATTTTTTATTCTAATGGGCTTGGGCTTGTTTATAGATATAGAGATTAGGAATTTTTTGGATAATTAAAAGTGGTTGGAATTTGGATAAAATAATATAAGAAATTTTGTAGTAATAATGTTTGAATTATTTATTTAATGGTAAAAATAGATTTAGCATTATTATAAATCTCACAAACACACAAAGTCTTGAAATTTAATAACTATAACCTGAATTTACAAATATCTTTACAAAATTTTATTAAAATCTTACTAAAATTTCCATGATTTTCAAAGAAAAAAATAAGATAGTTAGACTCGAGCGATTCCAAATCGTTGTTCCACGATTTAATCAAACGACGTTGAATCATTGGAGTAAATGATGGCTTGCGGAGGGGTGTCCCTCATGACGTTAGCTGGACGATGGTGGGCCTCCCGCACTCACGATTCCCCCTCTTCTAAAACAATGCACCAATTACAACTGCCACTGTGGTCTCGATATAATGAGTAATATTGGCCAACTCAATAGGTGTTCTCAGTGTTCCGATCACGTATGTTTTTAACACACTAGTCTTGACCATCTTAGGGTTTCCTTTCCCTCTTACGATCTCTCAAGTATTTTTATTCAATGTTCAGATCAAGATATGTTGGGAGAAACTCTTTGATTCCAAGCCCTGCAACTATATATTTGTTTGAACACCAGACCCAACATATAATTTAGATATTTGTATCAATAAAATTAGTCCAGATACTACATACTTGGTTTCTTTGCTTTGTAGAGTTTGTGTGCTTTTGCATTCAATCTTCCATTGCCCGATGTTTATTAATTAATAACAACAATGACAGTGAGAATTAGAATGGTTCACATACTCAGGACTTGTTTTCCTATTCGGTGTGGCATGTGTGTGAGAGTGGAAGCCCGGGGAACCAAATTTGGATTTTATTCCAAGACATGTCCTAGAGCAGCGGATATCGTCAGATCCACCGTAAAATAATTTAAAAATGACACTACAAATATGTTAAGATATTATTATTAATTAATGTTAATATCATTAATAATAATATTAGTATAAATGATATTAAAACATTAATATACATAATATTAAAAGTATAACATTATTGTTAATAATTAATAATATTAATAATAATATGGATATATAATATTAATGTTATTAATAATCATTTTAAAATTATTAATATTTAATAGTGTTTTTTATTTTATTTATTTAAAAAAAATTCAGGCAAATCTACCTGAAGGGATTACATCCCCACGGTCGGCCCTAACCCTGAGGCCATCAAGGAGAACTCACCCATGACTTCCCAAAGGTGAAGTGCTTTAGCAATGAGACCTCGACTAATTGAGCTAACATTGGGGCTTATTAACTTTTAATTTTAGTGACATAATAACATTAATATTATTAATGACATTTAAATTATAATATTAACATTAATAACACTTAATTAATAATTTTAATGTTAATTTTTTTTGAAGAAAAGATCAAAATTTTAATTAAGAGAAATAAAAAATACATTTTGTATGTGTAAGATGCACTCAGGGCAAACAAAGTTTTGCAATGTTCAAATATACAAAATTGTCTAGTTGTTCAAAAACAAGCCAAAATTAAGAGCATCTAAGAAAATACATATTGTGATCATAATAAATACATAACAAGAGTACAACCTTATCGACTTCAAAAAACTAGCATAGGAACAAAGTGTGATGAACCTACCATAAGACAAAAAGAGCTCAAATAAACATCAATAAAAAATTAGATTTGAGGAATGTCCACCTGCATCGTTTCAATGAAGCATCTATGGAAGTATTATGTTGAAATCCCATTTAGTTGTTTGATAACTTTCCATACCCCCATAGCTTGGGTAGACCCTTCCTTAGAGAGTGCATCTGTGACAAGAAACCTAATCAAAAGATTGTTTTAGTTGTAAAACCTCCTCAATAATCGCACTTAGTGTGTGAATGTAACAATGTTTAATCTCATTAAACCAATTAATTATGCTCATCGAATCACCAAATATTTGCAAAGAGTGACAATAGTTTTCAATTGCAAAGAGGAGAAGGAGTTTTAGGTTGAGAAGTTCTACGTAGTTGTTCGTTCCCCTCCCTGTACTGCTTTATGGCTTAAAAAATGATTTTCATTGATATATAGAACTCGCCGCCCCCCCCACCCCCACCCTCATTCACCATTTTTCAAAGATGCACCATTAAAATATGTCAAAGGTTGAAATCTGTAAACCTCCTCCATGTACACATTCTGTGGAGCATGTGAAATTTCTTTAATATGTATGAGTTCATAGTTAGCACCTACCTCGGATGCCACCTGATCTAGAAAAGAGGACTTGTCTTTAAATATGGCTTCGTTCCTTGCGTCCCATATACCCCAACATATCAAAGATGAATTTTTCCTGTAATGCTTAAGGGATACCTACTCCCACCATTATTTCTATACATCTAGGAAGGACACTCCTTTCCAGTTCTCAACAACTCCAAGAATATTATTTATGGCGATCCAAACTTCCTCAGAGAAAGGGTATAAAATAAAAAGGTGTTCAACGAATTTATTCATTCTTTTCCATAGAGCACACCACCCTAGACCCTTCATATGCCTCCTCTAAAGGTTATTCCAGGTCGATGCTTTATTTTCTAGTAGGCACTAGAGGAAAATATGAGTTTTTGGGGGCTCTTTAATTTCTAGAGCCTATTCCACCACCATACAACAACCTTTGGTTGTCTATCATTGCGCATAAACACATACCCATATTTTGGAGAGTATTCTCCCATGAGGAGTGTGCCTAGTGAAGATAACCATCTTCCTCTCTAAGGTGTACATGTGCATTATTTAAATCCATTGTATAATTGTTCTATAAAAAATGAAATTCAGGAGGTAAATTTAATTATTAAGCAATAAACCATCCCTGCACCTAGATTGTTGTGCTAAGTGGTTCAACAACATGATTTAAGGTATGTATACCTTGGTCATTTAGAAATTGGACCATTTCACATGGTAGTCGAAATATGTCTCCACTTCCCCCCTAGATCTAGGCCTATTTTCAACATTTTTCCATTCCCAACTTTCCACGCCTGCTCGTATTCCACAACGGGTAGAGAAGATAAAACTGCTTTCCATATTATGATTATTATACATGATCATGAAAGTGGTAGTATATATATATATATATATATATATATATATATATATATATATATATATATATATATATATATTATGAAATGTGAAGGTCCAATTTTCACAATACCTCAACTTAAAGGAGAGCTAATGATAATTCTTAATTTTTTGTTATGATGTATCCTTAATAATTACCATTGGCTTTTCTTTAAGTTGAGGTATTGTGAACATTTGAACTTCAAGTTTCATAATTACATCATTCTCTCATGCAATTTATGTGACGAAATTCCATATAATATTGATATGATAAATTCTTAAAGAAGATACGCCACATACAATTAGTTACTTAACCACATTTATTACATCATTTACAAGTGATAAAATATGAAGAAAACTATCATGAACATCCAGTTGTTAAATTCCATTATTTGGATCATAAGGATGAACTGAAAAAGATTGTGTGGGTGGAGTGATTGCATCATCATTTATGTGATACTAATAATGATCATTTATGTGGTACTATTATAACACCCTCATACACCATCTTCCATCTATTTTATATAGCACCATGTGGTATGCTATCACTATAAAGTGTAGAAAAAAGTTACATGGACAATATTTTGAGCTTCATCCAAACTGAGAATATATTTTTCAAGTGGTAAATGGATACTTGATTATGCACACTAAGGGCTAGTATCGTGAAGGCAAGAACATTTGACATCATTGAAAGAATTGTAATCCTTTGAGAATACTTTTGTGAAGTCGTCTACGTCCAAGAAATATTATATTTCAGCCCACTTTTTGCTTGATTGTCTAATCTTATGAGATGTATCAGAAAACATATCCAAGTTAGGATTATTTAATTCATTCTCTATAGGCTCTTTGGCTTTCTATTGTTTTACTTTCTTCTTAGCTCTTTTAGGGGCCATCTTGGATAAATCTACAAAATTTGTCCAAGAAACAAACACAAGAGTAGTCCCTTTAATGGAAAATAGTTAAACTTTAACTTTATAATGCTTGAAAATTACCTTAATATCGGCTCTATGGAGTAAATATTTGCAACTATTCACAAACAATCAAACTAGAATTCAAATGACAAAACAATTGGAAGCTTCTTGAAAAAAACTATTCTAATTTGAATTGATCTACGAAAACATTAATGGTTCATTATCAAACTTCACTCGCGTAAATTCTGATGGCGCATATTCTTTAACCTCATTAAATTTTTGAAATGACAAGGGAGCTTCATCATGTATATTTCATGACGAAACATTATTGTAAATTACATGGGCATTAAACCTTAATCCTTTATTAAAACTGAGTTATGCTAATTTAAACTAAGATATTGGATATTGGAATTCCATGTTGAGGAGTTCATCTATCATAATACCTTAATATCCCAATATTAGGATCTCAGATATCGATGAATTCATGTGTGTATGTGTGTGTGTGTGATGAATATGGGGGAATGATATCCAATATCACTTTATTAAATAAAATTCATAAAAAATTTAGAAAAAAAAACAAAGACTTTTGCATGAAAAACCAATTTACTAATGTCCTACTAATTATGTTATATTATTCAAATTAAACACTCTTAATAATAATTAAAAATAATTAAGTAGATATCAAATATTGTAAGTTTTTCTGATATTGAATTTATTTTGAAATGATGATACTCAATAAGGATTGGATGATGTGTTAGAATGGTGATGTGGCAATGCAACCTAGATGCCACATGTCATGAATAATAGGATAAAAAAATAGGCAAAATGCAGAAAGAGTGACACATGTCACATGAAATGTGAGCAAAATCATGTACGATGACATATTAGTGTTTAATCTGACATGGAAAGATGATGTGTGATATTGGGTTATTAGTGCTTTGCTGAAATATTTTTTTAACAAGCACACATCCAATAGTTGATATATAATACTAGGTTATTGGGGATAGATGAAATATTTGTTATATGTCGTAAACATAAATTGTCATAAGGTTCAAGTCAATTGGCATAGTAACGACATATCGATATCGAGGATATGATTTAAGAGTTGAGTGAAAAGAGAAAATCGATATGCAATATGAAGAGAAAGGTGTTATCAACATGTTGTTATGTTTTAAAGTTATGCAAAAATTTGCATGTCGATATATGATACCGATGCCCTATAAGAGATAAAAATAAAATCAATGGAAATGTGATGTTTTTTTGGGTTTTATTCACAAATTTTAAATTTGAAAGAATTATGCATACAAAGGGGAACCTTCATCAAAACTTTAAAATGAAGAGGTCCTTATTATTTGGAGTTGTTTTCACACCACAACACTACCATAGAGGCTTAGCACCAAACTCTTAGGTAGAGTTAGAAGAAGATACACTTTTGTGAAATAAATTAATAACTACTAAATGCAACCAACATGGGCTCTATTAGATCAGGTTGAAAGGAAATTGATTTATGAAAGGTCTCAAAGTCTAAAGTTTGTTGCTCTTTGAAATTAAATTTAGAAACAAATATTGAAAATTACAATAGCTATCTAATGACAACCCTTGATATCAAACCTCAAAGTAAAATAGCTGGTGGGTAACTCAGTTGTTGGCATTTATTAACTACTAATAGAAAATGAAATTTTGAGAGGAACCAATAGAATTCTAATTGATAATTCATCATTAAAACCATTAATATGAGTATAGGTGGCATGCAAAATACAAATGAAAGTATGAATAACTCACACTGGCATTTTAACACCAAAGTGAACACAACACTTAATGAAATTAATTACAAATGACATAGTATTTACCTTGTAAATTCAAATAGGGAAACTAGCTTCAAGTGGTTTCTTAACCTCTATTTTGACAATATGCAATTACAGTGCAGATCATGGCTATATGACCATTAACAATTTACACAACTCCTCTTGTTCCTCCTCACTCCTTAGCTAGCAAAAACTCCTTTATGAAACTAATTATAAAGATATGTATATATGTAGTGATGGGGTAATGGAAATGATAGAATATTTAACCTTTCATTTCCCATTCTATTTTCATTTATGTTTCTCTCTCTCTATCTCTCTCTACTCACATAATTTATTTATTGTTGCATTGTATTTTCTTGTTTTCTAACTTCATTATATATTTATATTTTATATTTAGGTACTAAGTCCTACACTCATTTGTCATGTTCAAATCCATTTTAGACTACAATATCTCCCAATTGAGAGTATTTTTGGTCTCCAAAATATTCTAGGAAACCAACCTCTAGATCAATGTTTCTTTTGTCGTATTTTATAGAACATGTTTCTAAGTCTAGCTCTTGACTACTCGCATATCTAACTATTGACTCTAGTTTTAGATATGATGCTAGCTTTGACTATTGGCTCAAGTTATTCTCACAGTGAAAAAAAATGTTTATTGATTCTCTACTCTAAGTAATTTCTATATTTGAATTATTCAATCATAATACACTCCCATTTTTAGTGTGTAAGTCCCATTTATTTTTAGACTTGGAGATGATCCATCTTGGTATCCAATGGAATTTGTTGTATCCCAATCTAACCCTCTTTAAAAAACTAGGCTACCTCTGTAAATTCTAACTCGCATGAACCTTTATCCTATTACTACTAGTCTTGTTGTATATCTCAAGATTCATTTTCCATATCCTAACCTACCTCTTACATTTAGTATATGCCTAAATTTTTTAAAATTACTAATCAAAATCAGTCTCCCCTTGAATCATTGAAGCCTAACTTTGATAATCACGAAGGATAATGCTTAAAGAATAATGAATGACGTTAATTAAATAACATCACATATTTATAGGAATGTATATGCATCTTTTAACTGTTTCAATATTATCAGTCATATGTAAACATATACATATATGCTTATCATAAACCTAGGAAATGATTAAATGATTAACATCATTAACTAGATGTCATAATAATACATATCATAACTAATTATGTCCATAAAAGGGGGAGTGATGTCCACAAAAGGGGGAAAATGTCCACAAAATGGGGGGGAGGGGGATGTATAATGAGGATGTAGTAGGCTTCTTATAAACCTTTGATATCCGCGAAGTGGAGAGTTGAAGAATTTTATTAAATCCTTATAAACTATTATCATGTTAGTATCCATAAAACCCCACTTTATTTCACATGTGGATATGCCATCGGGTCAAACAAGATAAGTAATTCACCAAATAGTTTACCACTCGATGGGAATAATGTTATATAAATTTTTAAAGAAAATTTTATTTAAATCTTATAAAATATTATTACATTGGTATAGATTAAAACCTCTTTTTACGAGGCACGTAGATCGTATTGGATTAAAACAAAAGGTAATGTTGAAAGTGTTTTATTAAAACATAATAAAAATGTTATTTAATAAATAAATAAAATATGAAAATTTGGTTACCCAAATCATACTGCAGCAAGTGATGTTAATTCTTCTATTTGTTTAATTAAACGAATAATTTATTTGCAGTTTCCTATGAAAAATATCGAATTAAATTCATTGCAGCCTACATAACATAAAATATTGTGGAAAATACAAAGCATGAAAGATAGAAACACAAACACACAAGTACACCGTTATTTTTGGACAATCGTCCCCGGAAAAGCCCAACTTGGGAAAACCGGTGCAACAACTGAGGGTTTTAATATTATGCAGTAGTAATCTGAGTACAAATCATTGGATGCCCAAACTGACTTATGATACAAAGAAAAACTGACGAAAAATACAGTGAGAAAATATCACACTCACAAGGGAAATCCAATACTAATTTGGATTGAAGACAAGCTGCCCTGCATTGTCTCTACACAGTCTTTGCATATGCCTACGCAGTCACTGCATCACAACTCCTGGGATTGAATCACACTTCCAAATCATCTCCTCCTAACTGGAAACTCAACCCTCTAGCCTTCTGGACTCACACCTCAACTTTTGACACTAGATCTCGACTGTCTCCCAACAAAATTGCAGACTCCCTTTAGAGCTCTGTGTTGCTTCTACATGGGTTTGCACTGCCTCTCTGAGAATTTGATCAAAAATTGATCTCTACAAATCTCAAGTGTGTTCTTCAAGTGCCCATAGAGTTCCTTCTTATAATATCTCATTGACATATCAATGACTGAGATTAGATCTTAATCAATGGCTCAAATTATCTAGGACTCGATCCACGCCTTTATCTAGAATATTCACACCCAATTTAATTAATACCCTTTAATTATTCTCATTTCCTAAGTTTAGACTTAGGAATCCATTAAAAATAATTAATTATTTTAATTAAATTAGCTCCAAGTAGATTTTCCCTAAACGATTTCTGGGAATTATAGAATGCATGTCCGTTAGCCTCTCTACAAAATATCGAGGCTATAGAACATCCAATGCTACAAAAATCAACATTCCCTCTTAGCGAGGAATGTGCTCAAGTGTTGCAACACATTGAATCATCACTCTAACTTTGTATCACCTCTTGTTGCATTGCTTATGTCTGGCCTCACTTCCCACCAACTACTGCGTAGCTCTGATTGTATGTTGCATTTGTGACGTTGATGACCTTGCATACTAATGCAAACTACTGCATTTGCACTACAACTCTGTTGCTACTACCATTGCAACATCTGAATCTATCTCTCATCTGTTGTTGCTGCAGCTGAGAGATGTCCATAATACTGAACCAATTGTGTTCAGTATGATGCATCTGTCACTTGAGTCCTGACTACTGATATCCTATGTGCTTCCACTGAAGCCTATGTGTTGTTGCTGACTCTACACTATTCTAACTACACTACTGCCAAATATGCTTTACGTTGCTCAGTCTTTGACTGTTACTAGCCACTACATCTATCACTTCGAAACCTGACTGCACCAATCGTCACTGGTCCATCCTTCTATTGATGCTATGCGCTCCCGTAGCAAGTAATTTATCTAAGAGGTGGACTCCTCAAGGATCCTACCCAACATGTATCTCTCTGGAGCTAAAAAACCAAATCACCCCACCTCACCCTTGGATGTATCTCAATGATCATGGAAAACTCTTCCTCCAACCTAGAGGACAACCTGTCGATTTCTGTGGATGCAGCCTGTTGATCTTTCCTCTCTTATTTGTCCCTCTTTCTGAGCGGACACTGGGTAGTGTAGTGACCAATTTCACCACACCTGAAGCACTTGATATTCGAAACATCCTTCTTTATTATGCACTGCCCATTTGATGCGAGGGTTGAATTCTCCTCTTCCTTCACCTCTGCTGCTACTTCCTTCCAGGTTTCTCTTCACTAAGTCTCACCTCAACTCTTCTTACTACAGATCTACCCAGACCCATCCCACTTTGGAAATATTTCTCTGCCCAAAATACTTTGCAAGAACACTTTCCATTCTTCTAAGACTGCATTTAGAGAAATCCACGCCATTTCTATGGCCCAAGGCACTGACCCTACAACTTCCAACTGATCTCGAACATCCTGAAGCCTTTGGAGAAATTCTTCTATGCGTTCTCCCTTCTACATACGTGTGCTCCTAAAGTTCTCTTCTAAATACATCTTCTGATGCTCAGAATATCCCTCATACAACGTGGAAAGGGAGTCCCACATCTCTTTGGTCATTCCAAGGGATGCTATGTGAGATACACCATGATCCTAAACTCCATCAAGGATCATCCTATTCACCTTAGCCATCTCCTTCTTTTACGCCTTCAACGGATCTAGATCTATGGGGAAAACCACCACACTATTGATGCAGTTTATGAGATAACACTCATCCAGAAGGAATGAGATCCTTTCCTTTTGGATCACGTAGTTAAATGCTACATCTAACTGATCCTGATCTCTCAACCCAATTGATTCCATCTCGCCATACAAAAAAATCGAACTCTTCCTCTAACCCTCTGCGCACCTGCTGACTAGCTCTATGCACTCCCTGCTGGAGTGAGCAAAACTAATTTCAGCTACTGCTGCTTTGCGTGGAAAAATATAACTTCTTGGCTAGAGATTCTCTGAGGACATAATTCCCTCAGTGTGCTCTTCTTTCCTCCTCACGCTTTTCTTCTCTAGCAAACTACTGCAGAAAAATTGTGTCCCAACTAAAGATATGCTTTATGTGTAAACTACTACATTGATCCCTCCGCCTCTGACAAATCCCGATCTGGAAATTTGGTGTTCTTTCTACTCACTCA
This sequence comes from Pinus albicaulis, assembly GCA_034641835.2. Taxonomy (NCBI): domain Eukaryota; kingdom Viridiplantae; phylum Streptophyta; class Pinopsida; order Pinales; family Pinaceae; genus Pinus; species Pinus albicaulis. The sequence goes on along the minus strand of CM076575.1, from coordinate 618,838,760 downwards.
GAGACAAAAATTCCCTCAAAATTCTACCTTGCTGGCCTTTGGACTACACAGCCTCTGGGGTTTCAAGAAGCTACCTATGTTGTGCCTCGAACCACCCTCTTTCCTTCTGCAACTGAGCTCTTTGGCTTCTATTTGCACTCTGATACCATGTGAAAACTTGGTTACCCAAATCCTACTACAAAAAATTATGGTAATTATTCTAAATGTTTAATTAAACGAACAATTTACTTGCAGTTTCCTACGAAAAATTTCGAATTAAATTCACTGCAACCTACACAACATATTTTTTTGCGGAAAATATAACGCAGGAATTGTAGAAACGCACACACACACATAAGTAGACCATTATTTTTGAAAAATCCTCCCCGGAAAAACCCAACTTTGGAAAACCGATGCAGCCACTTAGGGTTTTAATATTATGCAGTAGTAATCTAAGCACAAATCATTGGATGCCAAAACTAGCTATCTGATACAGACAAAAACTAACGAAAAATATAGTGATAAAATCTCACACTGACACAGGAAATTCAACACTAATATGGACTGAAGACAAGCTACCCTGCGCTATCTCTACGTAGTAACTGCGTCTTCCTACGCAGTCACTATGTCACAGCTCCTGGGACTGTGTCACACCTCCAACTGATCTCCTGCTGACTGGAAATGCGACCCTCTCGCCTTTTGGACTCACACCCTGACTTTTGACATTATATCTCGACTGTCTCCCAGCAAAATTGTGGACTCCCTCTAAAGATCTGCGCTGAATATACGTGGCTCTGCGCTACCTCTGTGTGGTTCTGCGCTACCTCTATATGGCTCTCAACATTTTTTATGATTTCTCTGCCCCTCACTACAATGATATTACTTGATCTGTCTATATAAACTCAACGTCGCCTCTCTGAGAATTCGATCACCCAGCAAAATCGATCTCTGCAAACCTCAAGTGTGTTCTCCAAGTGCCTATCGAGCTCCTTCTTATAATCTCACAGTGACATATCAACGATCGATATTAGATCTTCACGAATGGCTCAAATTATATAGGACTCTATCCATGCCTTTATCTAGAAGATTCACACCCAATTTAATTAATACCCTTTAATTATTCTCATTTCATAAGTTTAGACTTAGGAATCCATTAAAAATAATAAATTATTTTGATTAAATCATCTTCGGGTGGAATTTCCCTGACCGATTTCTGGGTATTGGAGAATGCACGTGTCTTAGCCTCTCAGCAAAATCTCGAGGCTAGAGCACATCCGATGCTACAAAAATCAACATACAAGACTTCATTTATCCATACAGGTCTACTCAAATCTATTCAATGTAATTCCGAATATCAAAATAGCCTTTTCTCTCAAAACCCTAGCTCAAAAATACAAGCCAAATCCAAGCCAAAAATTTGTTCGTCATCACTTTTCAAATACCAAGCCAAAAAATATGCTCATTAAAACATGCCAAACAATTCTTGTCAATAAAAAAATCTTTTTTGTGTCAAACCCTAGCATGTAAATCCTCTACATACAGTGAATACATTGATGAAAATTGGTAGCCAGAGATACATTGTAAGTTCAGAGCCCTAGAATTAACCATTCCAATAATAGTCTCAAATCCCTGCAATCAGTTAGTTGGCTCAAACCCTAGTTGTCACAATATTTATGTGCCAAACCTTATCTTAGAAAATTTTGTCAAATATTAGTAATACTACCCTGAAGGTGATATACTGAAAACAATGGCAATACCTTAACCTTTAATGGATATAACATTATCACCTTTTCAATGAAAACCTTTAGCAATATCATTAACGTTCAACTAACATGTTAGTCATAAAAAACATGAGTTCAGTGACTTTTGTGTAATCATTTGTGTCACAAATGCATTACTATCAAATGCAATAAACTCGCCGCATTTTATATACTTAGCCTATATATTCCAACCATATAGAATCTTTCAAAGAATATATATTGACAACCACATAAATCTTTTTCCACAAGACAATCCTTAACAACACATTATGAAACTTATGTATATCAATATTGTCCTATGAGCTTCAACATCATTGTCCAACATATATTGTTAGTGTGCTGAGATAAATGAGTAGCAACAAAATTCACATCAAATTCTGTCATATAAGCCTGAATAAATTTTTTGAATTCTTCATTTTGTTGAACGTATGCAAAAGATCTTTGGAGACCACACTTTAATCCAAAACAATCTGCTATAGTAAAAAAACTTACAGAAGTGCCAAATAATTTTAGAATATCACCGATTAGGGCCTTTTAAGGTTTTCTTCAGAAGTCATAAATCATAGATATGAACCACAAGTACTTGAAAGTTGGCCTTGATGTAAGCTATAGGAATCACACATTTTTTTATATAGTTGTACCAATACAATATGCCAAAAATTCTTCAACTTGAGTCCCGAAAATAACACATAATAGTTAACGAATTTACAAGAGGTTTTGTCAGCACTGTTATAAGACGAGTGTCAAATATCAACTTCTAGTTATGTCAACCCTTGCGTGAATCGATTTTAGTGTGTCGCAGATAAATAGACCAATCAAGGCCGCAAAGTATGTAACTACACTTAAGGTATGTCTTTCAATGAGTTCATATTATGTAGAAATAAATAGGTTTCACACTTGAATTGAGGCTTCACATACAAGAGTAGATGAAAGAATTACATGTTATCCACTTGATGCTTCCACAGTTGTAAAGGATAGAATGATGTTTAGCGTTGGTTCCAAAGAAATGGGATAGATTAGGGCTTCAAGGATTTGTGATTTCCAAGCCAACGTTTCCAAAGATTGTAGACCGAATTCTATGCCCTTAAAACATGGCTTATTTTAGCTACACGACTTAACACAGAACCAGTGAATACCAAATAAAAAAACCATTCACCAAAAAAAACAGGTCGAGATGTCTCAAAGAAAAAGGGCAGCGAAAACCCTAGCCAACCAAAACTCTAGACTTCGAACTCCTTGGATGAAATGTTGTGCCCTAGACGCAAAGTTTTTATGAGATGATTAGGTATTAAGAATTGATGTTCTCATGAGGCAACCATGGTGCCTTTTTATAGAATTGGAGGCATGTATTCTAGGTCAACCAACTTCATTTAATTATGGAAGCTAAATTAGGACAGAGTACGAAAATTAATACTGGAGCCAAAATCTCCTTTAAAAATTTAAATTATAACCTTGGACCATAATAATTTCACCTTCGGAATGAGCTAAAAACCCCAAATTTATAGGATCAACATAGGATATTTTGATATATATATTTTTTTGATCCCAAGAATAATTTTAACCCTTTATTTTAATAAAGTTTCTTTTAACCTTTGACCATGGATGAAATTAATTTATCCTCTTTCTTCAACTTATGAGAAGTAGCATAGTCTAACCAATATAATAATGCCACATTGTCAACCTTTGGGGTTTTTTCCCACAAATTGGGTGCTTCATCTCCAAATAGGCATAACTCCAAAACCGTAAAGGTTTTCGTGGCGAGCAACATATCACTAGAATTGGTTCAATTAAGAGAATCCATCAAAGATGATCTTGAGCCTAAGATTCCTTATCTTCATCCCCAAAACTTTTCAACATGCATGGGGCTTCAGGGGTTTTCCAGAAGCTTCTTCCTTTGGGCTTCCAACTGATGTAATCTAGGTAGATATTAAGAGCATTCAATTACAAACATTGGAATCAATGACAACACCATTCATCCTATATTTCTCATCTTTGATTGGATAATGGATTATTGTTAAAGAGTGCAGCTAGGGGCTAATTCCCCTTCCTAGAATCCTTTTTATGAATAATATATAAACAATAATAAATAACGAATAATATATAAACAATAATAAATAACAAATAATTAACTAATAGTTAGTGTTGAAGAGCCATGTCTTTAAGGTCATGACCATTCGTTGAAAACATCTCATACTCGCGTAAATAACATATTTACCATAAGTTAATGCGCACCATAATTTAAGAAAGTATTTGCGTAAAATATGGGGTATGAAAAATATGTAAATAAATATACTTACTAGGAGTTACAAACCACCATTATTTACAAGTTCTTCAACACTTTAAGAAATATGGGTAAAAATGTAAATGTGCAAACTTACTAGAATTTAATTTACAAAGATATGTGATCCAATTTATAAAGAGACATGTCTCTTGGGTATATTGAGTATAAAATTCAGTTGAAACTTTAATATTACATAATTAATTTATCATCTCATATCTTCGTGTACTTATTGTTGATGTTATATCTACAATTATTGTCAATAATGATCTAAAGTGAATGCTATTGAAGTTTTAATGTGATTGCTATTAAAATGTGAAGTAAAGTTGTTATTTGTATAATAAGACATTGAAGTAATTGTTGCAAGCATAGAACCTACCATAAAATTTAAAATGGTATCTGAGCCCACATGAAGACAAGCCCAAGGAAAAAGAGAAGCAATCACTGTTGAATAATTGTTGATGTTGAACAAGGTTTGTTGTAACAAGTCTCCATGGCTACTCACTCTTATTTTAAGACATAGGATAAGCTCAATGACAAATTTGATTATTGTGCCTGGAAGATGAATCATGATTTGACCTTGAAGGAACATAAAGTGTTGGATTATGTATAAGGGAAAGTGGTGGAGCCTCCTTCAAATGCACCTGATGCTACTAGAACGAAGTATAGAAAAGGAGAGGTCAAAGCTAAGAAAATATTAGTCAACTCCATTCAAAAGCATTTAATCTCTTATATTTATAATCTGGGAAATTCCAAGGAAATGTATGATAAGTTGATAGGGATGTTCAAAGTAAAAAATGAAAATCAAATTCTGTTTATCAAGAACAAGTTGAATGATATCAAAATGGACAAAGGGGAGTCTATACAAGCATATTTCATGAGAATAAATCAAGTAAAGAATGGCGTGAGAATAAATCAAGTAAAGAATGATTTGCTATCTATTGGAGAAGTTACTGATGACAAGGAACTTAACTTTATTGCACTTGGAGGTCTTACAAGGCCATGGGAAACATTTGTCACCACCATTCTCAATAATATTAGGATACACGGTTTTGATGAGATATTGGTTAGATGCACTCAAGAGGAAATAAAGATGATGGAGAGAGATAAGTCTATTAATGGAATTGAACCTACTGTTTTCTCTACACATGCTAAAAGGAGAAATGATGTTGGTCCATCAAATGCAAGAAGGAAAGGTTTTGGATCTAAGAAGGGATTCAAAGGAAAAGGCAAAGGAAGATGCTTCAATTGTAATAAGTTTGGCTACTATTCTATAGAATGTCCTCACAAGAAGAATCCTCTAAGGGACAAAAACAACGATCAAAGATATATATGATATAGTATGATTTTGAAATGATTGGAACAACATGTTTATCACATGGTTGAATTGGTTCAAAGTCTCAATATTGAAATTGACAAGGATATGTGGCCATCTCTGGTTGGAATGACACTTGAAGAAATATAAATGAGCCTAGTCCTTGCCAAAATACTTGAAGTCTCCCTTATTAATGAAGTACCTTCATATTCAAAGGGAGAGGATTCGAATAGGTTCCTTGCATGCATTGTGGGTTACTGATGCTTGAAGATGAAGCACCAATTTGAAACTACCTCTTTTATTTTAAATAAAAAAGAGTAGGACTCATGATTACGAATTGAAGCAGGTATTCTAGATCTGATCTTATGGAGTAAAGGTATGTTTATGGTATTTTTTTTTGTGAGTAATTTATTTCTGGAAGGAATGGTTTATCTCATCAATCTTAGAGGGAGTTGTTTGTTGAACCCTCCCAGTAATTATAGCAAAGGAATTCCCTATGGAAGTGAAGTGTAAGAAGCATGACATGATTGTTGGTAATTCTTCAAGTTGATGGATCCCATGATGAGAAGGTTTCCAAGAGGATCCTTTGTATTACAACATGCACCTTAAACCAGAGAGATTTTGGTCGTATGAGATAAAATTGTGCATAATAAGCACTCAAGAACCTTCATAAGACAATATTAGGCTTGTGTTCTCCTTGAGTAAGAGGGAGAAAGGTCAGTTAAATATTTTTTCTGACATGATTTTAATCCTGGATATGCAGGAAACCGAGGATTACTAAGTGTCGCTGAAATCACTGCTGTTAGAATTGCTAGTTGTAAGATAATGTGTTTGAGGAATACCTTTAGTGAGTTGTCTTTGATCATCTATATGCTATTGGGAGGAGCAATGAGGTTCCCATGGAATAACAGGTCGTCATTATTGTTACCAAGAATAGGTATTGGTTATTAGAGAGAAACATTCCCTATATGGATGGATCTTGGTTGGTTTGAACATTGAGCTCTGGTAGCTCCTAGGGGCCTGGGGTACTTCTTGGACCTTTAAGAGCATAGGGTGAGTGATTCACCTTCCCCTTTGGGGTTTTCTATATAAAAACAGGGTGAGTGGTTCACCTTCACCTGTGGGGTTCGTTATATGAGAACAGGATAAGCGGTTCACCTTTCCCTGTGGATACCCTAACATACATCCTAACCTTGTAGTATGGGACTCTTGGTAAGTACATCTCATCTAACCAAATCAAGGGTTAATTACTACTACCGACCTACATGACAGGTACTACTTTATTCCCTAGGATGCATGATGTTCAAAAACTTAATCACTAAGGATCAAGCCTGGTAGTGGTTCTATCCCTGGAAATGAGGACTTGCCTCTGTCATTTTGGAAAGAGTGGTCGGGTCTTCTTATACACTATCTTTAAATCCTTTCTTATTGGAATATGATATCAATCTTCATCACAGATGAGAGAAGTTGTAGAGATAGAACATGATGGAAACAATAACATAGTCATAGATGAATGTTGACAGGTGGAATTCATCCCTAGTTGAGAACGAGTGCTAAAGAGTGCAACTAGGGGCTAATTCCCCTTCCTTGAAGCCTTATATATATATATATATATATATAACAATCATAAATAATGAATAATTAACTAATAGTTAGTGTTGAAGATTCATGTCTCTAATGATATGACCATTTGTTAAAAATAGCTCATACTCACGTAAATAACATATTTACAATAAGTTACTACCAACCATAATTTAAGTTGTTTGCGTAAAAGATGAGATAAGGAAAAATATGCAAATAAATATGCTTACCATGAGTTATTTCCCACCATTATTTATGGGTTCTCCAACACTTTAACAAATATGGGAAAAAATGTAAATGTTCAAACCTACTAGAATTTAATTCACAAAGATACATGATCCAATTTACAAAGAAACATGTCTCTTGCATATCTTGAAACCTTTCATTTTACACAATTCAATTATCATCTCATATATTTTTGTACTTATTGTTGATGTTCTATCTACAATTACAATCAATGATGATCTAAAGTGAATGCTACTAAAGTTTTAATGTGATTTCTACTGGAATCCGAAGTAAGGTTTTTATTGGGATAATAAGACATTGAAGTAATTGTTGCAAGCATAGAACCTGTTAATTTTTCAATATTGTTCTATGTTGTATCAATTAATTAATCCCAAATTAGATTTTCATTGACATTGTATTCTAATCTATGCAATATCAACAACCATAAATCGTAAATGAAGATAGAACAATACATGCAATGAAAAAGAAGACAATATCACAACCATGAGACCAAAAATGGGTCCAAGACCAGGGAAAAACCCCATTGTGGGGGAAACCCTTTCAAATATTCTTCTTCTATAGATTGTCTTCAAAATATTTCAGTAGAGAGTACAATGAGCCCAATACATGTATACAAAGGAAATAAATAGATTTTATTTTCGGATTAGTAGATCTACAATAGAAAAACACAAAAGCAATGACTCACAAATACCAAGTGATCTTAGCTGCCCAGTTCTATTTATTGATCCAGAATACTGTTGATGACTGATCTGATGCAACTGTGATTGCATGAAACATGAGTGATGACGCTTCACAAGCAACTGGATGAGAATCAAATTTGATCTACCCAATAACTCTCTGAGCCACGACCTTAAAACGCCCTACTCGTGGCTTTAGGGCTATGAGCCGCTACCACAAAGTTCAGTGCTCGCGGCTTAGGGCCTGAACACCTTAAACATTGGTCGTGCCTTGAAGCCTTCCTGTCGACGACTTTACCAGCTGAGCCGCGACCTTAACAAGCCTAGCCCACGACTTTGGCCCAACAGATATGCTACCTTAACTCTTCTTGCCTGCGACCCTGATCAAAATACCTAGATCTAAAATGTGCCTCTGTCTGTGATCTCGATCCATTCTACGAACCTCTTGCGACGTACCTGTGTGAGACATAAACAGAAAATACGACCAATAACCAAAACACCATGAAGAAGATCTCATGATCGAATGTGTGCAAATGAACTTGGGGTTGCTTATATTTATAACTTTGTGAGGGATTTCTTGGGGCTTTGACCAAATCAACATGTGGTTAGGCCAACTCATAAAATAATAAAATAAATCATAACTTAACTTCCGCTTAACCGATTATGACAATCTATAGACCAATTTTGATCCTTTCAAAAAGAGGAATCTAATTAACTTATTATTTTAATCATATGAGCTTTCCAATGTGGAATTTGACTCTAGTTGCAAAAATTAATAGAAACTTTGGGGTTTATACCCACAAATTGGGTGCTTCATCTCCAAACATGCATAACTCCTAAACCGTGAAGGCTCTCGTGGAATGCAACATATCATCGAAACTATCTCAACGAGAAGAATCCATCAAAGATGATATTGAGCCTAATATTCATGATCTTCATCCCCAAATGCTTAAAAAAGCATGCGGCTTTAGGGGTTCTCCATAAGTTTCTTCCTTTTGAGATTCCAACTGATGCAATCCAGAAAAATATTAAGAGAGTTCAATAAAAAACATTGGCATCAATGACAATACCATTCAACATATATTTCTCATCTTTGATTGGATATTGGATTATTTATTGAGATAGTCTAGGTTTTAACCTTTAACTAGTTATTGGATGTACTTGAACTATGTATCTTTGTTGAACATTTGATGAACATATAATAGAAGAAAAATCTAGTTTGGTTTTCCCCCTTGTGGCATTTTCCCTAACATTTAACCTAAATCTCTATGTTTCATTTGATCTTGGTTGTATTCTATTGTGCATATTGTTTATTGTTCTATCTACAATTTCTTACTGTCATTGGGTGATTGAAATAAATTGGAAAAAAATGTTTGCTACTGAAAGAATAATTTGTTAAAGTGATTGTTACAACATAGAACATTGGAAAATTAACAACGAGGAAGATCAAAACACTAATCTTTCACATGGCCAACTATATTGGTTTGGAATAGTCTGGAATGTGAAAGGACACATGCTTTTCGTATATGAGACTAGTTATGTTCTTGCTGCTAATAATTTATTCTCAAGGTCTAATGATGGGCTTGGGAAGTGCAGGTCAAACCTATGCATCTTCATGCAAATTTTCTCCTGAAACGTCCTCACTAGTTTGATCAATTTTTTGTTGTTAATGGGAGTCAACTTCAAATAAATAATGTTCTGAACAAAAACCAATTTAGAATGATGACTCTTTTGTTGTAGTTCATCTCGTTGGGGCTGATATTCGAGCCGCCGAAAATCAATCTTCTCTTGAGCATGTTGTAAATAGATTTGAATATCAATGAGTATGGCCTTGTTGATTTTTACTATACCCTCAACAATATATAGGATTAGAATATTGAGTAACTCTAATAATCCATCAAGTTTGGTAATTTTTCTCAAGATCAGAAAATGGTAAGATAATGAGGAAAAAATAGATACCAACTTCAGCTCTTAGAACATAAAAAAATACTCGAATCAAATCATTGCAAACCACCAAAGAAACTATTGGCTTGTTGAGCGAAAACAACCTTCTAGTTGTAATGAATGTAAATAGAGAAAATACTTTTTCACTGGTAGTGATGTTACTCAATGATTTAAAAAACACACACAATAGAGAAGTGGTAGGTGTTGCAGCTTCTGATGTGATGGATTATGGACCCTCCACTAGGCAAATTAGGATTTGAAGCTTGAAGTAGCAAGGGTGAAAATATGTCTCGGTGATTTAGAAAAGGATGAGACATGCATGAAATTAAGCTTGAAGTAGCAAGGGTGAAAATACGTCAGTGATTTATAAAAGGATGAGACATGCATGCAATTAGGAAGTGGCAAGCCCCCTCTTTACAAGAAGATTTTCTTGAATTTTGTCTAAAAAAATCTTGGTAAATTCAATTCGTTCATAAAGCTCCCTAATCAAGCCACTCGTGCAAAATAAGAATACATTCAATATCCTAAGGTTTTTTCTCTCATCATGGCACGTTGGTTTTCCTCTTTCTGCTCCAAAAGGAAATATTGTCTTTCAATGAACACTATTTGATGATTATGCTTCTGCAAATTCAGGGGTCAAACTTTTCATGTTCTTAGTTCTTGCATCCATATAATCTATAAAACTTTGTTCATACCAGCGTACTTCCCTTTCACAGACTCCATTGCATTCACCCTTATAGTAATACTACTTATTATTTATTTATTTTCTTGGATGTTGGTTAGATTGGACCTTATTGCTTTAAATTATCTGGCATTGAAAGTCTTAGATAATATTTCCGAGTAAATATTTGTGATCCTTTAAGGTGTCAGCTATGGCCAGGAACTTTTGATATCTTATGACAAGGCTTCTTGCGAGTTAAGAAGATCCCAACATATTTTTTAGAGGAGAAGCATACACCGAGCACATGCAAGTCTTCGAGAATTGGAATCCAACCTTTACCAATATCAGAAAACAAAGTTTTGCCTCATCTAATGAATATTTCAAGAAAGTTTCCATGCATCCAAGTTTTATTTTGTACAATGCCTATCTTTACTTCAATGGAAAATCCTAGATATTTTAATGTTTGACATGGTGGCAAGGGATAGAGGACTTCAAATAACTTTTGGAATGTTGCAGTAGATTTAGAATCACGCTATGACCATCCCACTAATTACAGAAGATAGGACGGCCTCATCCGGGGATAACGAAATAAGGCAATGCAAGCATAAATGTGTTTTCTAGAATAAGCTAACTACCCAAACAAGTAAACTGCAAAAAAACAAAGAGGATATTGAAACTCCCCAATCAAGTTCTGCATACACCAAGCTATCATAATTCTCATGGATTAAGAAATTTCTCCTAAAAGATAACATACTTGTGCTTATCCGGTTGATGAGATCCTCATGCCAAAAAATCACTGATTTAAAGTAATAAAATGCAACACTTCATTTTTGTTGGAATTTCTGATAATTCCAGAACAACAACTGAGAGAATAATACTCTCCTTCAAACACACAGAATTTAAAAAAATTGCTCACTGGTAGACAAAGATTGCACAAGAAATATTTTTTATTCCATAAGCATTAAAACTGTTACAAAATTTGATCTTTCTCCTCTGAGGGATTACACATAGACTGCTACACAACACAGTGATGAAACAAAATACTCTCTGTCTCTCCAAAATTTGCACAACACAGTGCTCTTCAAAAAGACTCTATTTTTCTGTTTTGTTTTGCCTTCAGGCTTCACACTTACCCACACAGCAGAAATACACTCTGTTGTTTCATATATATATATATATATATATATATATATATATATATATGTTCATAATAGTATGAAAGGTTTTTTTTTTTTTAAAGAACAAAATTCAAAAGACTTTGATCCACGTGATAACAAAACAAATAAAAAAAAACTAAGGTTTTGTTACCATATGCCGCATAAACAAAAACAAACTAAAACCATCGAACCCGGATTTCAAAATCAGTAAATCCGATTGCAATAAAAAATCGCGTAACAAATCTTCATTACGTCAAGAAGGGTTGAGGTCACGCGATAGTGCTCCGATTGGCTGTTGCTGGGCCCCTCGGATTTCAAATGGTTTTATGAGCCAGTCTTTATAAAATTATTGCGTAACAGAAATGGCTAATGACGTTAGGGCCATTTGTTACGCGAAAACTCTATGTGATTTAGCTCACAAAATTTTGGGTCCGAAATTGGGTTTCGTTGAGACGGCTTCAACCTGCGCAATCCAATGTCCTTGCTCCATGTTCCCCTTTCAAACAAACAAAACAACTTCCTGCGTATAAAAAAAAGGCTTTGTTTTCAATTGTGAAGGACTGTAAGGTTTTAAACTGATTGTTCAACCAAAATAGCAAGCATCCAGTGGCAGAGTCTGCTGAAACAGATTTAGAAAGCGGTGTTGGTGCAAAACAGTTGAAGTTAACACTTCAACACTCCCCCTTAAGTTCAACTGCTGGGTTATCAGTCATACCCATGCATTTCCTCAAATATTCAAATATTTTCTACCCCAATGGCTTTATCAGTATATCTGCAAATTGCTCCTGAGTCCTGCAATGTTTTAAAATAATTTCTCCATTGTTCACTAGCTCCCTGATGTAGTGAAACTTAGCATCTATGTGCTTTGTCCTTTTGTGAAACACAGGATTTTTAGACAATGTTATGGCTGAGCTATTGTCACAATAAATCACTGTGCCTTTTACCTGTTCTTGACATAAACTCCTCAACATTCTCCTCATTCACACTGCTTGACATGCTGCTGCTGTAGCTGCTACATACTCTACCTCCGTTGTAGATAATGCTACAATAGGTTGTTTCATAGAAGCCCATCAAATGGCTCCTGAACCCATGTGAAAAACATAACCAGAAGTACTTTTCCGGTCATCTACACTTCCAGCCCAATCACTGTCAGTGTATCCAATTAATTCTAAATTTTCTGAAGTAGTATATAAAATTCCATACCTTTTAGTTCCTTTAACATACCTCAGAATTCTTTTTGTTGCTTGCCAATGTGCTTCTTTTGGCCTCTCCATAAATTTGGAAATTAAACTAACAGCATGCATAATATCCAGCCTAGTTGCAGTCAAATACATGAGGCTGCCAACTATGCTCTTGTACAAACTAGGATCAAAATCCTTGCTGTTGTCCTCTTTGCTGAGTTTTAATCCCATCACTGTGGGAGTAATTTTTGCCTTGCAATCCTGCATGTTAAATCTCTCCAAAACTTCATTAACATACTTTTCTTGAGAAATAAAAATCTTATTTTCATTTTTCTCTACTTCTATTCCTAAGAAGTATTTCAACAAGCCCATATCAGTCATTTCAAATTCATCTTTCATGACCTTTTTAAAATTTTCAACAAGCTAATCATCATTACCTGTAAAGATCACATCATCAACATATAAAACAACAATCAACATCTTACCATCTTTCTCCTTGATGTATAAGGTGGGTTCTCCCTCACATTTTTCAAACCCATTCTCCAGTGGATAGGAATCTATCCTACTATACCATGCTCTTGGTGCTTGTTTCAGCCCATAAAGATATTTCTTCAATCTGCAAACTTTGTACTCTTGGCCTTTCTTCTCATAGCCTAGAGGTTGTTCAACATAAACCTCTTCCATTAACGCTCCATTTAAGAATGTTGATTTCACATCCATTTGGTAAAATTTCCATTTGTTTTGTGCTGCAATAAACAACATTGCTCTCACGATTTCCATCCTTGCAACCAGTGTGAAATTTTCCTCATAATCTCTCCCATGTTGCTGCTTGTATCCTTTGACAACAAGTCTGGCCTTGTGTCTTTCAATCTTATCTTCAGCATTGCTTTTGGTCTTGTAGACCCATTTCACACCAATCACTTCTTTACCTTTTGGGAGTTCAACCAAATCCCATGTCTTATTTCTTTCTATGGCATTAATTTCTTCATCCATAGCTTCTATCCATTTCCTATTTTTTATAGCTTCTTCAAAATGAATAGGATCATCGACATGACAATATAAAGCAAATAAAGAGTTCATACCTTCATTTGATACCTCTTGCTCATAAATGTCATTTAAATTTCTGAATCTTGTTCCTCTTTCATTTGGTATACATGTGCTTGAAGTAGCACTCAAATCAGCTCCTTGTGGTGTGCTTGGAAAAGCACTCTCATTACTTCTCAAGGGTGTTCTTACTCCACCTTGTGGTGTCCCTTGCTGCCCTTGTGTTGGTGGAGGTAGTGGTGCTAATGATGGATGTATTTCAGCCATATCATCCTCATTTTCATCATGAGACAAACAGTTCTTTACATTGACTGTTTTCTCAATGCTTCCATCGCAAGCTTCTTCTTCAATGAACTGAACATATCTACTCACAATAAATTTCTTGGTGGATGGGTTATACAACCTGTAAGCTTTGGATTCCTCACTGTATCCAATAAAAATATATTTCTCCCCCTTGTTGTCCAACTTCTTTCTCAGCTGATATGGAATGTGTGCATAAGCCACACAACCAAAAACTTTCATGTGGGCGACTCCTTGCTTTGTCCCACTCCATGCTTCTTCCCGAAATTTATTCATTACTGCTTTTGTTGGGCATCTATTTAGTACATATGCTGCACAATGTACAGCTTCAACCCAATAATTATTTGGCAAATGTTTTGCCTTTAGCATACTCCTTACCATATCCATGATTGTCCTATTTTTACTTTTGGCAACTCCATTTTACTGCGGAGTGTACCTTGCTGTAAATTGCTTGTGTATGCCATTTTCTCTGCAAAAACGCAGAAATTATTTAGAGATGTACTCACTACTTTATCAGTCCTAAGGACTTTGATATGTTGCCCACTTTGGTTCTCAACAAGTGCTTTGAAATTGCAGAATTTTTCAAACACTTCACTTTTATTTTTCAAAAAATAAACCCAAGTTTTTCTTGTAAAATCATCAATACAAGTTAACATATAGTGGCTACTTGCAAGTGATGGTGTTTGCATTGGTCCACATAAATCTAAGTGGACAATTTCTAAGGGTGATTTTTCCCTTATGCTTTTTCTGGATGGAAAACTTTCTCTGTGTTGTTTTCCCAAGATACAACCTTCACATAGGCTATTCGGTTTCTCAATAAATGGCAATCCTCTTACCATTCCTTTCATATGTAACAAGTTAAGACCTCCAAAGTTGATATGTCAAAAACTCAAGTGCCATAACCAATTCTCATCTTTTGCTTCTCTTTGGAAAGCCTCTTGTGTCACTGCTGCCATTTCTTCTCCATTCTTCAAATCTGCCCTCATCCTGAGAGGGAACATTCTGTTCCTTGTTATCCTTATTTCAGCAATACATTTTTTTCTTGGAGGTTTATCCATGATGGTGCATACATCATCTTCAAAGAAAACATTTTAGCCCTTTTGGATGAGCTTCCAAATGCTTAAAAAATTACATTTCATACCTGGTACATAATATACATCATATATGCTCTTCTTTTCTCCCTTCTTTGTCAAGACATTTACTATGCCTTTTCCTGTGACAGAAATCTTACTATCTGTTCCCAATGTGACTTGAGACTTCACATTTTCATCTAACATAGAAAACATAGCAATTTTTCCTGTCATATGGTTTCTACATCTCGAATCTAGAAACCATAAATCTTCACTCTTTTCCTCAGCCATATTACATGCTAAAAACAAGTTATCTTGGCTGATATTTTCTCTAGTGAAATTTGCACTGGGTCTATTACCCATATCATTCTGCTTCTTCCTACATTCATTTGCATAATGCCCATATTTTTTACAATAATGACACTGGACATTGGATTTGTCATACCTTTGTCCATGAGCATGTTGTTGTCCACTTTGCTGGTTGTTGCTTTGGTCTTGGTTCTGATTTTGATTGCTGCCCCTTCCTTGAGCATTTGCTGGGTTGTTTCTTCCTCCTCTTTTTTGGCTTCTGCCTCTTTCTCTCTTGTTTCCTCTGCATTTACCTCTTACTCTTCCAAAGGACATTTGGGTCTTGAAGGCATGCTCCAAAGATGAGTTTTCATTTCTACCCAATCTCTGTTCATGTGTCATCAGTGATGCATGAAGCTCATCAACTGAAAAGTTTGAGAGATCCTTTGTCTCTTCTATGGTGGTGACTATAACATCAAACCTTGAGGGTAAGCTCCTCAAAAATTTCTCCACAATCCTTCTTTCTTCAAGTGTCTCTCCATGATACCTTACCTGTGTGACCATACCAATCACATGTGTGAAGAGTGAGTCTATGTTATCAGACTCCTTCATGCAGAGAGTCTCAAAATCTCTCCTCAGCAATTGCAGTTTTGTTGTCTTCACTTTCTCCATGCCTTGATAGGCTGTCTTGAGAGTTTCCCATGCTTCTTTGGATTTCTTAGCTGCTGCTATCCTTGGAAACACACTCTCATGTACTTCTTGATAGAGATAGAAGAGGGCTTTAGAGTCCTTCTTCTTATTGCTCTTCAACAAGTCCTTCTCTGCCTTTGTTAAGGCATTAAACTCATTTTCATCTATTGGTTCTTCAAAACCATCCTCAACAAGTTCCCATAAGTATTGAGAGGAAAAAATGGCTCTCATAGTGATTGCCCAATAATCATAGTTCTTCCCATTGAACTGTGGGAGCTGAGCATTACCAATACTCATGCTTGTGCTGGCTCCTGCCATGCCTAGCACTCTAAACTATGCTTTAAATCTTGACTGTGAATTTTTAAAATAAACTGACTGTCTTCAAACAGTAACACAAATTATGTTTTGAGAAATACCTTGGATTTTAGCTAAGCCTTCACACTGTTGGGAAAAACTGCTGCAACAAAAAATCCTTCCTTCAGCTTCTTTGACACCTTCAAAGAGCCTAGACTAGCTCTGATACCATGTTGGAATTTTTGATAATTCCAGAACAAACACTGAGAGAATAATACTCTCCTTCAAACACAGAGAATTAAAAAAAATTGCTCACTGGTAGACAGAGATTGCACAAGAAATATTTTCTATTCCATAAGCATTAAAACTGTTACAAAATTTGATCTTCCTCCTCTGAGGGATTACACATAGACTGCTACACAACACAGTGCTAAAACAAAATACTCTCTGTCTCTCCAAAATTTGCACAACACAGTGCTCTTCAAAAAGACTCTGTTTTTCTGTTTTGTTTTTCCTTCGGGCTTCACACTTCCCCACACAACAGAAATACACTCTGTTGTTTCATATATATATCTTTCAATAGCCTTCAGGCTCTTTTACTTTTACATGGCACGATATTAAAATAAAACAAACTATATAATTTATAATATATATATGTTCATAATAATATGAAAGGTTTTTTTTTTTTTAAAGAACAAAAGTCAAAATACTTTGATCCACGTGATAACAAAAAAAATAAAAAAAACTAAGGTTTTGTTACCATATGCCGCATAAACTAAAACAAACTAAAACCATCGAACCTGGATTTCAAAATCAGTAAATCCAATTACAATAAAAAATCGTGTAACAAATCTTCATTACGTCACGAAGGGCTGAGGTTGCGCGATCGTGCTCCGATTGGTTGTTTCTGGGCCCCTCAGATTTCAAATGGTTTTATGAGCCGGTCTTTATAAAATTATCGCGTAACAGAAATGGCTGATGACGTCAGGGCCATTTGTTACGCGAAAACTCTATGTGATTTAGTTCACAAAATTTTGGGTCCGAAATTGGGTTTCGTTGAGATGGCTTCAACATGCGCGATCCAATGTCCTTGCTCCACGTGCCCCTTTCAAACAAACAAAACAACTTCCCGTGTATAAAAACAAAGACTCTGTTTTCAATTGTGAAGGACTGTAAGGTTTTAAACTGACTGTTCAACCAAAGTAGCAAGCGGCCAGTGGCAGAGTCTGTTGAAACAGATTTAGAAAGCGGCGTTGGTGCAGAGCAGTTGAAGTTAACACTTCAACAATTTTCTTTGAGAAAGCAAAGAGCTTCTAGATATATGGCAAATTTTTCCACTACATGTGGAAATTTCTAAACCGGATCCATGCCTCTTAAGGACACAAATATCCACCCAATTAGTGTATATAAACTTAAGAATTTGATCGGTTATGTGTTGCGCTGCCAAATCATATAGTTTACACTTTGGAAGTATTTCTAATTCTGTGTATTTATCGAATCAAAAATTTCATTTAATTCATTCATCCATCGATTGAATACAATCAAAATAACACAAGCTTTATCGATGGCAACATTGTAGCAATGAAGGCCTTGGCAAAAGTGTGCATCGATCACATGTTCAGAGTGCTTAACATTCCAATGACATCCTTCACCAATTGCTTAGAAAACGAAGGTTCCTGCTTCATTGGCTCCCATAATGAGCAATCTACAAGATACAATGTGAATACCTATGAGTATCTGACAAGAAATCCTATGGTACAACTAAGAAATTTAAAATGGCAGACCAATGAGGAGCATTAAGTTTGCAATCTTTGGGGTAAGGCTTCAAGAATCATGAAATTTACGCAGATGGTTGCAAATGAAACGATCGAGCGCAAATAGAGGTGAAAGCATGCATCAATCACATGTTCAGAGTGCTTGGAATTCTAGTGACATCCTTCTTTAATTGCTCAGTCAAGGAAGGTGTTTGCTTCATTGGCTTCCATAAATAAAAATATCCATGATATGCCACAAGTGCCTTCAGGTATCTAACAGGAAATATTGTGGTACAACTAAGAAATTCATGATGAAAAACCAACACATGGAATTAGGTCAACAATCTCTAAGCTAGGGCTTCAAGATTGTAGAAATCAGCACGTATGATTCCAAATGAAACGGTCAAGTGCAGATGGTTGTATATGTAGAAAATTAAACACTCACTACAAAGAGTATAGGAATGCGTGCTAGAGAATGTTGGGCATGCAAAGATAGAGGAATGGTTTGCTAGTGGAGTGCTAAGGTTAAGTAGAGACATGGGAAAAAAAATTAGGTACGGTTTTGACAGGCATAATTAACATGCATAGAAAGGGAACATATTGGTGAGGGTTTCTTGGTCGAGACCAAAAAATGTGTGGCTTTCACACAATTGATTTAGCTAGGAAGGTGTTGGTTCTTAGATTTTTCCGGTAACAAAGAACAATTTGAGAAGATATTCACTAAGGATTTTAAGAATTTTCTCGCTTTAGGTGACAAGGGTCGACCTCCCTCCACCTTAGAGGTATTCCGTGTTCTAATGTTAATTAAATAAATGTTCTTTAAAAACAAAATAATAAGGTCAAATAAATGATACAAGGGTGTTTTAAATAAAATAATTTTTTAGGGAAAGAAAGGTGGTTGACACATACTGTATGAAACTTATTTAAATAAAATATCATTTATGAAAAAATGAGACTAAATTATATACCATAATTAACACATGACATTAAGGTTAGAAAAAATTTAAATTAAAATAAATGGAAAAGAGGAAGTTAGAATAAATCGACTTAAAGCATCTAATTGAAAAGTGTAGTTAAAATAATATGACATCAAGTATCAATATTAATTTATCCCGCAACAAAAAAATTAGAATATTTGATTTATTTATTTCTAAATAATAAATATTGAATAAATATTAAACCAATATAATGTGTGAAAGATTAAACAATCTAATTAAAGTCATATCATTGTTAATCTACCCCATATGCACGAAAAAATACAATGAAGAACAATAATAAAATTAAAAAGAGAAATAAAATAAAAGAACTGGTTGTTATTCAAGTTTAATATGTAATTAAACCCTAGATAGCATTTATCATTTTGAATTCAACCTGCAATAGATAAACTCAAATCTGATTAAAAACCCTTAAATATCATGTATTCAAAGTATTTAGATCATTTTCACTATTCAAGATTGATGTATAATCAAATTAATCAACAATCTTGCATAGTTTCACGAGCAAATATAAACCCTAGGTAGAAAATAACACATAGGAAGAAAAATAAATAGATTGAATCATGATATTATTAATGAAAACCTCACAGTCACAATGAAAAGAAACACTACAACAAGTAAATTATGGTTGTAAAGAATAATAAGTCTTCATCTTCATACCATTCTCCAATCTGCCTCCAAAAAATGAGCATTTAGGTCTTCTTTTATATTGTTGGGAGTTAGTTTCCCATTTAGTTCTCTTAACTTCCTCAAATAAAATTACATTAATAATTATTTCTTCTAAATGAAATACATATTCCATCCTTTTAATTAATTCCTACTCAAGTCTTTAATCAACAAACTATTAAAATGCCCTCATAAGTGATCTACAAACCATTAAAATGCCCTCATAAGTGATCTATAACCATTAAAATGACCTCATAAGTGCCCCTTTATAAATTTCTCCACATAAAAAGATTTTCATGTACCTTTATGTATGAATTTATCTAACTATTAAAAAAAAAAAATCCAAAATTTAAAAAATTGTATTTAACTAAAATTACTTTTTCCAAAATTTAAAAAATGGTATTTAATCTAAAATTACTTTTCCATGGGCCATGTGGTCTAGCTCACTTGGAGACCACCTTGTTATGAATTAATATGTAAAGCATGAGATTCAAATTTCAAATCTCCTTGAATTAGACCAACAACAACAAAAAATTACTTTTCTAATGTACTAGAACCATTGCAATATCTATTTCAGATTTTAAAATTATGTACTAATTGCCCCAACACTCATGGCTACAAATAAGTTTAATAATAATTTTTTTAAAATAATATAAACTTAATTTTAATATTTAATTAACATATAACCTGAATATATATATATATATATATATATATATATATATATATATATATATATATATATATATATATATATATATATATATATATATATTAAAACTTTAATTAGAACTTTCAAAGCAAACCACCAAGCATTAACATGCTACCTTGCACCTTTCTTTATTTCATAAATAAGAACTTGTGTATTCAAGAAACATCTGTAATAAGAGGTAAGAGTAGGAGTTAAATTTGAAGTTTTTTCACTTATTACCAGTAAAATATAGTTTATTTTGAAACAAACACGTCAAGGTTAATTTGTAAACAATTTTTTAAAATATCAATGTGACAGATATATATATCGATATCGGCATTGGGATATGTGGTTTTCTGACATCTTATTTGGTACATTCCAGATAACATGTGACTTAATAGAGTGACTTAGTCAAATTACATAAAAATAAAAATAAAATTAAGATTAAAACTAAATAAAATAAAATTATTAACTAAAATAAGATTAAAGTAAAATAGTCAATTTACCATAGATAGTTTGTGTACTACATTTTGAATATAGTATTTTAAAATGTAATATTTGTATTTTAAAATAAATATTATTTAATATAACAATTTTTGTTTTTTTTAATAAAATTATTTATTTTTTAACTAAGTGAAAATAAAATGAAATTAAAAATAGCTCTATGTGAAAACATTTTTATTTGGTCAATGTAAAAAAAAAAAACGTTATGGTATTAAATACCATGTGGAATATAGAATATTTAAAGGGGAGAATTAAAACAGCTAATATACATCTTAACTCTGAATCTACGTGATCAAATCTCCTTTCACTCTAAAGATGTTTGCATCTCAAGAGAGTTGATCCCTCTGGGCTCTTGATAGCTCGGATTTAAGATGGATCTAGGTTGGTTGTAATGTAATGTGTTGTTTATCCTTAAAAACAAAAATCATACTATGTGAAAACATTTTTAGTTGATCAAAACAAAAATTAAAAATTAAAAATAAAAATAACATTAAAATAAAAATAATTTCATGGTATTCACCCATGGTATTGACACATGGTATGAGAACCTATGGTATTCATGTGGAACATAACATATTTAAAGGGTAAAATTATGTTGAATATTGCAACAAGAAACATTGAAGGAGGTGTCCTGAAACATCATTCCTGATCCTAGTTGGAAAGTGATCACCTAAACTAGGTGGGGCCCACACAGGTGATTTTTGTCGCAAAGTCTATTTTTAGACTATGTCTATTTTTAGACATGTCGATCATATTCTATGAGTTGCGGGATGCTATTTGTGGATGGTTGGTCGCTGGTATTACGGACCCCTATTTTTACAGAGTTAGATGAATCTATTTTAGATTACTGCCTAAAAACAGATATGTCGAATATTATTATCTCTTAATAATATTTGGACTCTAAACATTATCTTATTCTCTTGGAGCACTTCAGTTAAGTGCACAGATGTGGCACAGGAGCTGACAGAAGGAATTACGTTATTCCTGAGGGTTTACTGGAGCTATTGCATGGAGGACTTTAGTTAGAACTCATGTGACAGAGTTTGGTGGAGTTATAGAAGTAGTTGGTGGAGTTGTGTTCAATTTAACTCAGTTAGACACAATTGAGCTAGTTGTATCCAGTCTAACTGATTGATACACTAGTGAGAGTGGCGTGAATTAATTAATAATTAATTCACTAAATATTAACTCATTAATCAACTAAAGAATACATCAGTTAACTATAGTGCATGGAAAATTTCAATGGAGACCAGTGGAGAGATAGGTGAAAGGGCAAGATGACTATCAGCTTTTTTTTTTTTTCTAAGTATGACTAATTCTATTATGTATAAAAATTACTGGTACAAAACATCCACAGTGTCAACAATGTGAGTCTGAACACTGGGCTTGATAAACAAGCTATTCAAAGAGTGTCTGGACTGCCCAGGATGGGAAACCAGTCCTTTTAACCATAGAGTCTGAACCGCCCTTGAGAGGGAAACCGGTTTTGAGTTCATACAAGCCAAACAAACATAAAAATAAGTGCTAAAATTCAAAATCTGCTTTTTCAACTGAGCTGTGAAGCGATATAGCATAGAATTTTCTGCAATGTTTGAGCAAAAAACCTGTAGAGCTTTGCAGAGGCTAGTCATGAGTCGGAGAAGGAGGTTCCTCGATAATCCTGCATCCGAAAACATTACTGCTGTCATCCTTCCCAGCGTCGAGTGCGTCCTCCCTGCCAGAGTGCGCCACCTTCATGCTTTGTTCGTTCTGTGGAAGGGGAGAGGAAGTGGCAGGAGCCACCACTTCGCAAGGGAAACCAGAGCCCGGAGGGGAAAGGAGAGAGACAGAACGGGGCACAGCATGATTAGGGATTTCTTCACGGAGAGTCACAGTAATATAGGCAGTGAGGATGGAATTGGAAGAGGTGCAGTCGAACCTGAGTTCAGCTCGCTGAGAAGTTTTCCGAATGGTGGGACGAGCACAACTATGAGAGACAGGGGGGGATAGCTGCTGGTAGGCTCGTGAGCTAAGGAAGGGGAGGGCGGAGCAACATCAACAGCATCTCCAATGTGGCCACGACCCCTTCCTCTTTCACCACTCGGGCCAAGTGTGTGACCGTGATCTTCATCCGCAGAGGAGGAGCCTGTGCCAAGACTGGGAGGGGGGCGACGGAGACCTCGGTTGAGACCTCGCCTGCTCCTCATTCTTTCGCGGAGACGGGGCATGTTGACAGGAATTTGATGAAGAGGACTAGGGCAGTAAGGGCTTACAGGTAAAGCAGGGGGAGGGGAATAGGACTGGTCGTCATTGAGGTTAGCAGAAGGAGCTTGAAAATGACAAATGAGACTACCTTGCTGGTCAGTCCCGACGCCAGAGAGTGAATTGAGGCTGCAAAGTGGACTGTGTGAGAAATGAAACCCCGGGAGAGGCTAGAAGCAGGCATGTAAAGAGCAGCGTCGCCCCGTATTAGGCTTCACACTGGCATCTGCAGAACCTGGAGCACAATTTCCTTGCAGAGGAGATGGCGAGCCTCCCCGACCAACATTATCGTTCGAACTATCTCGAATGTGGTGGTATTTTGATAGTGGTGCTTCCTTTCACATGACGGGAGATGTGAATCTTTTCAATGACTTGGTGGAGAAAGATCTCCAGTTGCATGTTGAGTTGGGCGACAATGGATGATACAATGCGACCGGCATTGGTACCATAACCTTTCAGAGGGAGTCAGGTAAACTCATTCTTTTACAATATGTAGTGCATGTTCCAGGTTTAAAGAAGAATTTGATCTCAGTCGCAATGTTAGAGGATAAAGGGTATGAAGTTGTCTTCAGTGAAGGAAAAGTTTTCCTTCGGCACAAGGCAACAAGACAAGTCAAGAAGGTTGGGATTCGAGCAAAGAATCTCTACAGACTTGAAGTAGATGGGATGTCTATGGAGCTTCCTACTGTTGGGAAGTGCGAGAAAGCCATGCAATTGAAGCTTGAGAGGGAGCTGGATTTGCATGTAGGTAAGAGTGAACTCGAGATGAGCAGCCAAGATGAGAATCATGGAGTGGGAACAACCACCATGCAGGGCCCCTCGTGCCGTATGGGCAGGGAGTGCATGCACGGTATACCACCGTGTGAGAGGTGAGCGACATGCATGAGTAACCGGAAGAGGAGGATTTCTGCAGGATCATGGAGACAGTGGACTCACGAATTGAACTCCGGCTGGGCGCAGGTGTCCATAGAGCGCGTAGCATGATCGCTGATTGATGCGTATCGAAAGTGAGCGCCTTGGATACTAGAGCATGGGGCTTCGTAGTTGACAGAAGGCGCGCAGTGCATGGGTGCGCATTTCAACAACGTAGTGGTTCCTGAAGACATGTGTAGTAGCTAAGCAGAAGTCGAAGACTTTGATGATAGATGCATTAGACTGATTGAGTTGTTTGGAGCCTTTCAGTTTCTGAATTGTTGCAGCAAGAGTTGCAGAGTGGATGCATGGAGTTGCATGGCGCTTGCAAAAGTTGCACGACGAATGCATGGAGTTGCATGTTGCATGCAAAGATGGTCCTTTCTTTTTGAGAGGGAGTGTTGAAGCTTGCAACAAGAAACAGTGAAGGAGGCATCCTAAAACATCATTCCTGATCCTAGTTGGAAAATAATCACCTAAACTAGGTGGGGCCCACACAGGTGATTTTTGTCGCAATGTCTATTTTTAGACTATGTCTATTATTAGACATGTCGATCATATTCTATGAGTTGTGGGATGCTATTTGTGGATGGTTGGTCAAGTTGGAAAAATAGATGGACTTCTATTTTTAGACATAATGGGCGGAATCTATTTTTAGATTGCCAGTCTAAAAATAGATATGTCGAATATTATTAGCTCTTAATAATATTTGGACTCTAAACACTATCTTTATCCTCTTGAGTACCCCCGCTAAGTGCAGCCGCATGTGGCACAGAGCCTACGTGTTGAATTACACTATTCCTAAGGGTTAAGTGGAGCTATTGCATGGATACTTCAGTTAGAACTCATGTGACAGAGTTTGGTGGAGTTGATTGAGGAGTTAATGGAGTTGTGTTCAGTTTAACTAATCTAAACATAGTTGAGCTAGTTGCATTTAGTCTAACTGATTAATACACTAGTGAAGAGTGGTGTGAATTAATTATTAATTAATTCACTAATTATTAACTCATTAATCAACTAAATAATACATCAGTTAACTACATTGCATGGACAGTTTCAGTGGAGACCAATGAAGAGGTAGGTGAAAGAGCAGTGTGACTATCAGTGGTGACTATATTGTTGCATGATTTGCAACACACAGTGGTTGGAGATGCCTATGAAGATTGTGTGGGCAATTCTAGGGCAATTCGAACTCATCCAGAGCCTTTTTTCAACAGTGATTGCGCAGTAGAGGCAGGCTAGCAGGTGGCAGAGATTGGAGCATGAGATTTGCTAGATCGAACCTGATTAGTGTGTAGCAATTGGAGATTGTACTGAGAGCTTGTGAGGAGCTTTGTATGATGATTGTTACATGATCTCTATGACATATAATATATAAATAGTTGGGGGTTTTCATCTTTAAGCTTTCCCATAAATTACTGTGTTCATATGTGTGAATTTTTATGGTTTTAATGTGTGCATGCAATTGATTTTATTTCCGCAATTAATGATCAATGGTAGAAGAGATTATGTATTGTGCATGAAGTCAAATAGTGTGTGATCAGGAGAATATCGGATGTATAACATATCAGTTATATATAATTTCTACAAATTAAACCAACCTAGATCCATCTTAACTCAGGATCTACCAAGCAGAGAAAGAGATATCAAATAGCTTGTGATGCAAACCTATTTTCACTCACTGAAAATGAATTTGAACCCTTTTGAGGCTTGGTGGATCGAAAGTTAAAATGGATTTAAGCTAGTCACATTTTGTAAGCCTAGATGATGCTTCAGAAGTGGGTATGTTTTTTATGTTATACATTCCTAGATGAGGATTTAGAAGTGGGTATGTTTTTTATTGATCCAGGTTGATATTGGTGGCCACCCACCTATTCCACTTGGGGCCCCACCATTTTCTCTTTCAGTTTTTCAGTTTCGGCACAACTTACTATTTTTAGCAATTTTTCAGGTCCTGGCCCTAAACGACGCTTTTTGGGAAAACCAGGAGCAACATGGGTTCATGGACTGATGTCGCTCACATCTAAATTTGTAGTCCTTGGAAAGATATTTCTAATGGGGTATGGTGTGCGTCAAACAGAGATCGTATGCCAAAGTTACATCCCCAGGAAGTTGAAACACCAATTTTCCCAAACGGGGCCCATAGTTTTGGCGCTTCATCTCCTAGGGTTAGGGTTTTGGATGTTTAGGGGTTTCCATTGTTTCTAAATAATAAATAGACCCTCGAGCCTCATTGTAACACAGTTCAGAGGCATGTAGCCACCACATCTCTTCTCAGAGATAAGCTACCAACACCCTAGCTAGTTTATTTCCATTTTGTCTGTAAGAAAATTTCAGTTCTTTGATATTAATGAAATGAAGTGTTATTTTCATTGCATATTTGTATTTAAGGTTATATGTGTATTCTATTGCGTTCCTTCATAAATTTGGATTAGTGGTATTAGAGTGGTCTTATTTTTCTCGATCCTTCTTTGCATGTCCCCAACGAGGTCGGGGTATAAGGAGTTAGGGCTCGATCTGGTTGAACCTTTGCAAGATCATCCTTGCAAACCCCGAAGGCCGCCCATGGGGGATGAAAAGAAAGATGAGGGAGCAGGAGATCCTATCAAAATATTGCTCGAGGAGGCCCTCGAAAACAAAGGAACGTGATGATGGATAACTTTGCCCATATCCTTCAACGACTGCCCACCGGCGACGCATATGCATAAAGTAGCCACTCTGGAGGCGCGACTCCCTTTTAAGGTACAAGTAAACTTTGACATTCCCATATTTGAGGGTAAATATATGTAGATGTCGTAGATAGATGGTTGAATCTATTAGAAGGATATTTCTTGGTTCATGACTTTTCCGACTAGGAGAAGATTATTTTTGCACTCCTCAAAGCTAACCCCGATGTCAAGGACTGGTGGGAAACCTACTGTGAAAAAAAGGACGAGACAAAACCCTCATTGTTCTCAGCCGTACTCACTTGGAATTCTTTCTAAGACTCCATCAAGGAACAATACTATACCGTGGGGAATTATGAGGACAAGTACATACAATGGACCATGCTACGACAACAAAGGGATCAATATGTGCATGAGCTGATGAATCGGTTCGATGCCCTGCGCACAAAGTTGGGTATCAAAGATTCAGAGAAACATTTGGTGCTACAGTAATGCAATTGTCTGCACAGATACATTCAAGAGGAAATGGAGTTCCTCGACATCTCCTCGCTTGGTACAATATACCAGTATGCTGCCAAGATTGAGTAGAAATTCAAATAGAAGAAGCAATACTTTGGATCTACGAATCAGAAGCAAGGGAAAGGTGCCCCCAAACCGCAGAACAAAGGACAAAGCCAACTTAGCATGGTGGCCCAAGACAACCTCCCAAAGCCATAATCAAAGAACAACGCCGCGAAGCCAAAGAAGGAGACAAGAAAGTGGTGTGAGTTCCATAAGAGCTCCACTCACAACACAAGCGAGTGTTAGGCCAAGTAGTCGCTGGTGGCCGAGATGAGGGCTTCTGATTCATATGCATGCTCTGACTCTGAATCAAAACCTAACAAGGGTAATGACGAAGGGAAACAGATTATTGATGCGGAGCCCAACGCCATTGTTGCCACTACGAAGATCCAGAAGGAGGAACCAGAAGATCTAGAGGAGGAGGAGCGTCTTCCACTCCCAGATGTGGGTAAAGGGTTCCCTGCTACAGTTCATTGTCAACAATGGGAGCCAAAAGAACCTCATTTCAGCAGACGTCGTGAATCGGTTGGGCTTGTCGACCACAACACACCCACAACTATACACCATCGGGTGGCTTCACCAAGGACGGGATCTCCGTGTTAGCCAGTAGTGTCGCCTTCCCTACAACATCAAGCCCTTCACGGACGAGGTATTATGTGACATTGCTCCTCTTGATGTTTCTGATCTACTAGGCCAACCATACTTGTGGAAGAAACATGTTGTGTATGAATCCCGACCTCGCGCTGTTATTTTTACTTTGGGAAATAAGCTATACAAGATACCAGAGGTACCAGAGGTACCATTGCATGTCGATATCTCTTTGGTTATTGCAAAACAATGTAGTAAGCTCATTTCCCAAACCAGTAAATTTGTTTTCCTGATGATCCGCCCCCAAGGAAAGAATAAGACTGTGGCCATGACCTCCATACATGCCTCCTTTGCACGACAACAACAAATGGACAAGGTTGTGGAGGAGTACGGGGACATCTTCACCTCACCCACAGGGGTGCCTCTACACTGTTAGGTCATGCACCCCATTGATCTGACCCCAGGTGCACCGCTACCCAATGGACTGATCTATCGACACTTTGTTCTAGAGAAGGATGAAATCAAGAGGCAGATTCAGGAGCTGTTGCAGAAAGGTCACATCCGGCCAAGTTCATCGCCCTGTGGAAGATCGATCGTGTTGGTACAAAAGAAGGATGGGACTTGGAAACTCTATATTGACTATCGGGTGTTGAACAAGATCACTGTTCGGAATAGGTACATGATCCCATGGATTGATGACCTTATGGACCAAATCAAAGGGGAAAAATATTTCAGTAAGATCGACTTGAAGTCTGGGTATCACCAGGTACCAATTGAACCCTCTGATGTGTGGAAGACTGCCTTCAAAGCCAAGGAGAGCCTTTTCGAATGGCTGGTCATGCCTTTCAGGTTGACGAATGCTCCCGCAACATTCATGAGGTTGATGGATGACATCTTGTGGCCATTCACCAACTCATTTGTAGTGGTGTAATTAGATGACATTCTGATCTTCAACCAACTTAGGAATAGCACCTCCACGACATCCGACAAGTCCTCCAAACACTGCGGCAACACAATTTGTGTGCCAATTTGGAGAAGTGAAATTTTGGCATGACCCAGGTTCAATATTTGGGATACATTATTGATGAAAGGGGGGTGCATGTGGATCCAACCAAGATCCAAGTCATTCGGGATTGGCCAACCCCAACCACTCTAATAGAACTTCACAACTTTATGGGTCTTGTTAATTTCTACTGCAGGTTCGTATTGGGATTCTCTCATATCACTTGGCCCTTTAGTCAAGTCACCAAGGGAGGGGTGAAAGAAAAATTATTTTGGTCGGAATCTCAACATAAGGCGTTCGTAGAATTGAAACATCACCTTTGTTCTACCCCTGTGCTCACATTACTAGACTTGCAATAACCATTTGAGATCGAGACAAATGTCTCTGACTATGCTATTGGGGGAGTTCTTACTCAATAGGGGCATCTAGTGGCATATCACAGTGAGACATTGTCCGACAGAGTTCGAAAGTATCCCACTTATGAAAAAGAAATGTATTCCATTATGCATGCTTGTCGACAATGGAAGCATTACATTTTGGGGAAGGAAACAATCATCCACACAGACCACCGACCCCTGCAGTTCATACAGACACAAGGAAGTTGCAGAACGATCGCCATCAGAAGTGGTCCACATATCTGCAACATTTTCATTTGAACATCAAGTACAAGAAGGGTAGCACCAATAATGTTGCAGACTGCCTTAGCCGACCACCAATCGTGGCACTAACCACCGTTCTCAACTCTTGTGGGCACGAGACTTCTGATTGGCCGCATCTCTACAAGAGAGATCTAGAATTTGGCCCCACATACAAGGCACTCATGGGGGGTACACAAGTTCCATATTTTCACCTCCAAGATGCATTGTTATGTCACTTGGGACACCTTTTTTTTCCTTCAAGCGAGTGTGCCAAGATGATATGGGAAGCACACTAAAATCGAGTCACTTTGTATTTCAGGGTCGAGAAAACAGTGACAGTACTACATAAATATTTTTGTTGTACAAACCTTCGACAGGATGTCGGGAAGTACATCAGATCCTGCACTGCTTGCGCCATTGCCAAACCGACCATCAAGAAGCAAGGCCTATATACTCCGCTACCTACCCCTAGTCGACCTTGGAAATCCATCTCCATGGATTACATGTCGGGCCTTCCTTCTACTAAGCATGGAAATGATTGTGTTTTCGTGGTCATCGATAGATTCTCGAAGATGGCGATTATGGTAGCCTGGAAGAAGAACATCACAACAGAAGCCACTGCTAAACTCTTCTTTGAACAAGTGCGGGTGCACTTTGGGATCCCACAGTCTATCATATCAGATCGAGACAGCAGGTTCCTCAGCACATTTTGGTCCAGCCTCTGGTCAATGTTGGACACCAAGCTCACCAAGTCCACAACTTTCCATCCCCAAACTGATGGCTAGACAGAGGTCGTCAACAGGATGATTGTACACATTCTGCGCATTTACAATTCAAAACATCCACGCACATGGGATTAGATCCCCCCTTATACAACATAGTTATAACCACACTCTCCACTACTCAATCGGCCACAGCCCCTTTTAGGTGGGCTTGGGATTCCAGCCACTATGTCCCATCGACGTAGCCATGCCATTTGCGGCTACTCAGGCCAATTCGGCTTATGTCCAGTCTGAAGCTGACAAAGTGAACAACTTCATCGAGCGCATTCAGCACATCTGCCAACAGGTTCATGAAATATTGGATAGAGCTAATTCTAAGTTCAAGAAAAGACATGATCAACATTGGGTGCCACACAAATTCTAGGTGGGCGACAAAGTATGGCTACATTTAGAGAAGGAGCACCTCACTAGACCCCACCACAAGCTTCGCACGCTCTGATATGGGTCTTACCCCATCACCAAGGTTGTAGGGAATAATGCCTTTGAGCTCAGTATTCCACCATTCCTTGGTTTGCACCCAGTATTCGAGGTGGACCGCCTTCATCCCTACTTCCCACCTTTGACATTGCAGAACAACTCACACCAACAGAGT
Source organism: Pinus albicaulis (assembly GCA_034641835.2). Lineage (NCBI taxonomy): Eukaryota > Viridiplantae > Streptophyta > Pinopsida > Pinales > Pinaceae > Pinus > Pinus albicaulis. The sequence goes on along the minus strand of CM076575.1, from coordinate 618,807,702 downwards.
TAAACCCAGACTGCATGGAACAAGCCACCACAGATTGTATCATGGACATGAAAATCAAGAACACTTGCCAATAGAAGATCCAATTATATCAGGTTATCAAAGCTAGCCAACTCCTGCACCAAGGCAAGTGGTTCACTCGGGACCAAGTTCAGCAAAAGTTTCCTCATCTCATGGAGGAACTCAACGCAATGGGGGCCATTTCTTCCTAAGGGGGGAGGAATGATCTAGGTGGATATTGGTGGTCACCCACCTATTCCACTTGGGGCCCCACCATTGTCTCTTTCATTTTTTCATTTTAAGCACAACTTACTATTTTTAGCAGTTTTTCGGGTCTTGAACTTCCGGAGCCATTTTGAGGCCCTACATGAAATTTTTGGGAAAACCAAGAGCAACATGGGTCCATAGACTGAGGTTTCTCACATTGAAAGTTGTAGTCCTTGGATAGATATTTATAACAAGGTATGGTGCACGTCAAACGAAGATCGTATGCTAAAGTTATGTCCCTGGGAAGTTGAAACACCAATTTTCCCAAACGGGGCCCATAATTTTGGCGCTTCATCTCCTAGGGTTAGGGATTTGGATGTTTAGGGTTTTCCATTGTTTCTAAATAATAAATAGGCCCTCAAGTCTCATTGTAACATAGCTCAAAGGCCTGTAGCCGCCACATCTCTTCTCAGGGATAAGCTACCAATGCCCTAGCTAGTTTTTTTCAATTCTACCCGTAAGCAAATTTCAGTTCTTTGATATTAATGAAATGAAGTGCTATTTCCACTGCATCTTTGTATTTATGGTTATATGTGTATTCTGTTGCATTCTTGCATAAATACAGATCATTTATGTTATACATTTTATTATAAAATATTGTTAGGAGCGGTAAATAATTCATTTCCCCATTAAGCTAGAGATTTAAAGATAATAGGGAAATTGACATTATGGATTGTGTGAATTTGAAGATGATATTTATATAAATAGTTGTTTTCTTAATGTGAGTGAGTTATAGCTTAATAAGAGAGTTTATATTCCAATTTATTCATTAAGTCTATCAATATGTATTTGGTGAGTGAACATGCATACACCTAATTTAATAAAATCTTGATTAGTATTTTTCTATTATCATTATTTGGTTAAATATTTGATCAATGCTTCAAATTAAAAATCACTTGGACTATTGTTCCAACCCTATAATGTCTGAGTCACGAGTGCTAGACTTTCCTCAAGCGAAGACTTCACCTAAACTCAGGTAAGTTCTAGTAGGTTTCAATATATTTGAATAATTTATATAGGTAAATTTTGATATCTGGAGGGTAGACATTTTTTAACAAAATATTTTCGTAATTTTCTCAGAATGTTCGATTTCATGAAATATTTTCCCTCCTCCATGGAATTCCTGCAAGACAAAGCTCCTCCTTTAAAAAAGCCTCATGAGTAGTAGACTCTTCTCTAGGAAAGGATTCATCTTAACTTCAATAGCATTTACTTTCATTTGAATACCTTTATTGACAACATCTAATATCAACATGTTAAACATCATTTTAGCAAAATCTTATTGAAATTTAAACTAAAATGTTATATTTTGTGAAAAATAAATCTGATTAAAAATGAAAATTTGGAAATTTATTTTTAGCAATGGCATGATGTTTTTCACCCTAATCTCTTCAAATTTTAACTACATTCGCTTCAATATTTGCAAGCATACATTGTGTTTTTTTCTTTTCTTTTAACTTAGATGAAACTGGTAAAAGGAAATACTAAAAGTGATATGAAGGGTTGTTTAAAAATGAGATCGTCATAAAAAAATTCTATGATGGGTATAAGGACTCGTCAAATTTAACCCCTAGGTGAGAGGGTAGGGTATGTTAGTTTTATTTTTATTTTACATTCTTTTTATATTTTATATTTATTTTATTTTATTTTATTATGTTTTATTTTTATTTTTATTATTAATTTTTATTTATTTTATTTTTTAATAATAATAATTATTATTATTATTAGTTAATTTAATTTTATTATTATTTAATTTTAATTTTATAATTATAAAAATACTAATTAGAGCTTATATTTATAATTTTTTTTACAATTATTAATTTGAAAGTAAGACTTTAATTTTTTTATTTAATACAATAATTATTTTTATAAGTTATAATGACCATTGTAATAATAAATATAATGCAGGGTAGACAAATATTTTGTCGTGAAAATTCAAGTATGTGATTTTGATCATAGTAGTATGAGAGGAAGCCATATGATGAGGGAAATGCAAGGCAAGCCCCACAGAGGTAGTTGAATGAGGGGAGAATTTAGTGACAATAGAAGGCACTTGCTCTGATACCACTGTTGAGCACACACAAATGATAGAAGAAAATTTAGAGAAATCTTGTGTTATGTATTATTCACAAGATGGACATATTAATACACAATTTTCTGACCCTTGGTTCTCATCTTCCAAGAGGTCCCTTGGACTTCTATGACTATTGAAATTCACTTAGGTTTTTTCCCTCCTTCCTCTCAAGTGAATAAGCCAAGATTGCATACCCGAAGAGAATTATGCTTCAAACTCTATTATTTTATTGTAAGATTCCAAAATAGTAGAATATAAATATACCTATATTGGATAGTCTCTAACTAAATCATTAATCTTACCTAATGTCTCCTCGACCTATTGGTTGTTCACGACTTCATGAATCTTGTGAGATTACCTAAATCAACTAAAATTATTTGACTCTACTCTTTTCTAGTCCACTCTATGCTTGAGGACACTCTCTAAAACTATGGTCCTCCACATATCTAACACATCCTCTTAGGAGTTTGACACTCACTACTTGACCAAATAAAGCTGAGTATAAAACTCTATGTGTTGATCTATTCTACTACATAAATGGTTGGTATGACGAGTCTTTGATAGTTCCCTTATCACATCACTATATATTGACATAGGTCTTGATGTACTAACTAATTGTGGTGTTATCCTATGTATTCTTGACCTTGGAGGTCTCAATGGTCTAAACTAACCACCACCTACATGTTTCTCCTTAGCTATGATAACCCTATAAACTACCTCATATAAGGTACAAGACATCAATATCCTTACCTTAATTCTAATATTAGTATTCATCTCATACACAAATTTGTTTATTTGCAACCTTTTAGTATGTGATAAGATACAAGGCATCAATATCCTCACCTTGGCTCTAATATTACAATTCATCCCATACACAAACTTTTTTATTTTCAACTTTTTAGTATTCAAACATGGTGCATATCTTAACAATTCCACAAATCTTGCCTAATACCCAAACATTGTTCTCTTTTATTGTCTTAATGAATTAAATTCATTCAACTTCCTTTTAATAAATTTTCAATATAGGTAGCGTGTTAGGTCCCTATAATACTAGTGTATCCCCCTTATTTCTATTGTAGTGCAGCCCCCTATTGTTATTGTTGTGCCCCATAGAAGCCCACTATTGTTATTGTTGTGTCCTTACATTATTATTTTTATGTAGGCTTGATTCGGATTTATGCAGGAACACAACTGAATACACATATAACCATAAATACAAATATGCAATGGAAATAACACTTCATTTCATTAATATCAAAGAACTGAAATTTTCTTACAGATAGAATGGAAATAAACTAGCTAGGGCGGTCGTAGCTTATCTCTTAGAAGAGATGTGGTGGCTACAGGCCTCTGAACTATGTTACAATGAGCCTCGAAGACTTATTTATTATTTAGAAACAATGGAAAACCATAAACATCCAAAACCTTAACCCTAGGAGCTGAAGCGCCAAAACTATGGGCCCCGTTTGGGTAAATTAGTGTTTCAACTTCCCAGGGACGTAACTTTGGCATATGATCTTCGTTTGACATGCACCATACCTCATTAGAAATATATATATGAGGACTACAACTATTGATGTGAGAAACAACAGTCCATAGACCCATGTTCCTCTCGGTTTTCCCAAAAAACGTCGTTTAGGGCCTCAAATTGGCTCCGGAAGTTCAGGACCCGAAAACTGCTAAAAATAGTAAGTTATGCCGAAACTGAAAAACTAAAAGAGACAATGGTGGGGCCCCAGGTGGAATAGGCGGGTGGCCACCAATATCCACGTAGATCATTCCTCCCCCCTTAGGAAGCAATGGTCCCCATTGCGTTGAGTTCCTCCATGAGATGAGGAAACTTCTGTTGAACTTGGTCCCTAGTGAACCACTTGCCTTGGTGCAGGAGTTGGCTAGCTTTGACAACCTGATATAATTGGATCTTCTATTGGTGAGTGTTCTTTATTTGCATGTCCATGATACAATCCATGGTGGCATGTTCCATGCAGTCTGGGTTTAACTTTGTTGGTGTGAGTTTTTCTGCAATGTTAGAGGTGTCCAGTAGAGGTGGGAAGTAGGGACGAAGGCAGTCCACATTGAATACTAGGTGTAGACCAAGGAATGGTGGAATACTGAGCTTTAAGGCATTATTCCATACAACCTCAGTGATGGTGTACGACCCATATCGAAGCAGGTGAAGCTTGCGGTGGGGTCTGATGAGGCGCTCCTTTTGCAAATGTAGCCACACTTTTTCGCCCACCTAGAAGTTGTGAGGAACCCAATGTTGATCATGTTGTTGCTTGTAATTAGCATTGGCTCTATCCAATATGTCATGAACATGTTTACGGATATGCTGAATTCACTCGATGAAGCTATTCTCTTTGTCAGCTTCAAATTGGACATGAGCCGAATTGGCCTAAGTAGTCGCAAATTGCATGGCTACGTCAATGGAGCATAGTGGCTGGAATCCCAAGCCCACCTGAAAGGGGCTGTGGTTGGTTGAGCTATGGAGAGCCCGGTTATAACTGTGTTGTATATAGGGGAGGCTCTCATCCCATGTCAGTGGATGCTTTGAATTGTACATGCACAGAATGTGTACGATCATCCTATTGACAACCTCTGTCTGGCCATCAGTTTCGGGATGGAAACCTGTGGACTTGGTGAGCTTGGTGTCCAAGATTGACCAGAGGCTGGACCAAAATGTGTTGAGGAACATGTTGTCCCGATCTAAGATGATAGACTGTAGGATCCCAAAGTGCACCCACACTCATTCAAAGAAGAGTTTAGTAGTGGCTTCTGCTGTGATATTCTTCTTGCAGGTCGCCATAATGTCCATCTTCGAGAATCTGTCGAAGATCACAAAAACACAATCGTTTCCATGCTTAGTAGAAGGAAGGCCCGACATTTAATCCATGGAGATGGATTCTCAAGGTCGACTAGGGGTAGGTAGCGAAGTATAGAGGCCTTGCTTATTGATGTTCGGTTTGGCAATGACATAAGTTGTGTAGGATCTGATGTACTTCTCGACATCTTGTTGAAGGTTCAGCCAATAGAAATAATTTTGCAGTACTGCCACTATTTTCTTGACCCCGAAATTCCCAGTGACTCGACTGTAGTGTGCTTCCCATATCATATTGGCACACTCGCTTGAAGGAACACAAAGGTGTCCAAGGTGACATAACAGTGCATCTTGGAGGTGAAATTTTGGAACTCACGTACCCCCCAATAGTTCCTTGTATGTGTGGCTGAATTCTGGATCTCTCTTGTAGAGAAGTGACCAATCAGAAGTCTCGTGCCCACAAGAGTTGAGAACAGTGGTTAGCGCCACGATCGGTGGTCGACTGAGGCAGTCTGCAAAATTATTGGTGCTACCCTTATTGTATTTGATGTTCAAATGAAATTGTTGTAAATATGTGGACCACTTCTGATGGTGATCGTTATGCAACTTCCCTTGTGTTTGTATGAACTGCAAGGGTCGGTGGTCTGTGTGGATGATTGTTTCCTTCCCCAAAATGTAATGCTTCCATTATCGACAAACCTACACAATGAAATACATTTCTTTGTCATAAGTGGGATACTTGTAGATTATGTCGGACAATGTCTCACTGTGATATGCCTCTGGATTCCCCTGTTGAGTAAGAACTGTCCCAATAGCATAGTCAGAGGCATTTGTCTCGATCTCAAATGGTTGTTGCAAGTCTGGTAATGTGAGCACTGGGGTAGAACAGAGACGATGTTTTAATTCTATGAACGCCTTTTGTTGAGATTCTGACCAAAAGAATTTTTCTTTTGCTCCTACCTTGGTGACTTGACTCAAGGGTGAAGTGATATGAGAGAACCCCAACACGAACCTGTGGTGAGAATTATCAAGACCCAGAAATCTGCGAAGATTTGTTAGAGTGGTTGGGGCTGGCCAATCCCGAATAAATTGGATCTTGGTTGGATCCACATACACCCCCTTTCATCAATAATGTATCCCAGATATTGAACCTGGGTCATGCCAAAAGTGCACTTCTCCAAATTGGCACACAACTTGTGTTTCCATAGTGTTTGGAGGACTTTTCGGATGTGGTGGAGGTGCTCTTCCCAAGTTTGGCTGAAGATCAGAATGTAATCCAAGTACACCACTACAAATGAGTTGGTGAATGGCCGCAAGATGTCATACATCAACCACATGAAGGTTGCAGGGAGCATTCGTCAACCTGAAAGGCATGACCAACCATTCGAAAAGGCCCTCCTTGGCTTTGAAGGTATTCTTCCACACATTGGAGGGTTCGATTGGTACCTAGTGATACCCAAAATTCAAGTCGATCTTGCTGAAGTATTTCACCCCTTTGAGTTGGTCCATAAGGTCATCAATCCATGGGATCGGGTACCTATTCCGGACAATGATATTGTTCATTGCTCGATATTTAATACAGAGTCTCCAATTCCCATCCTTCTTCTGTACCAACACAATCGAGCTCCCACAGGGTGATGAACTCAGCCGGATGTGACCTTTCTGTAGTAGCTCCTGAATCTGCCTCTTGATTTCATCGTTCTCGAGAACAGAGTGCCGATAGGTCGGTCCATTGGGTAGCGACACACCTGGGGTCAGATCAATGTGGTGCTTGACCTGACAGTGTAGAGGCACGCATGTGGGTGGGGTGAAGATGTCCCTTTACTCCTCCACAATCTTGTCCATTTGTTGTTATCGTGCAGAGGAGCCTTGTCTGGAGGTCGTGGCCACAATATTCTTCTTTCCCTAGGGGCAAATCATCAGGAAAACAAATTTTCTGGTTTTGGAAATGAGCTTACGGCATTGTTTAGCAGTAACCAAAGAGATAGCGAGAGGCGGTGGTACCTTTGGTATCTTGAACAACTTATCTCCCAAAGTAAAAATAACAGCGCGAGGTCAGGACTCATACACAACATGTCGCTTCCACAAGTATGGTTGGCCTAATAATACATCACAAACATCAAGAGGAGTAATGTCACATAATACCTCATCCATGAAGGGATTGATGCTGTAGGGAAGGCGAAATTTTTCGCTGACGCGGAGATCTCGTCCTTGGTTAAGCCACTCGATGGTGTATGGTTGTGGGAGTGTTGTGGTAGGCAAACCCAACCACTTCACGATGTTTGCTGAAATGAGGTTCTTTTGGCTCTCATTTTTGACAATGAACTGTAGCGGGGAACCCTTTACCCACATCTAGGAGTGGAAGAGATGCTCCTCCTCCTCTTGATCTTCTGATTCCTCCTTATGGATTTTCACAATGGCAACAGTGGCATTGGGCTCCGCATCAATAATCTATTTCCCTTTGTCATTCCCCTTGTCAGGTTTTTATTCAGAGTCGGACCACGCATTTGATTTAGAAGCCCTCATCTCGGCCACTAGCAACTTCTTGTTCCAACACTCACTTGTGTTGTGAGTGGAGATCTTATGGAACTCACACCACTTTCCTGTGTCCTTCTTTGGCTTCGCGGTGTTTTTCTTTGCTTGCAGCTTTTGCAGGTTGTCATGAGCCACCATGCCTTGGCTTTGTCCTTTGTTCTATGGTTTGGGGGCACCTTTCCTGTTGAGATTCAAAAAGATGATCAGCTTAGTGAAAAGAGTTGCCTTCACTAAGTGGGCCCACAGGCTATTTTTGGCGCAAGTCTATTTTTAGACATGGTGATCATATTTCAGAAGTTGCAGGATGCTATTTGTGGATGGTTGGTCAAGTTAGAAAAATAGATGAAATTCTATTTTTAGAATATTGGGCGAAGTCTGTTTATATATCGTCAATCTAAAAATAGAAGTGTCGATTATTATTAGCTCTTAATATTAATTCGACAATAAACAACAACTTATTCTCTTGGAGCACTTAATTTCAGTGCACAAATTTGGAAAATCACTGGGTTGAAGGAATTACGAAATTCCTAGGGTTTACTAATGGTTCATGCATGGAGGACTCAGTTAGAATTGAAGTGGCAAAGTTATGACAGAGTTGGAAGAGTAGTTCATGGAGTTGTTATTAAGTTTAACTCAGTTAATGGAGTTAAACTCAGTTGAGCTAGTTGTATCTAGTCTAGCTGAATTATACACTAGTGAGAGTGGAGTGAATTAATTAGTTAATTAATTCACAAATAATAACTCATTAATCAACTGAAAAATACATCAGTTAACTACAGTGCATGTCAGTTCCAGTGGAGACCTAGTGGAGAGATAGGTGAAAGGGAAAGATGGACTATCTGTTGTGACTATAGTGATGCATTGATTGCACCACACACACATTGGAGTTACCAATGAGCATTGCGCAGTGCAAGAAAGGGTAATTCGAATTCATTCAAAGCTATTCTTCAGCAGGGATTGCGTAGTGGAGGCAGGTTAGCAGGTGGCAAGAAATCAGTGCATGGATTTGCAGATTTCTTCTGATTAGTGTGTGACGATTGATTGTACTGAGAGCTTGATGTACTAATATTTGTATGATATTGTTACATGATCTCCATGATACATAATATATGATAGTTGGGGTTTTCAGCTTCAGGTTTTCCCGTTAAACAACTGTGTTATGTGCGATTGTTTTTATTGCTTCATGTGTTTGCAATTGATTTTAATTTCCACAAAATATTAACAGTGGAAGGATTCTGTATTTAGCAAGAAGATAAAATATTGTTAGATCAGGAGAATCTGGATATATACATGCATCTTGTATATAATTTCTACATGGTATCGGAGCAGTGTTAATTCTTGAAGATTACAATTGTGAAGAATTGTTGAGTTTGTGCTGGTGGACAATTCGAATTTGCTTCATAAAATTCTTGGTGCAGAAGTTGAGTATACATTGAAATGTCTTTCAATGGATTGCGATTGGAGTATGCCCTTGATGGGAGCTCGAATTACATAGCCTAGAAGGATAGGATGGAGGCGGTTCTGGAAGATAATGGACTGAAGGAGTTCATCGATAGCGATGTTCCTAAGCCGGGATCTAGTGATGTTGCATTACTTGACGCATGGTAAAAGAAGATAGAAAAGACAAGAAGAATTCTGTTGGGAGGTGTGAAGGACCATATTGTGTCCACCCTTCACGAGAAAGCCACTCCATTTTTAACGTGGAAGGCTTTGACAGATTTGTTCCAAAGCAGAAGCGACCAGAGGAAGTTGGCGCTAAAAGATAAGCTCAAAAAAATAAAAATGGAGAAGGACGACAATATTCCTAAATATCTCACGAAGTTTGTACACTGTAGAGATGAAATGGGAAGTGTGGGGATTACTGTTGATGATGAAGACTTGGTGAGCTTGGCTCTCCTTGGGCTTCCGAAGAGTTGGCATAGCTACGAAGACTCTGTCAATGGACGGAAGAAACTGTCGGGATGGGAGCGGCTTTGGTCGGATCTTGTGCAGGAGGAGATAAGGCAGGGTACCAGGGATGGCTCTTCATCGAAGAATGAAGATGAAGAGAATTTCGCTTTGGCCGCCAAAGCAAGGAAAGGGAAGGGGAAGAAATTTCCTTCAAATTCCAAAGCTAAAGGAAAGAAGCAAGATTTGTCCAAGGTGAAGTGTTTTCACTGTCACGAACATGGGCATTTCGCCACTAACTGCCCATAGAAGAAGAACAACAAGAAGGCTACTAGAGAGGCCTTAGCCTCGCAATTTGAACTTGATTTCTCTTTGATCGCATGCTTGGTTTCAAGCTATATGGGATCGGTGTGGTATCTTGATAGTGGTGCATCTTTCCATATGACGGGAGATAAGGAGTTGTTTAGTGACTTGGAGGAGAAGGAACTTCAAATGCATATAGAGATGGGCGACGATGATCGATACAATGTGACCGACATTGGGACCATTACCTTTGAGAGGGAGTCCAGTAATCCATTCTTGTTGAAGGATGTTATGCATGTTCTAGGTCTGAAGAAGAACTTGGTCTTGGTCGCAATGTTGGAAGACAAAGGTTATGACGTTGTTTTCAGTGAGGGAAAAGCCTTCCTTCGACATAAAACAACGGGTCAAACCAAGAAGATAGGGATTCGAGTTAAGAATCTCTACAAGCTGGAGGTAGATGGCGAATGATGAATGTCAATATGGAAGGGCTAACAAAGTTGTTGCAAGAAATACTTCCCAATGGTGAAAAGGTAATCCATGAAAATCATGATGAGGAAAAAAGGAATATGAATTATTATTTTAGAGACTCCAATGTTAGGTTTAAGATCCACCAAATTCCAAAGATCGATATGAGGAATTTTGATGGCAAGGATACGGTAACATAGATGCTACAGATGGAGCAATATTTCAATCTCCATGATGTGCAACACACACAAAAGGTATGCATTGCATATTTATATTTAGAACCTAATCGGTTTGTATGGTATCTATGGCTTTTTTCTCCTAAACCACTTGTCACTTGGTAAATTTTTAAGGAGGAAATGACATCACATTATGAGAATACAAAGAGAAACACCTCTTTAGCTAATTGATAAATCTCAAACAAAAGGTTTCAATGGTAGAGCACATTGAGGACTTCCAAAAATTAAATATCCGGGTAAATAATATTCCAGAGGAGCATATGATTGATGTCTTCATAAGTACTTTGAACGATAACATCCAACATGAGGTTCACTTTTGGGAACCTAATTCTTTGGAGAAGGCATTCAAGGTCGCAAGAAAATTTGAAAGCAAAATTATGGCAACTAGGACTTATACCACTCACAACTATAAAGAGGGAAGTGTTGTTGCTCCTACCTTCCACAACATACAAGGTTGACACCATAACAATTAGAGGAAAAAAGCACAAAATGGCTTTGTTACAGTTGTGATAGAAAATAATCTAAAGGTCATAAGTGTGCTGAGAAGAAATTATTTTACATAGATTGTGAAAAGGAGGAAGAAAAGGAACAAGAAACATCAAAAGAGGAGGATATACACCGAGAACCAACCCAAAATAAATAATATATGAATTCGACCATATCTTGTAATGCATTGGCGGGAATTACCACTCCCCAAACTCTCAAGATAGAAGGATATCTCAAGAAGAAAAAGGTAATATTGTTGATTGATTCAGGTAGTACCCATGATTTTATTCATTGTAAGATAGCCAAGGAATTGAATTGCTTCCTATATCCAGCACCAGAGTGTCAAGATATGGTTGCAAATGGAGGAACTATAAATTGCTCTGGAAAGTTCCATAATATCAAGCTAACCATGGGGGAATATGTATTCAATAGTACAATGCTTTCTATTCCAATGGGTGGTGTTGATGTTGTACAAGGAGTCCATTGGTTACAATATTTGGGGATGATAACTTTTAATTTTCAAGAACATTTCTTGAATTTTTTTTGGGAAGGAAAGAAAGTTTAATTAAGGGGTATCGTAAGGAAACCAGGAAAGATAATCAATTCTATTGGCATGACAAATCTTCTGAAGAAATAACAACTTAGGCGTAATTTCACAATTATGCTCACTAGAGGTTGAAACATCGAAATCATATATTTCTCCAGATCTCCAAAAAACCTTGGACAATCATTCCTAGGTATTTGAGACTCCCAAAGGCCTCCCACCTATTTGTGATCATGATCGTGTTATTCATTTTATTTCAGGAAGTGTTGCCCCAAACATCATGCCTTACATATATCCCTATGCCCAAAAGAGTGAAATTGAACATATGGTTGTAGAAATACTAGAGGCCGATATAATTCAACCTAGTCAAAGTTCTTTCTTTGCTCCAGTAGTATTGGTGAACAATAAGGATGGATCATGGCGTATGTTTCTATATTATAGGGATCTCAACTAGCTCACTATTAAAGATAAATTTCCCATTCCTTTCATTGAAAAATTTTTGGATGAATTACATGGAGAAATTTACTTCACCAAGTTGGATCTTCGTTCAAGATATCATCAAATTAGAATGAATATTGAAGACATTTTGAAAACATCATTCATAACTCATGAGGGTCATTATGAAGTTTTGGTCATGCCTTTTGGTCTTACTAATGCACCTTCTACATTTCAAGGTTTGATGAATTCCATTTTCAAACCCTTCCTTAGAAAATTTGTGTTAGTATTTTTTTGATGATATACTAGTCTACATCAAGTCTTGGAAGGATCATGTTCAACATATTGAAAAAGTGCTCAAACTATTGGAGGAGAAACACTTATATGAAAAATCATTCAAATGTTTCTGTGGAGTACAAGAGGTGGAATATTTGGGTCATATTGTATCTCATGAGGGTGTTTAAAAAGAAACTAACAAAATTAAAGCCATTAAGGAATGGAAAATTCCCACAACCATAAAGTATCTTTGAGGATTTCTCAGGTTGACAGGATATTATTGCAAGTTTGTTAAGAATTATGGGAGAATAACAACACCTTTAACAACTTTACTAAAGAAAGATGCATTTTCTTGGACTCCAAAAGCAACTAAGGCCTTTCAACATCTCAAAGAGGCAATGTGTCAAGTAGCGGTCTTAGCTACACCGGACTTCACAAAAATATTTAATGTGTAATGTGATGCCTAAGGAAATGGAGTTGGTGTTTTTTTAATGCAAGAAGAAATACCCATTGATTTTTAAAGTCATCCAGTCAAAGGAAAGTATTTAGACAAACGTCTTTATGAGAAGGAAATGTTGGCAATAATACATGCGCTAAAGCAAGGTGACCTTACCTAATGGGAAGACACTTCAAGGTAAAAACAGATCATGATAGTCTTAAATACTTTTTGGAACAAATATTATCTTTATAAGAGCAACAAAAATGGGTCACAAAGATGTTGGGTTGTGACTTTGAAATTATCTTAAAAAAGGGAAGAAAAATGTTGTTGCAGATGCACTCTCAAGAAAGGATGAAGATGTGGAAGAATTTCTTTGTGTAATTTCTATTATCCAACCCGATTGGATAACTGAAGCAAGGGATGAATGGAAGAAGGTTGAAGAGGTGTGGAAACTCATTCAAAAGTTGCAGCAAGATCCGTGTACATCTTATGCATTTAGCTGAAAAATGATTCATTATGGTACGAATATTGCTTATATATTTGTAAGAATTACTAACTCAAACAAAATATTATTTTGGAATTGCACAACTCCCCCTTAGGAGGGAACTCGGGATTTTTAAAAACTTACCATAGGGTTAAGGAGTTTTTTTTGATGGCCTTAAATATGATATTCAGAAGTTTGTGGCATAATTTTTGGTTTTCCAACAAAATAAAGTTGATACAATAAAGACCCTGGGTTTGTTACAAACTTTAGCGATTCCAACCCAACGTTGGGAGGAGGTCTCAATGGATTTTATCACAGGTTTACCCAAGTCTAAAGGGAAGAGTGTCAACATGGTGGTAGTTGATAGACTTACCAAGTATGCACACTTTTGTGCATTATATCATCCTTTCAAAGCCAGTACAATTTCTACTGCATTTATGGAAACAATTCAAAAGCTACATGAAAACCGAAAGATTATTGTAAGTGACAGAGATCCCATTTTCACTGGAAATTTTTGGACAGAATTATTTTCTTGTCTTGGTTCTCAATTAGCTCATAGCTCATCTTATCATCCTCAATCTAACGGACAAATTGAGATAGTGAACAAATGTTTGGAAGGATATCTTCATTGCTTTGTATTTGATAAACAAACACAATGGGTCAAGTGGTTACCTCTAGCGCAATGGTGGGATAACAATTACTTCCATATTGCAGCAAAAATGACCCCATTTATGGCACTTTATGTATTTCATCCACCATCCATCAAATCATCTATAAGAGAAAATTCTAGCGTTCAAGTAGCGGAAGATCACATCGAGCATCAACAACAAGTTCTCCAACTCTTAAGGATAACGTCACCCTGGCGTAGAATCAAATGAAACAACAGGAAAATCAACATCATAGTGAAATAATTTTTGATGTAGGTGGTTGGGTATTTTTACGGCTACAACCATACAAAAAATGTCCCTAAATCAAGCTAATAAGGATAATAAATCATCACCCAAGTATTATGGTCCTTAGAAGGTTTTGCAAAAGATTGGTACTATAGCATACAAATTGGAGCTTCCTACATCTTCCCAAGTACATCCAGTTTTCCATGTTTCATGCTTAAAGAAGGTTATCGGTGATCTGAATTTATGCAGGAACACAACAAAATACACATATAACCATAAATACAAAGATGCACTGGAAATAACACTTCATTTCATTAATATCAAAGAACTGCAATTTGTTTATAGACATAATGGAAATAAACTAGCTAGGGCGATAATAGCTTATCTTTGAGAAGAAATGTGGTGGCTACAGACCTCTGAAATATGTTACAATGAGGCTCAAAGGCTTATTTATTATTGAGAAACAATGGAAAACCCTAAACATCAAAATCCTAACCCTAGGAGATGAAGCACAAAAACTATGGGCCCCGTTAGGGTAAATCAGTACATCAACTTCCCAGGGACATAAATTTGGCATACGATCTCCATTTTGACGCACACAATACCTTGTTAGAAATATATATCCGAGGAATAAAACTTTTGATGTGAGAAACATCAAAGGAAATTACATGTTTCTCCCTCTTTTCCAAAAAAAACGTCGTTTATGGCCTCAAAACGACTCTGGAAGTTCAGAACTTGAAAAACAACTAAAAATAGTAAGCTATGCTACAATTAAGGAAACTAAAAGAAACAATGGTGGGGCCCCAAGTGGAATAGGCAGGTGGCCACAAATATCCACTTGGATCAATCGGTGACAAGCTCCCAGTTCAAATAATGTTTCCAGAAATTGACGAAGAAGGAGAAATCATATTTGAGCCTGAAGTAGTCATGAAAAAAAGAACCTGACAGCTACGGAATTGATTAATTTCAGAGTATCTCTTTAATTGGAATAAATTACCCGTTGAAGATTCCACATGGGAGGATGAGAATTTTATACAAAAGCATCCAAAACTACTCAAGCATTGAAGAAAACACTTTTTTGAAGGAGAGGGGCATGTTAGGTCCCTATAATGCTAGTGTATCCCCCTATTGTTATTGTTGTGCCCATGTATCCCCCATATTGTTATTGTTGTGCCCCATAGAAGTCACTATTGTTATTGTTGCACCATTACATTATTATTGTTATGTAGGCTCTGATTATATTGTGACCCCTTAGACTCCTATATATACCGAGGAGGTCTTATCATTTGTATCAACCAAGAATTTTTCATTTATGTAATGTAAAGGAGGTTTCCCCCTTGAAGAGGATAATTTTTAAGTCGTTGATCTATCTCTTCTTCTTCTTTGTGAGTTGGTTACATAACATAGGGTTATATAAATCACTCAAATAATTCCCGAAACATTGAATACATCCATCTCTAATTGTGGCAATAACATCTTCCACCACAATAATACAATTTCCTTTGATTGGAATATTTCGATCCATCCATTGAGTTTGGAAGTGTAATCCCTTAAAGAAAATCATTTGTGCTATTTCCAAACTAGGCCTCTCATTTTCTTATCCATCCATAGAACCAAAAAAAATTAAGAATATCACCTTCACTAGCTCTCTTTGAATATGCCCCACCTATCCACCATAATAAGACACCTCCCATCCTTAAGTAACTCCCATGAATCCTTGAATATACCCATCCCTAATTGTGGTAATAATATATTCCACCACAATAAGACACTTCCCTTGAATTGGAATATGCCCATTCACATTTTTAATTTGGAAGTGTAATCCCTCAAAGAAAAACACATCGCCATATTTTCCAACTATGCCTCTCAATTTCCTATCCATTTGTAGAACCCCAAAACTTTGGAAATTTCACTTTCTTTAGTTCTCTATGTAACACTCCCTCCCACCCCCTTGGAATTTTTCAAATTGATGGGAGGTGTTACTTTTAACTAACCCAATCTCGATGGTCTCATTATAAATATGGGGTTACAAAATTCCTTCTCACCCAAAGCTTGTGGAAATCACTTCAGATAACACCATCACATATAGCTCGTCAAGAGATTTCCAACAATAAAATTTTTTTCCCTAGTTTGATTTTGGCATTGGAATTTATGCTAGTTTAAAATTTGGCCCCTTAATTCTTACCACATAAGAAAGTACTGCCACATGCTGACCCAAGTACATACGTGTCTATGCCACATCGTCTGTAGTCCATTTTGAAGAATGTAACTAGTGTCTATCTTCATAATTGTATTTGATTCATCATGTAAAAAGAAATTTTATTGTAAAAGATTTTTTTTTGAAGCATGGGTTTCATGCTATTTTATTTATTTCTAGGTCATAGCCTCCATTGAAGGCTTCTAGGTTTTTTCATAAGTCATAAGAGTCATTGTCACATTTATTAGACCCTTTTTGGGCTTTTGCATCATGTAAAGAAAATTATTTTTGAGTAAAACATGTCATTTTTCACCTTCTCACCAAGTCGACCCTATCCTGATGAAGTCGGCCCAAATTAGGGCTATTTGACCCAATAGAAGCAATACAAATAGAAGTGGAGCTCGACCTATTTGGAATCATCTCATTCACAAGTTCGATCTGCAATTCAAGAGAAAGAAAAGGAGAGAGAAGTCAAGGAGAAGAAATACTGAAGTTGAGGAAGACCAAATCGAATTTCTTGGGCATCTTTCTCTCACATGTATGAATTTCCTAGGGTTTCCAGGAAAGTTTCAGGGGCCAAAATTTTTGAAGTAGCTACAGGTCCAAAATTATATAATTGGGGGGTGAAAATTCTAAATTGAAGCTACATTTGAGAAGATGACACTTGGATACTTTGAAATAGTTCATCTTCTTGAAGGAATGGATGACTTGGTGATTGAGGAGGCATTTTTCTAGGTCAAAAGGGTCTTGGATTATCTCATTTTGAATCTACAAGTGGAAGATTTTGAATTGTTTTTCCCCTTGATAGGGTTTTTTTCCATGGTTGAGTTCCTATATATTGTTTTACTTTTTCTTGTTATCTTAATGCACTTTTGATTTGGTAATTTCTTGATGAAAGATAACATAATAAAGAAGTAAAAGAATCCAAGACGCGTCACTAGTAAATATCAAGAAAATAGGAATCAAACCCTAATATGTACATGCCTTGATTTCTCAACATGGTTTTAAAGCTAAGGTAAAGAAAGGAATATTTGAAGATCACTTTGTTGGCTATCATTTGAAGGAAGTAAAACAATATTGGAAGAAAATATTACTCTCTCAATAGCAAGCTATTTGAATATGGGGCTCAATCTCTTGAAAATTGCAGCAAGCCTTGTTAGAAGGATCATCTACAATATGTCTAGGAGAATCACAAGTGGATGATTCTTAGTTGCACCTACAAGTACACTTGATTATGAGAATGCATGGATTATCGATAGTGGAGCCTCAGTACACTCGACAATATAAAGTGGAAAAATACCAACATTATCAAGGGGATCATCTAATTCAGTGGATCTTGGAGACAAGAATAGTTATGATGTCAAGGGCCTTGGATCTACATATGTGGAGCTAGAAGGTGGAGGAAAGCTACATCTCAACAACATACTCTATGTCCCAGGTTTGGAAAATAATCTACCTTCTATTTATTGTTTAGAATATAAAAGAGATAGGATTGCTTTGTTGGATGGTAAAGTCTTGGTTTGGGGAAAAGATTATAGTTTCGATAAGGAAAAGGTTATTTGGATTCGTGAAGGAAGATTTTATAGAGTCATAACACCATCTACTCAAGCCCTTGTTCACATGGAATTTAGTCCCATTGAACTTTGGCATAGAATATTTAGACATATTCATTACAAATAATACCCTCTCTAAGTCAAATGGTGAAGGGAATCCCCAATATTAAGGAATATCATGAAGGAATATACAAGGGATGTTCCTTAGGAAAGAATACTAGGAAACCCTTTACAAGCAGTGATACAAGGTCTAAATAGATTCTAGATCTCATTTATTTCCGATGTATGTGGACTCATGTCTGTTAAATCTCTTGGAAGCCACCTATACTATGTGAACTTCATTGATGATCACTCTAGAAATACATGGCTCTATCTTCTCAAGTTAAATGATTAAATATTTGAAAAGTTCAAGGAATTTAGATCCGAAGTATAATCCATAACTGAAAGAAAGATAAATACCCTTATATATGACAATGGGGGTGAATATACTTCTAAGGAACTTATATCTTATTGCAAAGAAGCAAGCATTAAGAGGGAGCTCATAGTTCCCTACAATCCCAAACAAAATGTACTAGAAAGAAATAATAGAAACATTGAAAAATGCATAAGAAATATGACATTTGACCAAGACCTACCAAAATTATATGGGGATAAGCAACCATGAAAACAATATACATACAAAATAGAAGTCCTCATAAAATTCTTGATAGTATGACACCAGAAGAAGCATTCTCAAGAAGGAAGCCATCATAGATCATCTCTGAATCTTTGGATTTCTTGCATATATTAATCTTCCTAAACACAAGAAAAATAAGTTTGGCTCTACAAGTATGAAAGGTATCTTTTTTGGTTATATCGCTTCATAAAAGGCTTATAAAATATACATCAAATAAATAAGGAGAATTGAAGTTAGCATGGATGCCATATTTTACGAAAAGCATGCCTACAAAAGTGTTGATATTTGCAACAAGAAACAGTGAAAATGGCATCCAGAAACAACATCCAGAAATGGATACCATGGAGGCTTTTGATTTAATTATTTATTTATTAAATTAGAATAAATGCGTGTCAAATTTATTTATCCCTTAAATAAATTGGACAATAAATTGTAATCTTATCTCATAATCACTTGTAATAGTTAACTGAGTGTGATAGACTCAATTAGCTCATGAAATTCGAGTTGAGGGTGGTTGGTGAGGCATGTAGAGTGATTCTATTTGTTTTAGAGTCCAAGTTGCAGTTAGTGTATTAGTTTAATGCATGAGAAATCACTTAACTCAATTAAGTGAGTTAAAGTCAGTTGAACTAGTTGTAACTGATTGTTGCACTAGTGAGAGGACAAGTGAATTAAATCAGATTTTATTCACATGCAGTGATATGTCAAGTGACTAATGATTTACTATTAATAGCTACATGCATGTCAGTTTTGATGAAGACCCAGTTGAGACATAGGTTAAAGGGAAGTTATATATTAGTTGTATTTATAGCAAATTTCCCGGGCCCAATTATATACACCATAGGATGCCCATGATGTATTGCGCAATTTTGGAAGGTTGAAATTCCTAAATAATAGGTATTGCATTCCACATGAATTTCTCAAGCAAGGCAAGCTGAGCAGAGGCTGAAAATTGGCTAAGTGTTGGTCGATTTTGTCTGGATCAGTGTGAGACAGTCAAGATAGTGCAACATACTCTTGTGAGAAGAATGCATTGTATTGTTTCATGATTCCTGTAGAAATTATACAAACATATGTATGTCAATGGATTCAATCTGATCTAACAATGTACTAAAGATAGATATTGAATCCTTTTATAAATAAATTGTGAAAATTAAACATAATCGCCAATCACATTAAGCAAAGAAATAATCAAATCAAACCATAACATAGATAATTTCCTGGGGAAAGCTTGCTTCTCAAAACCCCTCTATCTTCTATTGTATATTCACCGTGGAATCATGAAACAATTACAATGCACTCTTCTCACAAGAGTCTCCTGCACTCTCACAACTGTCTCACATTGTCCTCGACAAAACTGACCAACACTTAGCCAATACTCAGCCTTTAAACAACCTGCCTTTCTTTCGCAATTCCTGATGAATGCAATCCCTATTCTTTAGGAATTTTGGCCTTCCAAAATTGCACAAGGATCATGGTAAATCCAATGGGTGTCTGGTTGCATGTGGGCAACCTACTAATCACACAACTAATAGTTAACATCCCTTTAACCTTTGTCTCAATTGGGTCTCCACTGGAACTGACATGCATGCAGCTATTAATAGTAAATCATTAGTTGCATGGGAGATCATTGATTGTGAATTAAATAATATTTAATTCACTTGATCTCTCATTAGTGCAACAAACAGTTACAACTAGTTCATCTGACTCTAACTCACCTAATTGAGTTAACTGATTACCCGTACATTAAACTAATGCAGCAACTGCAATTCGAACTCCATAACTAATAGAATTACTCTGCATGCCTCATCAACAGTCCTCAACTCGAAATACATGAGCTAACTGAGTTTATGACACTCAGTTAGCTATTACAAGTGATCATGAGATAATATTACATTTTATTGTCCAATTTAATTAAGGGAAAATTAAATTAGACACTGCACCAATTTAATTAATTAAATTGGCCTTCACACTAGTGTATCGCTAGGACCTGTTGGTCCCACGCTAGTGTGTGTGCTGTAGTTTTTTGTTGGACTTCAACACTCCCTCTCAACAAGAAAGGGATTATCTGCCACCCCAATCCTACCTGTATGGTATTCGAATTTTCTCCTGGCGAACACCTTTGTCAAAATATCTGCATCATGATCTTCCATCGGAATGTACTGAAGTAACATAAAGTGTCTCTGAACACAATCTATGAGATGGTGGTACTGGATGTCTATGTGTTTGGACCTATCATGGAATACTAGATTAACCAAGAGTTTAATGCAACTCTGGTTATCGCAATGTATCACAGTCGGATCCATCTGAGAACGAAACAAACCAACCAAGATATTTCTCATCCATATGGCCTCACATGTAGCTTGACATTCTACCATGTACTCTAACTCGGTTGAACTGAGTGCCATAGATCGCTGCTTCCTCCTGTACCAAGAAACTGTTGTCGATCCTATGCTGAAGATCCCTTCTGATGTGCTCTTTCTGTTTGATGGATTGCCTGCCCAATCTGCATCCGTGAAGCCTTGAAGCTTCACTCCCTCTGTCTGTCTGTACCATAATCCATACTCTGTAGTGCCCCTGATATATCTTAAGACATGCTTCCCCGCCTACCAAAAGAGCTTGGTTGGCTTAACCATAGCTTGAATCAGATGGTTAACTGCATAGAAAATGTTTGGTCTGGTGTTCACCAAGTACATCAATGAACCCACTAGCTGCCTGTAGACAGTAGCGTCAACTACTTCTCTTGAAATAGCATCCTTTTTCCTCCAATTTCTTGGAAGAGGAGTATCCATGGGTTTACAGCTCTCTATGTGAAACTTACCCAGAATCTCTTTGGCATACTTTCCTTGAGAAAAAAAAATTTCACCATCCCACTGCCATACTTCCAAACCAAGGAAATGGTGAAGGAGTCCCATGTATTTCATTTCAAACTCCCTTGCAATATTCTCCTTGCATGAATTTATCAGCTGCTAATCACTTGTCAAAATTAGATCATCAACATAAAGTACGATAATCAAGAGCTTACCATGAACTACAATCTGGTACAGGTTTGCCTCCGCTTCACTTTTGATGAAGCCCAACCTGGTGAAATAACTGTCAATCCGAGTGTACCAGGAACGAGGTGCTTGCTTTAGCCCATACATCTCTCTCTTGAGTCGACACACATGTGACTCACTGTCAAATATTTTGAAACCTTCTGGCTGCTCTATGTACACTTCCTCCTCAATAACTCCATTGTAAAACACAGTTTTCACATCCATCTAATGAATGCGCCACCCCATCTGCGTTGAGAGTGCAAGGATAGATCTAATGGAAGAGTACCTCGCGAATGGTGTGAAAGTATCCTCATAGTCAATCCCCTCAACTTGTGAGAATCCCCAGGCCACAAATATTGCCTTGTAATTCTCCACACTCCCATCCGCTGCTTGCTTCACCTTATAGATCCAACCACTAATTTTTCGGCCGGTCTTGGGACAACCTCCCATGCATTGTTCTTGACGATGGAGTCATACTCCTCTAATGATATCTTCAATCCAAATTGGTTGTTGCACTACTTCCTCAAAGGAAGATGGTTATGTTATAATACACTTTCTCATAAGAGCCATGTATCCAGTAAACTTGTCTGGAGACTGTCTCTGTCTGCGTAGAGAAGTAGGGGATCTTACATTCTCTACTGCATCAAGTCTCAATCTATCGGCTTCCATGGTGTGAATTCTACCATTTCTGGTGGATGGGTCTGCATGAGTGTTTTCTGCCAATCCATGATCCTCTGCATGTGGCTGCTCCACATCTTGAGTTTCAGTCTTTGGAACCAAGAGTTCCTCCTCTGCATGCAAATCTAGCTCCCTCTCAAGGGACAATTGCATGGCTTTCTCCTCATCAAATTTTATATCCCGTCTCACAATAGTCATCCTGCTGCTTGGTAAATACACCCAATAGTTGTGGGGAGTATCAGTGTACCCCAAAAATATCCCAATCTCAATTTTTGGTTTGAGTTTCGTCCTGGCGTCTTTGGTTGCATGCACATAAACAGATGAGCCAAAAATCTTAAAGTGTGAAACATCAGGTTTCTTACAAGTAAAAGCCTCTTCTGGTGTACTCATGCCAAGTATCTGATGAGGACAACGCTTTTTCACACATATTGCTGTGTTGCATGCCTCCACCCACAGATGCAACGGTAGGCCCTAATCATGCAACATTGCTCATGCTACACCCACAATTATTTTGTTCTTTCTTTCTTCGACCCCATTCTGTTATGGGTTATGAGGCGCAATCAACTCTCTCTGAATTCCTTCTTTGCAGCATAAGTTCTTGAATTCATTGGAGATGTACTCACCACCATTGTCGCTCCTAAGAGCCTTCACATGATTCCCTGTGTCTTTCTCCACCAGTGCTTTGAACTCAAGAAATTTTGAGAACGTCTGATCTTTCTTCTGCATGAAGTAGATCTAACACTTTCTAGAAAATTCATCAACAAATATCATATAGTACTTATGCTTTGCTGTCGAAGCAGTAGAGAATGGTCCACACACGTCTGAGTGAACTCTCTCAAGGATTTCTGAAGCTCGGTTCTCCTTCTCGTGAAAATTTGCCTTTGCATAATTCCCCATAGTACATCCCTTGCATGTGTCTGACTGCACAGGAGTTTCCTTGGGAAGACCCATAGAAATCTGTTGCATGGCCTTCAAGGCTCTGTGGTGTAGATGGCCCAATCTCCTATGCCATAACTCACCCTCATCCTGGCTCACCACTTTGTCTGCCTTACCCATCAATGTTGCACAACCATCTACATCAATTTTATAGAGATTCTTGACACGAATCCCAATCTTCTTGGCTTGTCTTGTTTCTTTGTGTTGAAGGAAAGCTTTTCCTTCACTGAAAACAACATCATAGCCTTTATCCTCCAACATTGCGACTGAGACCAAATTTTTCTTCAGGCCTGGTACATGCATTACATATTTTAATTGAAAGGGTTTACCTGACTATCTATGGAAGGTAATTGTACCAATCCTGGTAGCACTGTACCACTCATAATCACCCATTTCGATATGCGTATGGAGGTCCTTCTCCTACAAGCTACTAAAACGTTCTTTGTCTCCCGTCATGTGAAAGGATGCACCACTATCCAAGTACCACACCGATCCCATTTCACTTGACACCATGCATGCAATGAGCGAGAAGTCAAGCTCAAATTGCGAGGCCAAAGCCTCACCAACTAGAGATCCTGAAGCCTTCTTGTTCTTCTTCTTTTGTGGACAATTAGTGGCATAATTTCCATGCTCGTGATAGTGAAAACAATTCACTCTGGACATGTCGCGCTTCTTTCCATATTTGTTGGACTCATATTTGGAATGGAATTTCTTTCCTTTCCCCTTATTCACCTTGGCAGCCAAAGCAAAATCTTCTTCATCATCATTCTTAGATGAAGATCCATCCCTGGTATTCTGCTTGAATCCTTCTTGCACCAAATCCGATCAAAGTCATTCCCAACATGGTAGCTTTTCCCTTCCATTTACAGAGTCCTGATAACTATGCCAACTCTTGGGAAGTCCTAGAAGAGCTAGGGTCACCAAGTCATCATCTGTGACAGTAATTCTGACGCTCCCAAGCTCATCCTGACATTTGACAATATTTGTTAAATATTTCAGAATGGTGTCGCCTTTCTCCATTTTGATTTTCCTGAGCTTGTCCTTCAGTGCCAATTTTCTATGATCACCGCGGCTCTGAAACAAATCTATCAAAGCTTTCCACATTGCATATGGTGTCACTTTTCCATGGAGACTTGAGACAATGTGGTCTCATACTCCCTCCAGTAATATCATCCTCACCTTTGCAACCTTCTTTTGCCATGCATCAATATTTCCAACATCTACTACAACGGGTTTGGGAACATCATTATCAATGAATTCTTTCAATCCATTGTCCTCCAGTACTACCTCCATCCTGTCTTTCCACACAATATAGTTAGAGATGGCTTCGATTGCATACTCCAATCTCAAGCCATTGAAAGCCATTTCGATCCTGATTCGCCTGCCGCACCAAGAATACTTTTGCAAATTCAAATTCTATTCAGTCACAAGCTCAACTTCTCCTCCACTATAGTGATTTCCTGTGCTCTGATACTATGTAGAAATTATACAAACATATGTATATCAATGGATTCAATCTGATCTAACAATGTACTAAAGCTAGATATTGAATCCTTCTACAAATCAATTGCAAAAATTAAACACAATCACCAATCATATTAAGCAAACAAAGAATCAAATCAAACCAAAACACGGATAATTTCCCGAGGAAAACTTGTTGCTCAAAACCCCTCTATCTTCTGTTGCATATTCACCATGGAATCATGAAACAATTACAATGTACTCTTCTCACAAGAGTCTCCTGTACTCTCACAACTATCTCACACTTCCTTGGACAAAACTGACCAACACTTAGCCAATTCTCAACCTCTAAACAACTTGCCTTTCTTGCGCAATTCTTGATGAATGAAATCCCTATTATTTAGGAATTTTGGCCTTCCAAAACTGCGTAAGGATCACGGGTAATCCAATGGGTGTCTGGTTTCATGTGGGCAACCTACTAATCACACAACTGATAGTTAACATCCCTTTAACCTTTGTCTCAACTGGGTCTCCACTGGAACTGACATGCATGTAGCTATAAATAGTAAATCATCAGTTGAAGGAAGATCACTGATTTTGAATTAAATAATATTAATTCACTTGATCTCTCACTAGTGCAACAAACAGTTACAACTATTTCAACTGACTCTAACTCACCTAACTGAGTTAACTTACTACTCATGCATTAAACTAATGCACCAACTGCAATTCGAACTCCATAACTAATATAATTACTCTGCATGCCTCACCAACCACCCTCAACTCAAAATACATGAGCTAGATGATTTTATCACACTCATTTAACTATTACAAGTGATCATGAGATAATATTACATTTTATTGTCCAATTTAATTAAGGGGAAATTAAATTAGAAACTGCACCAATTTAATTAATTAAATTGGCCTTCACACTAATGTATCACTAGGACATGTTGGTCCCACACTAGTGTGTGTGTTGCAATTCCTTGTTGGACTTCAACAATTCCTTGGTTCATTATACAATAGAGATAGAGGGGTTTGAGCAAAAAGCTTTCCCTAGGAAAAATATTTGTGTTGTGGATTGATTTGCTTCTTTCTTTACTTGGTGTGATTGTGCGATCATGTTTAATTTCGCTAAATATAGTGCCAATTTTCCTAAGTCTCCAATTTAAAGATCAACTAAAACTATACTTTCTAGGGTTCTTAATAAATATCTACATGAATTAAAAAGACCACATAAAGGTAATGGGTAGTGTAATCCCTTTTACCATACCAACTAATTTTTAATGGAATGGGAGGCTAGTGAGGGCATGATATATTGGTGAATATGGTGTATCTTTCCCCAACAATGTTCAACATTTGCAGAGTAAATTTGAAATGTTATTAAATAATTGATGACAAGATGAAGATGTGGGGTCTATGCATGAAGTTGGGTTACACTTGTTGAAGAATGTAACTAGTGTCGATCTTCATAATTGTATTTGAGTCATAATGAAATGTATTTTTTAAAAGAAAGAAAATAAACATTTATTTATAAAATAAAAATTATTTATTAGCATCAGTTTCATGATTTATTATTTTAGTTTTAAGGCAAAATCTCCATTATATGCTTCTAGGGTTTATGTCAAGAATCCTTGTCCATGTCATCATGTAATAGACCCTTCTTGGGCCTTGTTTATCAAGAAAAGAATTCATTTTGATGTAAATAAAGTCAAATAAGCCACCTCCACCAATAATTGGGAGCCATAATCCATTATATAAAGGAAAAAACTCGATCTCATTTGGAAAAAAAATACAAGAAAGTCTGATCTGCAGTAGCTGGAGAAGAAAAAGGAAAGCGAAATACCTAAGGAGAAGGAGAAAACCCTAGCAAAGAAGAAGGATATTTTTCAAGAAAAATGAAGTCAAATTTCTCTCTCTATTCTGCCACATGTGCGAATTTTTGGGTTGTTGCTGGAGGGACAAAATTTCATATTTGCAGTAGGGTAAAAATTTTGGAAGTTGGGGGGTGAAATCTTGCGTTGTAGCTAGGTTGAAGCTGGTTGAAAATAAGATACTACTGAAGTTTTCACAATAATCTTGGAAGGCTGACTTGGTGGAGTGAGGAAGGTATCTTTGTCTAGTCAAAGGTCTTGGTTTGTCTCAATTTGATTTGAATATACTAGTGGAAGAGTTTGACTGGGTTTTCCCCTTCATAGAGGATTTAGCCTTGGTTTAATGCCTACTTATGGTGTCATTGATCTTCATGTTTTTTATTTGATGATTGCTTTATGAGAAGAAAATAAAGAAAAACATAAAGAAATCTAATAAGAATATAAGAATATCACAAGTAATTGTGAACATAAGAAAATATATTTTCCTTTCTGATTTTCTAACATGGTATCAGAGCTAGGGTAAAAGAAGAGAAAAAGGCGGCTTGAATATCTATCAATAGAAGAAAGGTTTCAAGACAAGATCGTAAGAAGAAGGGTTATTGAAGGGAAGAATCTACATCTATAAAATCTATTGCAACTTTAATGAAGACAAATAATGAGCTAGAAGGAGTCACCAACTATAGAGAATGGAAGAAAAGGATGGATCTCATACTTGCAAAACACGAAGTATTAGAATTTGTTAAAGGAAAGTTGAAGGAATCCACAAATGATGCAAGAAAAGAAAAATAAAAGGAGACAACCATCATGGTTATGAATCTAATTGTAGATGGAATAAAATACGACCTAATCCCCTATATATCAAATATAGACACTGGAAAAGAGATATATGATGCTCTTTCTAAACTATTCACCATAAAAAACATTAGACAAATTTCTAGTCTCAAGAATGAACTAAGAACAATGAATATGACAAAAGATGATATTGTATCTTCATATTTTGGAGGATCACCCGAATCAGAGATGAGCTTCAAGCCATTTATGAGATCATTCTAGACAAAGAAATTGTGATTACTTCTCTACTAGGTCCACCAAAATCGTGGAGCTCCTTTGCATCAGGCATTATCAGTTGGAAATAAACACCATCCTTTGAAGAAATGTGGAATTCATGCAGCAAAGAAGAATCTCGCATCTCATTAGGAATAATAAGAATGAAGAAGACAAGGACAACAATTCAAATGTGTATTATTCTCACTACAAGAAGAAGGGAGGAAACAAGAAGTTTAAGGGACCAAACAATAAAATTGACCTATCTAAAGTAGAATGTTATCATTGTCATAAAATGGGACATTATAAGAATAATGTACATAAAATCCTAAGAACAAAATAATAAAAGAGAAAGGGGACATGCAACAATGGTTGATGAAGCTCCACCCAAGAAGAACAAGACCGAAGAATTTGAAGTCAAAAAATTATTTTATTAAGTCTTTCCTTTCAGACCCTTCTAAATTACTGTTTTAAGTTTTTTAAAGTTTTTCTTTTATGTTTTGATCTAATATGTCTTGTTATAAGTTCTTGAATTGTTTTGATAAGTTTTAGGTATCCCTCTGAAATATTGGATTAAGAGAGAGGGAGTCTTCACCATTTTACCAAAAGATAAGTATATTTTTCTTTGTTTATTCTTTCATGATTTATTTCCTCCACACTTATATGTTTGTTTTATTGCATGCTCGTAATCTTTTCTTTGTATTTTCCTTGGTAGGAAAGCTTGCATGAATACAAAAGGACTATGGAAACTTCAAAGAAAGACTTGAATCCTAAAAGAAACTCTGTAGCAAATGAACCCTTCAGAAAACATGATATTCTGTAAGGTTTTTTAAAGAACAACTCAAGGTATGATTGATTTTATTTGTTGCATATCTTCTTCAAATAAGAAGGTGTGCTTATTCTTCATTTGGAATTTGCCTTATATTACTAACTCTCTCATGTCTATGGTTTTGAATCATATAGATTCTTGTTAGGAAAATTAATCTTTAGATTGAATATACCCTTATCCTACTATCTCTTATTGACTTGGTGAAACCCTAACCTTTAAGGTGCACTATAAAACCTTAGCCTTTCAATGCTTAGAGAATTCTAATGATAAAACCCTAATCTTCTTAGGGTTTATTGATAAAGTTTAAATCTCTTGTCGAAATACTATGTTTAGGGTTTTGGTAATGTTATGGTAAAAAATTAACCTTTTAGGTTTTTTATTGATGTCTAAAGACCCTATTTTTCTTAGGGTTTGGTAAATTATGATTTATGAAAAAAATCCTTGTAACAGTCAACATAAAACCCTAGAAATGGATCTTTAAGTGTATGTGCTTTCGTATAATTGAAACCCTAGCCTGGTCAAAATTTGTTGTATATCTAATTTTGGAATTTGATGTTTTTATCTAGGGTTTACAATAAAACCCTAGTATGAGATTGATATAAGTTTATAGGAAATAATAATGGAACCCTAGAGATTAAATGATAGTATGCTAACTTGATTGTTGATATTCATGATTCAGTCTTATTAATGAAATCTAAGGTTTGTAATAAAACCGTGGTAGAGATTGATATTATAAGGCATGATAATGAAACCCTAGAAGTATAATGTTTTCTATTATTGATATGATTTAGTGTTGATGATGAAATCTGGGATTTGTGACGAAACCATAGTAAATATTGTTGCAATAATTCTAATGGATGAAACTCTTGATTGATTATAAAACCTAACTAGGTTTAGGTCTTGAATGTATAAAATATGATTTATTATGCTCCTATTATAATGAAATGCTAACCCTATATTGATAAAGTTAACTTCATGCTCTTGTACATATAT
This sequence comes from Pinus albicaulis, assembly GCA_034641835.2. Lineage (NCBI taxonomy): Eukaryota > Viridiplantae > Streptophyta > Pinopsida > Pinales > Pinaceae > Pinus > Pinus albicaulis. The sequence continues at coordinate 618,778,287 of CM076575.1, read as the reverse complement.
ATTTGTGCTTGGTTGTACTTGTTGTTGAAGGTTTATAGGTACATGGTCTTCAAGGTGATGAATATGCTTACCTCATATTTCATGATAATTTGATGATGATGTTGAGTATTATGGAAAGAGGAGTTGTGAGAACCTCGATGAAATTAAAGTTCGATAGATGAACTTGTTTCCATGTGAAGGAATGAGGAAGTTTTGGAAGGTATAAATTTTTCGATGAATTGTTGATGAAAAAAGGAATAGCCTATGCGACTGGAAGAATAAGATAGTTGATGGACTTGTCCCATAGTTACTTGGATAAAGGAAAGTGTATATCTCCCTAGTTGAGATGGAGCTTGAAGAGAAGCAAACAAATTGATGAAAATGCCATGAAGATGTTTGAAATCGAAGAATGACTAAAAAAATATTGATGGTTATTCATGGTTGATAAAGTTATTTTTGGAAGAATTGTTGAGGCTGAGTTTGGTGTTGCTGGAAAAGTTGAATAAGTAAAGCTTCCGACTATATGTGTTTGATGATGACCTAAGAAACATAAATATATTTGAATATGCCAGAGGTTTGTGTTAATCCCTCTATAAAAGGGTTGAACATTTTTTAAGCATGTTAGAACTGATGGACATATCTACTTTAGTTTATAGGTAGAGATGAAGCTTCTTGGGGCGATAAGATGCTTGGGAGGACATCTTCCCTACCTGTGATGATGTCTATATCTTGAAGTAGGGATGGTGGCATTGGTCTTGGACATCCGACCTTGCATACACACCTAGATCCCTAGGTTGGTGTTAGAGCTAAATCCTGATGGTACCTAGAGTGGCTAAAACTTGGAACACACCTTAGTCCCATCCGATGAGATACCTTGGTCAAGTATCTAATATGTATCACTGCGTGTGTTGTGACTCTTCATAGAGCACATAATTTTGAGATCTCCCATGTAATTATGAATACCTACCTATTTAAGAGGGAGTGTTGAAGAATGCAACTAGTGTCGGTCTTCATAATTATATTTGAGTCATAATGAAATGTATTTGTCAAAAGAAAGAAAATAAAAAATTATTTGTAAAATAAAAATGATTTATTAGCATGGGTTTCATGCTTTATTATTTTATTTCTAGGTCAAAGGCTCCATTGTAGGCTTCTAGGGTTTATGTCAAGAGTTCTTATCCATGTCATCATGTAATATACCCTTGATGGGATTTGTTTATCAAGAAAAAAATTATTTTGATCTAAATAAATTCAAATAAGCCTCCTACACCAAGTTGGCCTCAAGTAAGACAAGTCGACCTAATTGGGACCCAAAATCCACTATATAAAGGCAACAACTCGACCTCAATTGGAAAAATAGATAAGCAAGTTCGATCTGTAGTAGCTAGCGAAGAAGAGGGAGACACTTGTCAAGAAAGAGGAAGTTTAATTTCTCTCTTCTGCCACACGTGCGTGTTTTTGTGTTGTTGTTGGAGGGCCAAAATTTGAAATTTGCAGTAGCTCTGAAATTCAGTGTTGTAACTGGGTTGAAGCTGTGTTTGGACCTGTGTCAGTTCTAATATCTTGTTCGCCCTCTTAGCACCAGAAGGAAAACTCACCCGATTCTGCTTCCCATATACACAATGCTCACAGAAATCGAAATCCAAAGAGCAATTAGACATACCTTCTACCATACCATTTCTATGCAGTATCCGAAGGCCCTTCTCTCCAATATGTCCAAGCCTTTGATGCCATAACATGGTCTTTTCTCCAGAGACAGCTAGGCTTTCCGCTCCACTTTCAGAAACCACATAACTATTACACCCATCAATAACAATGCTACCTTGTAGCTTGTACAGAGTTCCAGTCCGAACTCCCCACATTAATACCAGTGCTCCCCGAACCATCTTGCAGGCATCTTTCTCGAACACTGTTTTTACACCTGCATCATCCATCTTGCTTACAGAAATCAGATTTCTGGCCAATGCAGGAATATGCAGAACATCAGGAAGTGTTCTAATCCTTCCACCTTGCAGCTTCAGCTTGACCTTTCCACGTCCGACGATTCTGGCCTTCCTATCATCCCCTAGGAAGACATCACCATCATATTTCTCATACTCGCAGAACCATTCCCTATGGGGAGTGAAGTGAAAGGATGCACCTGAGTCAATCAACCATGACTCATGATCTACATGTGTATTTGAAGAAGAAGCCAAACACACATCCCCACCTTCATCCGAGGTGGTTTTTGCCTCTGCAGAAGGAGCATCATCAGATCCCTTTCCTTTCTCAGGAGCTTTAGATCTGCACTCCTTTTTGTAGTGCCCTTCCTTTCCACATTTCCAGCATACCTTTACAAAATTTCCAGGAGATTTAGATCTCCCTCTAGATTTGGATCTCCCACTCGAAACCTTATTCTTGTTTCTGTTTTGGGACCTTCCTCGTACAGATAAGACATATCCATTGTCCTCTTTCTCCATTGAGAAACCCTCCATGGAATCAATCAATCAGATATTTCCTATTTCCTAGCAACATCATTCTCCCTATGGCGAGATATGCAAAAGGCTGCATTGATTTCTCCCCCTTGGCTACAAAAGCGTCCCTCTGAAGCCAAATATGGCTCTGATACCAAATGAAGAAACATTTACTGGAGAATATAAATAATTACCGAGAGGAATAATTAAACATAACCAACAAAAAATCATAAACATAAATACATATGTTTAACCGGGAAAAACCCCAAACTCCAGTGAAAACCCATCCTAATGAAATTTCATTAGCCTTGGCCAAAACCCTGGCCAATCTAGCCAAATGAGCCTCCACCGCTCACATCCAGGCCTTACATTACAATGAAGTCCTCCAAGCCTTTTATAGGCTCCATTACATGCAATACCGTGAGCTTAAAACCATGGGTGCACAATACCATGTGCCCCAAAACCATCACTATTTAACTCGGTCAAACTTGTCTATAATCGCAAGTCAATTTACCTAACAGACAAGAAGAGACTACTGAAGTTTGAACACTCATCTTGGAAGGCTGACTTGGTGGAGTGAGGAAGGTCTTTTGGTCTAGTCAAAGGTCTTGGTTTGTCTCAATTTTATTTTAATCTACTAGTGGAAGAGTTTGACTAGATTTTCCCCTTCACAGGGGTTTTAGCGCTGGATGAGTGCCTACTTATGGTGTCATTGATATTCATGCTTTTTATTTGATTATTGCTTGATGAGAAGAATATAAAGAAGAACATAAATAAAGCTATTAAGAATATAAGAATATCAAAAGTAATTGTCAACATAAGAAAATATTTCTTCCTTTCTAATTTTCTAACAACTCATTTTGGCAAGCAAGGGCACATTTTGGGTGAAAAAAAAACACCTTGATCGAGCCATTTTAAGTGCTCGATTTAGAAATATTTGAGCCTTTGATTGATTTGTTTGAGGGCTTAAATACAGCTCGATCAAGCATTTAAACAAAACCTAGATCAAGTGTTTAAACAAAACCTAGGTTATCTAGGAGCTCAATTGAGAAATAGGCTCGATCAAGCAATGTTTTTGAAATTTCTTGCCAATACAACCTAGGAATGGAATTAAAAAAAGTGGTTTGATCGAGCCTTAAAGCTAGAACAACCCTTTATTTAACCATGTTAAGGGCTCAATTGAGGGTTTATTAAACCCTCGATCGAGTTGTTTGAAATTTTATCTCAAACGCTTGATCAAGTTGTTGAGGGCCTAAAAAAGAGATTTTTATCTCGCCTTCTGCAAATTTCTCTCCAACACCATTTTCTACCCTGACATATTTAGGGCAAAATTTGTCCTTAAGTGGTGGAGTTTATCATGTTGGATTTGTGAAAGAATCCACTATCCAATGGCATATGATTTTGACACTCTCAAATTCATATGATATTTTTCATCTAATTTCTTTTAAATGTATTGTTTGAATTTTTTTGGACAATTTTAAAGGGGTTGAATAAAAAATCAATAATATAAAACATACACAATGAAAAAATTTCAAAAAATACCAATATCTTTGTTTATAGTCTTGTTCAAAAGGTACTCTTGTTTTTTCAATTTATTCATATTACGCAAACATATATGTCTGCAAAATGCAATTGAAATATTACTTCACCTACTTCGAAAAATAATAACAAATATAATTTTACATTTTTTTTTATATGAAAAACTTAGTTCTCTCAGTGTAGATCATATATATATATATATATATATATATATATATATATATATATATATATATCTGTGTGTGTGTGTGTTATTTAAAAGTACACATTTTATACTAAGTTATGCTATGTGAACACACATAAATACCTCTTAAGATGTGCGAAAATTTGCAAGGACGAGCATTTCATTTAATGGAAAATTGACAGATTATATGACACTATTTTTTTTTGAAAAAAAAATATCATTAATACAACAACATAATTCTCCATAAATTGTCTTTTTAGTCTGAATCAAAATTCACAACGCTTATATGAATTTTGAGAGATTCAATTCGATAAAAGAGAAATTTTGAAATTTCATCCCCACATTTGGCCCAAAACTGTAACCCGTCTTCATGCACTCACCTCATGTTCATCCCAAAATTCCCTATTTTATATCATGATTATGGAATTCATATAAAGCATTCAAAATTCCTCATTGAGATATTTGTCACTACATCAAAACCACATTCAAGTACTTGTAAACTTATTGAAAATGTTACATTCTATTCTTAATCAATGTATTACTTTCCAATTGGAAAAAGAACACTTACCAAGTTACCATAGTCCCAATATCCTCCTATTGCAATAGGATCATAGACATCAATAAATATATAAGAAATATTATCTTATCTACACATTGGTACAAATATTGGATGCTTGAGATTTGAAGGCATTGCGCTCTGTGTTATCACAAGGATGAAACTAGTCAAATAGACCCATGATATATATTATCTAATCAGAATTATTCAAGAAACTCTCATATTTAAATTTGACTAAATATTCAAATATCTGTTGGTGCTCGTCTTGAATGGGTCTACTTCTATCTTAGACTAAACTATTGAATATTAGAGCAACAAAATATGCTCAAGTTTTGATTTGCAATTTGGAGCTCAATGGTTTTAGCCATAAAATATAAACAAAAACTTGATTACCAATTGTCCAAGGTTCATTATATTTTTATAGGTTTTGTTGCAATGTGTCTTAGAATTCAAATGGTTCCATGCTAAAAACAGTAAGTCACTACAAGGTGGATGTAACATAACAAAGGGAAAAGTCGGGATAAATTAGGCTTAAAGAATGAGGGAAGAAAGCAATGGAAGGCTCACTTTGACAATATGAAACTATAGTCCAAATACATAGCCTTTAGCACCTTTTCTACTTATGTAAACAAGGATTAAAACTAAAGAGAGGACCAAGGTTTGTATGATCCTCACTAGGTGAAATATTATCGTTCAAGTGAGGTATATACTATGTTGAAATGTTTCCATATGTGTGGAATGGTGTTATTTCTAGTTGATATGTTAAAATTCAAAAAGGTATAGTTAGTAGTATAATTATTAAATCCAACCAGAAATACATAACTTTATGGGGAATTAGCCCTAATAGCACCATCATTTGGATTACCTTTTTCAAATATAGGAAACTTATTAAGGGTATAGTGTTCAATATGAATGATAGTTAAATGTAATATTTCATAGATCATATAATGTTTAATATTGAACATAAAAGCATAAATAAAGCCAGCGAGTATGTACAAATTTATACAACACAATGAATTCACGATTGCAAACGTTGCAATTTCAAATTTTAACTTGACCATGTTTAAGATATGCCATTTTTCTTTAGCGTGCTTAGTAATAAACCCCCAAAAAATGTATAGGACACAATACATACTATTCCATCAACGAAATTTATCAAGTGGAGTTGAGATTCAACAATTAAGAGGGGATCGACACAAAGCAAGTAAATACTAAATGTGAGTCAATTGTTTTCAAAGGATTGGGTTGACAAGTTTGGAAAATAAACTATTGGCTAAAAACAACTTCATTACCCCCACAAACTATGATAAAGGTTATTGTTATGCTTATGGATAGTTAAAGGGCAAAAAAAATTGAAATCAAAGTGCCCCACTTCTCATGTACACCATTAAACAATTTTATATCAGGTCAAAATTCATCTTTCTATTCGATTTGGTGGGTGCAAAGGTCAAATAAGACTTTCAAGTGATGAAACAAGATTTATTAATAAATTCATTTCAATAAGAAATATAAAGCATGTATTTCTTACTAAAAAATATCTGGCAACATCCACATATCCATTATATAATTTTACCATAAAAAAATCCATGTGATCTAATAAGAAGCCATAGATTGTACAATTTTTAAATATATGCTTAAAAATAGATGATTTTCCATGTCTCCTATTATTCAATAGGATGAAATCAATTTATCTCGTGTCTTGTGAGAACTCAAAATTGCAATATGAGAAAATCTTTGAAAAAAATTCATATTGTGAGAACTCAAAATTGCAATATGAGAAAACCTTTCAAAGCAAAGAAAAGAAGAAAAAGAAAAAGTGCATTCAAAAAGTTTTTAGTGACTCACCAAGAGAGAATGACATTCTATGTTAAAACATAACTTGTATTTAAGTATGTGAAATTAATTGAGGCCATTGACCTTCTTTATTTTTCAAATTAAAATAAAAGGGAAAATCTAGCTTGGTCACATCTATTACTTTGTCCAAAATTCAAAGTTCTTGGTCAATTTAAATAACTATAAATTAGGATGTAACAATTTCCTACTTTAAATAAGAAAAATAGTCTATACAAGTCAATGGGTGAAATTAATCCAACTAATTGTTGATATTTAAAGGAGGACTAACTTTGCTTAATGGCACTTATATCATGGTGATATACAAAGGACATGCCTACTCAATTTTTTTGGTAAAATAAGAAAAATGATATTTTTTTGATGTATATCTTCTGAATTAATCACAACGGGAAATTTTGAGATTAATCCAGGAGAAATACATCAAAACATTATCAATCACAAAATCCTAGTCTCTTGAACTCAGAGAAAATTGATATTAATAAGAAAGATTACAACACCATAAATAATATTATTTAAAAATCCTAGTCTCTTGAACTCAGAGAAAATTGATATTAATAAGAAAGATTACAACACCATACATAATATTATTTAAAAAGTCTAAGCAATTTCAAGTAGTCAAAAAAAATTACCCAACTTTATCACATACATTATTATATGGAAATTCAAGAGGTGTTTCCATTCCAATTGGTTATTGAGAAACAAGGTAACATTCCCACTTATATTTAAACCTTGAGTTTCACTAACGAGAGTCCAAATAGTTTCTATAGAGGAAATGAAAAAATTAATTAAGTGAACTTATCACCTACCATATACTAAATCAAGAGTCCTTGAACTTAAAATTAATGTTCAATGACAAAAATATGGAATTTGTTGGATTACAATTGGATATTTGTAACAAGAAAAAGACCAAAATAGTAGTTAAATAACATAAAGAAAATGAATCCTTTAGTTAAACATATTACATTATGTAACTACCAATGGTTGTAACCATTCTGACTAGCTCTTAAGAAGAAGAAAAGAAGAAAATTAGCCTTTGTATGTCACAAGTATTGCTCTTAAAACTAAAAGTACCTGAACATTAAAAATTATTATGTAAAAGCACATCAAAAGTAGATAGTTATCTTTCACAACCATATGTAACAATATAATACAAATTAGCATGGTTTTACCATATCGACAAGTTCTCAAGACCATCCTTTATCAATCATAATTAATTGATCTTAAAATTTAAAGATCTCAAGTCATTCTAAAAAAATTGTGAAAGAAAATAGATGTACATATATCATTTTTTTTTGTGAAATTTAAGTGCATGGTTGTTCTAATCAACTTTCAAGAATAAAATGAATGAATATCAAATTGTTAATTATTCCATACTATATTTTAAGGGTATTTTCATTACAACTAATTGCAAAAATAAGGGGAAAATGATGTTTATCTTCATTAGTCGTGTGCATAATTAGAATTCAAAGGACTTGGCCATCCCAACTTGAGAAAAGAGAAAAAACTAAAGCAACCTCATTCAATTTATACTTCTCTTCAAATTCATAGGACTTGAATATCCCAATTAGTTTCCTGAAAATGCAATAAAATCATCATTATAGAAATTACGAAAGGTATAAATGTTCAAATCCAAGACAAATATAAAAGAATTTAATAATTTATCTCTGACACATTTATCTTTAAACTCCAAGGGCTCAAAAACTCCTATTAGTGACAACCATTAAAAAAATATAAAGAAATGCTCTTCTAAATCAAAAACCACACTTTATAATAATCCAATGAAGTAGTCAATCCTACCAATAAAGAAAACAACAGAAGAATTTTTTTACTTAATCACTAATACCACTATTAAACTTCAAAGAATCATTGCAACATGGATATGGAAAAGTGTAATTAAAAATATATTCTTATTAGAAACCAACATCGTTATTAAAAAATAAAAGAACCCGCCCATTCCTATTTAAGAAGGAAACAAAAGAAGGCCAACCATCTTAATCTCTGTAACAACCTCGGGTTGATTTTCCATGTAAATGGAAGGAAATTATAAATGAAAAATAAGACCAAGGTCATGGGACACACATTCCAAGCTAAATGGAGAGAAAAACATTAAAGTAGGCATCACTTGTGGTTAATTAATGACTATGGAAATTGACATTGGCATTGACAAAAGACAAAGGGAAATAAATGACAATTAATTCAAGAAATAAAGGAAAATAGGAGAAAAGGAAGACAAAGAGACAATAATGTGCATCCAAGGGCATTAAAGAGAAAATAAAGGAAAATGAAAGAAAAGAGGAAAAAGGAAAGGAAAAGAAAGAAGACATCAATGATAAAAAGACATCTGAGAAACAATTGACAAATTTCGATAAGTTTTCAGCGTTTGAAAATTTTAGTTTTTCTAAGGAAGAAATCAAACTCCAAGAGGAGAGAGAGAGCACCTGGACACAAGCAAGCAAGCAAGCAATAAATCGAGCAAGCAAAGGACAAACAAAGAAAAGAAAGGGAGCACAATGAGAAGACAAGAAGAAAAAATACAAGAATAATTTTCAAATAACAAGTTGCATGTGTGATTTCATTATTGGGATTTGAATGCATGGTGCATGCATTTGGTTTACATGATTAATTTTTTGTCATTGGCATGAGATTTTCCTAGATTGAGAGTGGTTACAACCTTTCCTTTGTCATTTCTTGGATAACCATGGTATGTTGGGATTCATTCTTGGTTGAGTTTAGAGTGCCGTAAAATTTTAGATCTAGGTGGGGTGTTCTCAGGAAAATCCTAAGGGTTGGGGGCGAAGATGGTTTTCTCTGTGAAGCCCTTGACAGGTGGGTGGAGACAGGAAAATTCCTCTGGGCATGGTCAATGAATTCTGAGGCATCTAAGCTTGTGTTGATTTGGTGATCTCTGGACTGGTTTAGGTGAGAGAATTGTGGCTTGAGGGTGGAAGTGAGGGGTGAGTCCATGTTGAGTTGTATTTGGTTTATCCCATGAGATCCCACATTCCTGCTTGGAATATAGCACAGGGGTGATTGGATGAAAGAAATATTTGGTTCAACCCAATCTATGATCGAGTGGCACGTGAAAGTCCCTGACTTGGTTGGTGTTTACATATCTTATTATGTGTTGATTCTTATTGAGATTAATGAACACTAGTTTTGATTTTTTGTATGAATTTATAACTGGTTTGTCATGTTTCTATTCTGGTTAAATTTTGGTTACATGTATGGTATATTTCTCATTATATGATGTGCTCTTGTTATTGATCCATTCAATGGTTTGATGGTCTCTTAGCTATCTTACATGAATGCATAAGCTAATGTGTGTTGTTGCAACTAGTAATAGAGGGAAACAAGAGTTCTTGATGATTCTTTTATGAACTTATAGAATCATTGAACGTATATGTATTCATGAGCTATATGTATTATGCCTACAAAGTGTTTGTATAAATGACTATTGGGTGTTTTGTAAGTTTGAGTATGGTTAGAGCTTGTAAATTGATTCTAGATGTTCTTATAGATGAATGATAGAGTTTCAAAAAGTTCTAGGCGAATTTGGGTAGTGGCTTGAAGTCTAGGCTAAAAATCCAGAACAGGGCTTCTAGTTGCACCCACAAAACTGGGACTCATTAGAGGAAATTTGAGCCTAAAAGTGCCCATGCAATTTTCATGTACTTTCCATTTCATAAAATGCAAACCAATCAAAATCCATTAAATTTAAAAAGAGGTACATGTAAATGTTTTAGAAGGAAAAGACAAAAAACTTCTTTTTTTAATTATATTTTTGGCTTATCTCCTTATAGGTTTACTCAAATCTCCAGTTTATACACTTGTTGGATGTAGAATTAAATTATGCATCCAAAGAGTACCAATTATGCATACTTTTTCCAAGACCACATTGATAAAAATTGCAAATACATCAAAAAACACACATTTTTAATGTATTTGCATTTTTTTTTTATCAATGTGGGTCTTCTAAAAAGTATGCATAATGGGTACTCATTGGATGCAGAATTTAATTTTGCATCCAACGAGTGTCTAGACTTGAAATTTGAGTAAATTTATAAGGAGATAATCCAAAAATACAATTAAAAAAAGTAGTTTTTTTCTTTTCCCTCCAAAATGCATCACTCGTATTTTATTATTTTTCCTTAGGATGCCACTTTTAGGCTGAAATTTCCTCTAATGATTTGCGGTTGTAGCTGCATGGAAGACACCTTGTGCATGTAGCTAGAGCCTTTTGACTGCATGCATAGCTTGGCATGTGTGCAGGTAGGTTGTAAAGTCAAGTAAAAAGAAAGTTCCAACTCAGGGAAGGATCACTAGTGGGTGTTGTCTGACATCCTGGTGATTAAATTCCCCTGGGAGGTTGCAATAAAGTTTAAAGATAGTAGGCCACATTTCCATAATTGAAACTTGGTTGTTGGGTCATGCATAGTAATTCTCAGCTCATGTTTACCCTGGAGAGCTTGTAAAAGCGGGTAAATTTGAGGTGGGGTGTTACAATCTCCTATATTGATCCAAAGTTCAAAGAGAAAAATTAACTCACCATGGGATACATGACTATACCTCCCTTAAAATCAGCCTATGGTATAATATATGATAAATTCTCATGTTCCATATTGTGATGCTTTGATTGCTTTAAACTTCTTAGACATAGGCAATATATTCTCTTAGTCAACCAACAATACATCTTAGACAATGGACATTATTTAAGGTCAATAAAATTTGTTAGAAACATAACAATACATAATAGTTTCTCTTAGTTAATCAACAATACATCTTAGACAATGGACATTATTTAAGGTCAATAAACTTTGTTAGAAACATTTTAATACATCATAAGCAATGGCCATTATTTAAGGTCAATAAACTTCGTTAGAAACATATTCTAAAGAAATAAATATAGGAAACATTACCCCCATTAATGACTATATCTTACATAGAAAGGATTTTAAGTTACTAGGATTTAGATGAATTTCATTGCTGAATTTTGATTATCATATGCACAATCTCCAAAATGTTCATTATGAACAATGTGCTTGTAATAGAATTTGCATTGGCATCCACATCCAACATGTAATTGTGTCTGTGTCTCTTTGTGAATTTCCAACTTAAAAAATCATATATTATTTTTCCAAATAGGTTTATGCAACTCATATTTGTTTTATCATTGTTTTAAGAAAAACATTAGAAAAATAAATGTATTCAACTCATATTTCAAGAAACATCATTGACTCATCCTCAAAGCTTGTAGTGTTAGAAGATCATGGCTACAATGCATATGAAAATGTGATCATTATATAGATATAGTTTGCTAATTTCAATTTGATTATATTATTATGTATTTAATAAAATATTACCAGTGCAACACGATTTTATGTTCTTATATACCTGAATTTATGAAATTTATAGTTATTATATTGTATATAATAGATTTTAAATTTAAATTTAGTTTAATATGAAAGTTAAATAGAATAGATTGTGAAATTATTAATGAAAAAATATGGATTATAATACATTGTCGATGAAAATATTAATTTGAAATGATTCTTACATGGTTAAATTCACAAAAAAAAATAGTTATGATTCACCATAGACTATTTACTTTTTTTTTTTATAATGCATATATAATATTTTAACTCAAATCTTAGAGTTTATACATTTTATAATGTTTGTTAGCTTGAAATTAGAATTTATTTCTTCAATTTTTATTTTTATTTATTTATTTTAGCATGTAAAATCTTGTCCACCTTAATTGCTATTAACTAGTAGTTGACATAATAAGATAAATAAATAAAAAATGTTAGGTCCCTATATTACTAGTATAGTCCCTTATTGTAGTTAGTGTAACCCCCTTATTGTTATTGTTGTACCCCTGTAACCCCAATATTGTTATTATTGTACCCTTACATTATTATTGTTAGGTTGGCTAGGATTATATTGTGACCCCATGGACTCCTATATATAGAAGGAGATTTTGGTCATTTGTATCATTCAAGAATTGTTCATTTATGTAATGTATTGGAGGTTTCTCCTTTGAAGTGGCTATTTCTAAGGCGTTGATCTTTCTTTTCTTCTATTTTTGGAGCTGGTTTCATAACATTTGGTATTAGAGCTTTGGATTCTAGGGTGCTCCAAACAGGTCATCGTGGAATTTTCGTTATAACTTTTTTTCTAAGAAGGTCCACAAGCTGAAATTTTTACAGAGCGAAGCCGAAATCTTGAGGAATGTCGTGTAAACATTTCAGATCTTGGTTCGCAATATTTTTCGAGATATGATCTGTGGAAGTTAGGGTTTTTTCAAGTTCCCAAATTTCACCTAAAACAGGTCATCGTGGAATTTGCGCTATAACTTTTTTTCTACGAAGGTTCAAAACCTGAAATTTTTACAGAGTGAAGCCGAAATCCTGAGGAACTTCATGTAAAAATTTCAGGCTTGGTTCACAATATTTTCGGAGATATGATATGTGGAAGTTAGTGTTTTTTTAGGCTCCCAAATTTCATCTCAAAGAGGTGACCATGGGAAAATCGTCATAAATCTCTCTCTGAGCATCGGATTGGAATTTTGTAAAAAGCGGCCACAAGTACACAGACTTTAGTTTTTTGTGTAGCACTTTCAGAGCCGAAGGAGGAAACAATGACACGTGGCATGTCGTACAAGTTTGCTCTACTAAACCAGTCCATAATTAGGTCATTGTGGGAGATTGGGCATAACTTTGCCTTGAAGAATCGAAATGAGCTCAGACTTGTGGCATTCGAAAGAAGATTCAGAGGGCTACTATAGGGCCAAATTTGAGATATTGAAGATCTAAAATCACGGAGATAATTCAGTTTCAATGTCGAGCTTCTCAAAATCAATAAAAATGTGTGTATTGTTTTTTTTTCGAATTGCCTAAGTCTTGTGTGAAAAAACAGTTTGAAGTGATTCCAAGGGCATATTGAAGCATAGATATCAGTATTTGGTTCTAAAATGGCACCTAAAAAGAATTCAACACCCATTAAGCCTTCAGAAGGCTATACTATGACTCATGAAGAGGAAGAAGTGCAACATGACATAGCAAAATTACAAGAGCAAGTGTACCAAATTTCGCTCTCGCAAAGAGCAACAAAAAATGAAATGGAAGTTTTGAAGAAAGGCGTGGAAGCTAAGATAGATGGTTTGAAGAATGGCATGGAAGCTAAGATTGATGAAAAAATGAAATACAACATGGAAGACATGAAGAATGATCTAAAAGTAGACATGGAAGGTTTGATGACAAGGTTAATATAAGAAATGATTCCAAATGGCGGAAATATAGTAGAGGAAACTCATGATGAGAACAAAAAAAATGTTAATCGTGATTTCATAAACTCTACTGTTGGATTGAAGAACCACCATATTCCAAAGATGGATATGAGGAAGTTTGATGGCAATGATCCTATAACATGGATACTATAGATGGAGCAATATTTTGATCTCAATAACGTGCAAAACACACAAAAGGTATGCATTGCAGCTTTACATTTAGAACAAAATGCCCAGTGATGCTCTACAGTGTCCCAGTGAAATCCCTGAAAAAAATGCCCAGTGATGCTCTACAGTGTCCCAGTGAAATCCCTGAAAAAAATGCCCAGTGATGCTCTACAGTGTCCCAGTGAATCTGCACTAGATGCTGCAATGGAAAGGCCAAAAACCCCACCTTCAGTGCTCAGCAAATTCTCAAAACTTAATCTCGAACTCCTCAAGCCAATCTGACCAAAACCCAAAAATGGTTTGGCCAAATCACAATCCTCCAAAATTGACCCCAGCCCTACGCTCTCCTAGTAGCTACTGAATACGCTGTCTACCTAATGATCAATGAACTATTCAACAACCCTCCAAATGTGCAACAAATAATCCCGCCTACACTTCCTCTATCTCCCTCAGCAGACAAAGCTCAAATGGTTGAGACCTTCCTCCACAACTAGGCTCAACTATCCTCCTCTGCGTTGGCCCAGAGACTGCCACGTTGCTCCAAAAATAGAATGTCAACCTTAGCCCTTGGAGGTTAGCCTATAGTTGAAAAGCTAATGAACCTAGGTTCGCCTATATCTCTCGTAAGCTAATGAACCTTGCAACCAACAACAAACACAAGAACCCAACTGCATCCTCCTGGACTATCATTGCGTCCTCGAGAAATACACACTGCTTAGGCAACCAAATGCAAAAGCTGAAAATATCACGGTGAAGCTCCCTTGCTAAACAGCAAGTGACCTGGCTAAATAGCTCGAGCAACTGAGATCAAAAGTAATAATCCAATAATGCATGTAAAAGTAATAAACCTTCGATCTTCTTCTGAAGTTGATGTGCAGTAAAACCCTTGAACTTAGCTTTTCCAGTAATTCGGCAAGTAAACCCTTAGGCTGGCAAGATCACCAGCTCTGATACAACTGCAATATCCCTTTCAGAATATTTTGCAGTTTTTTTATGGAAATTAATTCAATCATAAAATCACCAGAAGATTGCCATCTAAAATACCTTCAGAAATTTAAGCCATTAACATTATAAACAATTTGCATAATATCAACCACAATATTTACGACAAAAATGGAAATAGAATTTGCAACTGATTAATAGACAATATAAACATGCAGAAGATCTCAGCCTTATTTCATTAATAAAAATTGTTGGTACAAAAACTGGAGATGGCTAAAGTAATGGCCCCAAATAGATCTACAACAATGTCGCAAATGGCCTCCAAACAAACTGGAAATAACTGAAACCTGTGAATCCTGAGTGGATCCACCAAGGGAAGAGATGGGTGCTCGTCCACTCTCACTAAATCACCCAAGGGTTTCCATACTGGGGCTACTACTGAAGTAGAGAATCCAAGTTCTCAAACCTCTCACACAAACAATGATCCAATCCAAGATATCTCCAAATGAGCTCCGATTCTCCTTTTATAGATTCGATGGATAGATCTCCAAGCCTTTAGAAGCATCTTATTTTATTATTATTCTAGAAGATCCTCCATTGACTTTATCAAAGTGACCTTTAATTTAATTTTATTTCACTTAAGTCACTTTTTGCCCTTTTCCTCCAATTAATTATTTTTTCTTTAATTAAATGACTAATTAAAGCCATTTTTAATTAAGGAAAATGGCAAATCGCCCACCATACTCTCACCGATCATTATAAGTCCCTACTCAACATCCCATCCTGAATATCTTCTCATATCGGTTCGAACGAGCTATTACACTGAGGTGTTCCATCAAATAATCTTCTCGGAATACCACCTCGAGCATAATTAATTAATTTAGGCTCCATAATAATGCTAAATTTGAAAGTGGTTGAAATGCGATGGAACGAAAGACAAATTGTGCTGATGCTGAAATATGAGAAGCAAATGCCATCAGATCCCGTAAAACTCCTCAAAACTCCCTCAGAATTCCTAATAACATGAACTTGCACTAATGGCCTGGCCATCCCCTGTCCTGGAAATCCACCTTGGCTATACTATGGAGGAAAATAAAAATTGGAACATTACAGAAAGGCATTGAACATATATGCAATGTTTTAGGAGCTGAGCCTATGACATGTTATGAGTTGGAGGCGTTGTACTTGACATACCTGGGCAGTTTATCAAAGCTACTTCTAGAAGATTACAAATAGCCTATTCAGATATACTCAATTAGCCTATTTTAAGGATAAATTTTGCGATGGCATCCTTCAGATTTAGAAATAAAATGTATTCTAAACAGCTACAGAAAGCTCTAGACTGAAGATTGCACTGAACACCACAAAAATATAGATCAGGTCATGATACAGCCTACAACTACATCATCTTACCTTGTGACAAAGCATGGGAAAGGCATTGAACAAATACTTAATGTTTTAGGAGCTGAGCCTATGACATGTTATGAGTTGGACACATGTACTTGACATACCTGGGCAGTTTATCAAAGCTACTTCTAGAAAATTACAAATAGACATTAAGATCTACTTAATTAGCCTATTTATAGCCATTTTCACAGATAGATGAAAAGGGGGCCTGCTGTTATTTAAATCCCATTTCATTCGTACATGATAGCATGAGGTGCTGCCTCTTGTATCCTATTCTCAGTAGCAAGGGTTTGTTGTTTGAGAAATTATTTCCAGAATAATTAATACATACCTGTTGACAAGTGGTAAGGGGTATACATGCACCAGTTTAGACCTTGTTAAGCCCTTTAAACAGCCACCAAAATAAACGCAGTGCTAAGAGTATGAACCCAACAGCAAATAGTGTTTCTTTCTACTAGCAGATTTGAAGCCTAACCAAGGGCTGTATAAGGAATGCCCTAACGCCAATGATGACAAGTAGCATATAGAAAATGTGGGAATCAATCAAACATTCAATATTTGAATTGTGCTCCATCTAGGGATCTTTCCAATAAACATTTAAAGCATACAAGGCTTGGTAAAACACTCAATGCGATACGCCCTGCATCAAAGCAGTTTGCAATTGGTCCTTAAAATATTCAAAATACATATATCAAGTAGCTGGTTGCCTCGAGTAAAGCGCTCCAATACTTTGTTTTTATTACTTTTCAGGAGTTTTGCATTGGTGGGCTATCCTGAAGAACGTTCTGAGACTAAAAAAGTGGACTGCCGGAACGTAACCTCCATTTGACATAACATTCATTTTAAAGGAGTCATCCTCATGGATCAGATGTGGCAATTTGGGTGGTTAATGCCTGATTCAAGAGACGTAATTAGGCTACTTGAGCACCCAACATGTCCATTTAATTTGGTGGTATGGCCCATTTTTTAGGAGCATATCATGCCCCTTTTGAGGAGAACCTCACTTGTTGACATTATTGAACAGTAAGCAAAAAGCACTGCAAGAGAAATCTGGATAGAATCAAGGATAAAATCACAGGGTGCTCTAATTCATGGAGGGTTGTTGTAACAACCAAAGCACATCTTCCGAATGAGATCAACAATTCAGAGTTTGTTAGCTAAAGAGGAGGAGCGCCCTGGAATCAGGGAAACATTCAGCACATAATTAAAGGTCACTGAAGAGTTCAAGTGGAAGGAAATCTAGTTTTGAAGGAATTTCCTTGTGTTGTTATGCAACTTAATGTCCATAAATTATGCATCTAGATTCTAAACTGTCAAACATATTTTGTCAATTATCCTTGGCCGAAAATTGCATCTTAGCCATTTCATGCTTTTACTAGAAAAGTTGTTGATTAAATAGTGGATCTAGGAAAATAAATCATATTTTATTGTAAGAAGAATTGAGCTCAAACCTACATAAGAGCTCCCTCTCTGCATTTGTAAGGTGTGAGTGAAAGAGCTCCAAAGCTTTGGAGTAAAATTATCGAATATTTTTCTAAGCATTGAGGAATGGATGTTCAGACTTGTTCAAATGTGTTAAATATTCTTGGTACATATAAGTAGGTTTTTCGTTGCAAGTTTAGACTGTCAAGGTTTATTTGGGCAACATTACTGCGTTGGAAGAGGTAAGCCCTCTTTACTACAATGCTTTAAAGGCAGAGAACCTTCCTCTATTACTCCTTTCGAACAAAAGCAGAGTTCAATCCCTTAATGAACAGACATCTGGTAAAAAACCTCTCCCTGGGAGGAAGTTGTATATTTTAGAGATAAGCTAGACTTGTGGAGATTGCCTCTCTGCTTGAGAGGGAGCAGTGATCTTCTTAGATCATGTTATTCTTCCTGTCACACAGGCAGAATGGTCTTGTGAGCATCTTTTCGTGTCTTATGCTTTGACCTATATAGGGCTTAACATCCCTGAGTCAAGTACAGTGACCTTTATAGGAAAATGGTATTAAAATTTAGAGGCTACCTGATTGGATAGGAGCCTCCCGGCATCTAGCTCAGATTACATTTCAGAGAGATTTTTGTTACCATGCATGGGTATGTCAGTGCTCTAGTTCTGAAGTACTAGCTGATTGATTTATGTCTCTTTGGTAGACTATGTATGGATATTATGGTACCATGGTTATGAGACACTGATTGATGTCTTTTGGGGAGACCATGCATGGATGGTCGTTTGATGCTAGTGGTAATGAACTATTGTTGATGCTGATCTAAATCTTGAGCTTTCCTTAGAGAATATTTTTTCACCTTGCTAAGAGGGAGTGTTGAAATTGTAGCTATGGTCAGTCTTCATAAAATTATTTATTTTCACTGTATTTGACAAAAAAAAATTATTATTTTTATTTATAATTTCAAGTGGCTCCACAAGTGCTAAGCTGACTCTTCTACATGATCAAGTCGACTTGCCTAGAAACTCACATGATGACTAGTTGGCTTGCCTTGAAACTCTCTCATTTGGATCACATGATGGCTAGTTGGCTTGCCTAGAAACTCAATCATTTGAACACATGATGGCTATATATAGAGGTTAATTTTCTCTCCTTGGGATGTAATTCTAACACACATACCTTACTCATCTGCTCTCCTATGTGAAGTGGTCCGAGATTTGTAGATTTGCTTGTTACCACTCAAACTAGCAGGGGACCTAAAAGGGAATCCTAAAGGGGCAACTGCTAGGTCAAGGGGAACTATGGAGACTTAGCCCGTTGTCACCTCGGCTAAGGCTCCCTACTCTTTATAGACTTTCACCAATGAGACGAGCCCCGGTATATAGAGAGTCACTTATGAAGGATAGATCAAGCGAAATAGATATGAAGTGACCTCAATGAGATCAAAGAAAGAATTTCCAATTAAAGGTGCCAAAATGATCTTATGAGGTGCTAACTTAGGGAAACCTAGGGCAAAATTCGGTCCCAGGGCTAGGGCTTGGGATATCTCACAATCCCACCGTCAGTATTTCCTCAAATTTGGAGGGGACCCTGGAGAAACACCAGCGTCGGAGAGGCCAAGAGATCGAAGTTTTTCTATGGGTAGTTTGTCGGAAAAATGATTCCCTAGGTGACCCAACGTGGCTAGACCTAGAGAGGAGGAAAAGGTGAAGAAAAATAGTTTTAGGGTGATCACCTAATGGTGGACCAGTGCCTAATTTCTTTGGGGATATTGGAGTCAAGAAGAATAATGCAAATGGAATTCGTTTTTAGCTCAAGGAGGCTACAAGGACAACTTCGCTTAGCATTAGGGAAAAAGAGTGTGACCTTAAAGCGTTTATACTTCGTTTGCAAATCAAGATGGCTTATCAAGATAAATTCAACCATAGAATTATCTATAGGACAATTCGTTCAACATACATGGCCCATACATAGAGAGATGCTATATAGAAACATAATTCCACAATTTATTAGTAAATGCATGCAACATTTAGCCCTAAAATAGCGAAAATCCCATCATCAATGCATGTGATAAAGTAAAAGAAAATAGCGTTAAATTTGTAGTTACATGTAAGAGAATACATACAACCATCAATAAATTTGCGAATTAAGAGGCTCCAAGACAAGAAAAGATAATTCAAACATCAAAATTCATCCATGCTCCAAATCTTCGTCCACTAAGAAGGAATAGCGAAAAACTCAAGAGAGATAATGATCCAATCCAAGTGATGATTCAAAATGAATTCACATCACTTCTATATATACACTTATTAGGAGTTCAATTTACCTAATTGGGCCTACATTAGCCCCTAAAATAAAATAATGTGCAAAATAACTAACTTTTGGTGGCAATCCCACCAACTTAGCTCATAAACAAAATAATATGCCTCTCAAGAGGTCAAATGATGAATAATACATGTCGTTTGGACCTATGTCAGGCTCGATGAAGTCTATAAGTGCCATAATGAAGAATAGGACTCTCAAAAGTGATGGAGAAGGGGGTGGCCACTTGTTCTCCAAACAATAAACTTGTGGTGCTCCTAGTGTGTATGGGGCACACAAATAACCTCGTGGGTCTTCAAGTAATTTGAAGATGCCTGTAGACCATCTGTAAGGGCTCATATGATGAAGTAAGTGATGCCACCTTAGTGTACAAGTCCTGGGTCACCTTCCAAGTGTATGGTGTAACTGTGAAAATTCCTGAATATGTCAAACAGAAACCCTACTGTTAATTTTCAGATTTACTTCTCCTACTTACATTAAGTTATTAATGTGAAATATTCAACATTAACATCGAAGTAAATACATCAACAGCCTACACATATAGATCCAAACTGAATACATGCACAATGACAAAGTGACACACAAGGATTCTATGGACAACTGTCCCCGGAAAAACCCAATGCGGGAAAACCGATCTTCTGGCTGTTGGAGGGTTTTATTACTAAGTAGATTCTAAGTAAAACAAATTAGGGTACCAACTAGTTAACCCGACAGAGTAATAAAATTGCAGCTATACCTCTGTTCTAGAGACAAAAAACTGACTTTTTTACACCCTCAAACGGGATTTACAGAACACAACCCTTTTCAGTCTTCATAAACCCCAGCGTTGCTCTGAAGCCCACTGCATCAGCTTTTCTAGCCTGCGTCAGCCCCTGTGCTACTCAGGAAGGGCCTGCGTCACCCTAGACTGGGTTATGCTTCCCATGCGCTACCCTGGCTGGGCTTGCGTCAGCCCTGCTGGCCTCCTGCTGCCTTTGTGCTACCCTTTCTGGGTCTGCGTAGCCACTGAAAACTCTGCGTTGTCTCTGTTGGGCTGTGGCTGCACTACGTAGCTGCTGCTCCCTCTGCACTGCTCAGTTTACTGCTTCTCTGCCTCTTGTTGCACTCTTGGCCTAGGATCAGATCATCCCTTCCGCTAATACTACCCCTCGTTGCAGCTGAAACCCTTCTGGAAATTCTTAGCAAACCACGCCCTAAAATTCCAGCTTAGTCTCAGTGCTCTGCCTCTGTGTGTGTCCTCCAACTAACCCCAAGCCTTTCCTTTATAGTTTTCTCGTTGGGAAACCAACGGTCGTGATCTAATCTTGAATCAACGGCTAAGATTAAAAGAAAGCTTGATCTGTGTGACTTAAGTCATTTTCATCCCATGTTTAATTTAATTAACTTTAATATTTTAATTTTCCTAAGTTAGACTTAGGGTCCTTAATTAAAAATATTAATTAATTAAATATCTGTTAAATAGGATGGAATTTCTCAAATCCCTTTCTGAGTCCTGGAGATCTTATGTACTCTAGTCGCTCCACAAAGTTTGGGACCTAGAGCACATCTGATGCTACCCCAACACCTCAAAAATCTCAACAATCCCTCTTAGCGAGGAATGTGCCCTAGCACAACACTTCACCCCGAAGTTCTGAACTAATCTTTGGTGTGGGTCTCTGCACTGATGCTTGGCCTGCTACCCTTCATCACTACGTTGTTACTGCTCTCCCATACTGCTTCCCATGACGCTGCCACCGCCACTGCCACATCTGTACTGCAGCTCCCTCTCAATCTGTTGCATCGTGCTGCCAATTGCTGCACTGCAACTCAGTTTCTAAGAGTAAGCAACTGAATTTCTCCTGCCCAATCTTTGACAGACAAGTTAGTTGGACCGCATCTTATCATTGAAGCTCCATAGGCTGTTGCTCCGTGATTTCATCTGGAGGTTGTTGCACTGCTGCAACTCTGCATTGCGTAAGCAGACCTCCTCTGCGCTACATCTGCGCTGAAGTCCCCTACGCTGCTGCTGTGTCGCCCTGTCCTCCTGAAGCCTTTGCACTGCGTAAGCAAGCTTGCTTTGCGTTGTTGAAATCACATCAGCCCCTCTGCGCTGCTGCTACTACGCTGCTACTGCATCTGCACTGCGCTACTCCCTCTCAGCATCCAACTCTGCCTCTACTCCATCTGTGATTCTCTGCACACACTGCTCCACTTGTCTTGCTACTCCCTTAAGGCTCCCGTAGCATGGATGTGATCTAAGAGTTGGGCTACTCAAGGATCCCACCACCACTTTGTAGCTGCTCTACAGATCCATGTCGCCCCACTTTTGTGGTTCATGATCGCTCATGGCTACGTCATCTTCGGAGCCATCATCTGCCACAACAGCCTTGGAGCTAGAAGCTTCCTTGTCCTTTTTCTTCTGAGGACAATTGTTGGCGAAATGTCCTAGTTCACCGCACTGGAAACACTTTATCTTCGACAAATCATGCTTCTTTCTCCCTTGCTGCCTCTTTGATGCCAAGGTTGCATCTTCCTCTTCTTCCTTCTTTAATTTGCTCGAACCGGTGTTGTACTGTCTCTTGGTGATCCAACGGATTTCTTCTTGTCAGAGCATAGCCCACATATTGTCCTAGTTGGGAAGGTTTCCTCTGCCCAAGAGACTTTGGAAAAAAGTTTCCTAGTCCTCTGTGACAGCATTTAGAGCCATCCTCACCATAACATCGTCCTCCACCTTCACCCCCATGCCAGTCAGTTGATCCTGGATCGCTTGTACTCTGGACAAAAAAGGATCGATCTCCTCCCCCTTGGCCATCATGAATAACCTCAACTGGTTCTCCAGAAGCATCTTCCTCTGGATGGATCTTCCTTCATATAGTGTGGTTAGAGCTACCCACATATCATGAGTCGTTGCCTTCTCGGCTATGTGTGGAACCACATGATCTTTGACCTCGTCCATAATGAAGTGCTTGGCATGTGTCGCTGCTTCTTCGTGCTTCTACAGGAGTTTCGCATCGGTTAGTGTGGCCAGGACTTTCTCTGCATGCTCCCTCAAGCCATATGCCTCCATGACTACCAGAATTCTGGCCTTCCAGTTTGCAAAGTTGGACAGGCCGTCCAACCTGTTCTGATCACGTAGTCCATGGGGTGCCATCTGCTCAGAAAATGTGTCAGAGTGAATCCTCCTCTCTATGCTAGAGACTCAAATCTAGGGTCCTTGGTGAGACAGACACTGTCTGCTCCCTCTCACCATTGACTTCCTCTCTTGGAA
The DNA here is from genome assembly GCA_034641835.2 of Pinus albicaulis. Taxonomy (NCBI): domain Eukaryota; kingdom Viridiplantae; phylum Streptophyta; class Pinopsida; order Pinales; family Pinaceae; genus Pinus; species Pinus albicaulis. The sequence goes on along the minus strand of CM076575.1, from coordinate 618,754,924 downwards.
GTCTGCCAAATCAAAACGAGTTAGCTCTCTTCGATCCTTTGATCGATCTTCAAACTTCTTTGGCTGGAAATCTTCCAAGAAGCTGTTATCCTCCCGCTCTTCATCAACTTAGCTTAGGCTAAATTCTACATCAACAGAATTTTAACCCCAACTAGCAACTACTGAAGGTCTGCAACTCGGCTTCCGACACTCTGAATCGGCAATTAGCTTCAGGACTGCATCACCTTGGCTGGCCTTTACATGAGCGGACAGTCTCAACGTAGCTGCTACGCTGCCTCTGAGCAGTAAGTGCGTGGGCCTGCGTGGAGACTGCGTCACCCTAGCCTCTGCTTGGCTCTGCTTCCTTCTGCTGCTGCGTTGCCTTCTCTGGTCCGGTTTTCTGTTTTTGCTGCTGCTTTCTCTGTTTCTTTCTACAGCACAGATTCTTCAGTATTCTTGCTGGAGATCCAGGCTAGATCTGCATTCGCTCTGATACCATGTGAAATTTTTTGAATATCTCAAACAAAAACCCTACTGTTAATTTTCAGATTTACTTCTCCTACTTACATTAAGTTATTAATGTGAAATATTCAACATTAACATTGAAGTAAATACATCAACAGCCTACACATACAGATCTAAACTGAATACATGCACAATGACAAAGTGACACAAGGATTTTTTGGACAAGTGTTCCTGGAAAAACCCAATGCGGGTAAACTGGTCTTCTGGCTGCTAGAGGGTTTTATTATTAAGTAGATTCTAAGTACAACAAATCTGGATACCAACTGGTTAACCCGACAGAGAAATAAAACTGTAGCTATACCTCTGTTCTGGAGACAGAAAAACTGACTGATTGACTCCCTCAAACGGGATTTACAGAACTCAGCCCTTTGCAGTCTTCAGAAACCCCAGCGCTACTTTGAAGCCCACTGCGTCAACTCTGCTAGCCTGTCTCAGCCCCTGCGCTGCTCAGGAAGGGCCTGCGTCACCCCAGATTGGGTTATGCTGCCCCTACACTGCCCTAGTTGGGCCTGCGTCAACCCTGCTGGCCTCCTGCTGCCTCTGCGCTGCCCTTTCTGGGCCTCTGTAGCCTCTGCGTAGCCCCTGAAGCCTTTGTGCTACCTCTGTTAGGCTATGGCTGCGCTGCGTAGCTGCTACTCCCTCTGCGCTACTCAGTCTGCTGCTTCTTTGCCTCTTGTTGCACTCCTGGCCTGGGATCAAATCATCCCTTCTGCCAATACTACCCCTCGCTGCAGTTGAAACACTTCTGGAAATTCTTAGCAAACAACGGCCGAGAATTCTAGCTTAGTCTCATTGCTTTGCCTCTATGTGTGTCCTCCAACTGACCCCAAGCCTTTCCTTTATACTTTTCTCGTTGGGAAACCAACGGTCGTGATCTAATCTTGAATCGACGACTAAGATTAAAAGAAAGCTTGATCCGTGTGACTTAAGTCATTTTCATCACATGTTTAATTTAATTAACTTTAATCTTTTAATTTTCTTAAGTTAGACTTAGGGTCCTTAATTAAAAATATTAATTAATTAAATATCTCTTAAACATGATGGAATTTCTCAAATTCCTTTCTGGGTCTTGGAGATCTTATGTACTCTAGTCCCTCTACAAAGTTTGGGAGCTAGAGCACATCCGATGCTACCCCAACACATCAAAAATATCAACAGTAACTATGGTGTCGGATGGGCATGGCGAACCAGGTGCATCTTCCTCATCCAATAGGTTAATAGGTGAATCTCGAGCACTCTCTGAACATCTTTGGGGATCCATGGAGTGATGTCTACTATTGTGGAGGCCCATGGCTCTCAACACACACCCTACATGTGCTAATGTATCCCTCTGGAGATTTGGGACCCCGTATAGGGAGATCAAACTCAAAATGGAAACCATCTGCAATCCTGCATAAGATCCAATGTGTCCCCTAGACCTCCAGCACATCAGGTCATTAAAGTAATGGAATAAAAGAGCTTACAAACCATGGGCAACAAGTGGACACTTCATAATGGCACACCCTTCCATAGTGGGCTTTGGCATGTGCTAATGTATCCAAGCTCCAAAGGGAGTTAACCAAGTACCTTATTAGGCAGTTTCTACCTTTAAAGGGGACATTATGTCCAAGGTACACCCCTCAGATGGTGGTGGCATGTGATAAAGAGGTGAATGGAATAGGGGATAAAAGGGGCAATCCTGGGTCACATTGAGATACAAGGGTAGCTAGAAGAAAGGAAGCCCACACTTGGGTATATAATGTATAGGAGGGAGAAATCGTGCTGCATGAGGTGCCCCGACCTTGATTTATATGCCTTTTTCCTTTTATGATTTTTCTTTGATTAACTTCTCGAGGCTCAAAGGATAAGAGCATGATGTGTAAGATACAGCAGTGGATGCCCCCTTTAAGGTATGGTGGTTCATTGCCCACCAGGGGTTGGGACAATCATGGGTTCCTGAATGATAAAGGAGACTCATCTAGGGCCTATGGAACCAGGGTGATGGCCATGGGTATGGGGTAGAGCTCATGTATTGGCCTTTTCCCACAAGCTAAATGTGTTTGTCCCAACCATATTTTGCATCTTGTGGTACATTTTCCTATTGATTGTTGCATTTATGGTTTTTCTTTTCTTTTCAACTGCATCGACCTTCGAGAATCATTCCAAGCCCGACCCAAGGTGTGGGCAAGGGGAAGGGGAGGCTAACCCTATGTGAACCCTGTGGAGAAATGTGGATCCAAGTGGGAAATATGATAAATGGGGTTATAATAAACTGATGGAGAGTGATATATATGGATGAGGGAGCAGGACCACGCAACCAAAATCCGGGTTTCCCAAGTAGTACCACCCCAAAACCCAAGGGTCAGTAAAGGAGATCCCATGGGACTAAGATCCAAGGGTAACATACAAAAGAAATCTAGGGGACAAAAGCACAAACCTAGCCCACTCTTTCCGCCGAATCCCCCCATTAATCAATGCCTAGAAGTGTCCATGATAAGCAAACTCAATACTCAATTACCAAATGACAAGGGATACCTTTAGGTTCGAGAGGCCCACCTTCAAATATATGATCATGACAAATGGGTGAGAACCACATGGTTGGCTTAGGTGGCTGAGAAATGGCACAACGATCTAGTTGGTGGCTGCAAGGGGCTGCTGGATGCTGGCTAAGGACCATCTTGGAGAAATTTTTTCTCCTAGGGATATCACCCACAAAGTGGTGGGTAACATCTAGCTCCAACTGGGACGTGATCTCTTGAAGAAGTGGGCGCAGCTACTCGAACGAGAGGTCATGAGAACTCCAACAATATCTTGGTCACTGAAGACCTATTACTTGCACATATCAACGACTAAACCCACAGGGCAACATGTTTTTCGCGGTGTCTTATGATCACCCATGCGTAATGTCAGGCCATAAAATCAACAGATAATAGAATGTGCAAGTTTTAATATAAATGCAGCTAATCTACCATGAGCAATATCATATGATGTTAGTTCATATGGTACAATTTCAAGTATCAAGGAAAGGGGTGACGCGACTTAACTTGACTGGTTGTGGCCACAATTCGTCATTGAGTTTAGCAATGTAATAATTTTCATCCCCAACGTTTCTGTAAATCTTGACAGGCATCAAGTATTTATCCACTAAGACTAAGTCCCCTATCTTATATTCTTTTTTAGGCTTCCATTTTTTGCTTGTTTTGTGATTTGGCCTTTTTAGGATGCAGACCTCTTGTGAGGGAAGAATAGAAGAAGGTTTTTCAATGTCATGTGTTTCAGAATATGGAGTTCGTCCCGTCTTAATCACATTAGAACGGTAAGTGGGTTCCCTATAGAGAATAAAAGGGGTCCCACCAGATTGCGGGATGGTAGCATATGATAAATCCATTTGAACATGACCCCCATTAGTAGCCCCCCATTTCCTAGACAAGAGCATTCCCCACACATTAGGAATATCAATGACAACAACATCCATGAGAAGGGATCTTTCGGGATTCCTAGCCAAAGAAACTTTAAGGTCCTTTATGAGACCTTCCACCTCCATAGGCTTAGAGTTAAAACCACATACCTCCTTATATGGTCGAGTGATGCTAAGACCCAATTGCTTCATGACTTTTAAAGGCATGATATTCGCGGAAGCCCTTGAATCTAGCATACAATTATGTAGATAAAGGTCATTGACATCCAGAGTAAGCATAAAAGGTTCATGTCCAGTTATGGTCAGGAATATGAATGTTTTATAAGTCTTCAGGTAATTCTTCCTCTTCAAAACCCAGGGACTTCTTAATTATATATTGTTGTTCAAGAAGTTTCACAATCTCCTTTAGAGGAACAGATACAATCATCTGTAAAAATTTCTGAATCTAACAACCATAAATCCTACTGCAGTTAACTGATTTGCATTTCCTAATTGTGTTCTTCAATTAACAAGTTATTTACAAAATTATTTAGTAAACATTAATGCAAATGCACTACAGCCTACACCAATATACGGATCAAGTACTGAAAAATAAGATTAGACAATCACACAAATGACACACTTGTTTTTGGACTAAACGTCCCCGGAAAACCCCAATGGGGGAAAACCGGTGCAACAAATATGAGGCTTTTATTATTAAGTAGATTTCTGAATACAAATAGGGTGCCAAATTCGGCTCACCCAAAAGAGAAAAAATATCGGCAGAAGTACCTCTATCCTAAGACAAATATTTTGGATGATCCAACAACAGAATGATCAAAATCCACAGGTAACTGTGCTGTCCCCAGTGCTGCACAGCAGCATCTGCTCCTAGCAACTGCTCCCAACTCTGCACTGAGACTGTGTCACCCCCTCTACGAGCTGCGTCATCCTCCTCGTGAGCTTGCCCGGCTAAGAAATCGAACTGCTGAACTGATGCACGATCTTCCTCACAAAAACCCCATCACTGCCTTTTCAGTGACTATGTCACCTCTCTTGGGCTCTATGTCACCCTCCTAGCTGTTGTGTTCTCTCTCCTTGGTGTTGCAGTGCCTCTTTGCAATGTATTATCGACCTTGGATTGAAGTCCCACTGCCGAACTGCCCCTCTCTACACTAGAACTCACTCTGAAATTATCAGCAAGCCACGCCCTAGAATTTCGACTTAGCTCAAGTGTTTCTCTCCGTGTGTGTGTTCTCCAACTGACCCTCAAGCCTTCCTTTATACTTTTCCTGTTGAGGGATCAATGGCTAAGATTAAAACATATTTTATCCTTGTCACTTAGAAGCTTCTCACCCACATTTACATTAATTCACTTTAATTATTTTAACTTCCTAAGTTTTAACTTAGGCTTCGTTAAAAATAATTAATTATTTGAATAAAATGCACTTCGGGTGGAATTTCTCCAAACAATTTCTGGGTCTTGGAGATCTCATGTGTTCTAGCCCCTCCACAAAATTTCGGAGCTAGAGCACATCTGATACTATCCAAAAATCAACACTCCCTCTTAGCGATGAATGTACTCTAGCAATACTTCTCACTAGAAGAATCACCTTGATCCATGGTATCGGTCCTCTACACTGCTGATGCTCAGCCTACTGTCCCTCATCCACCGTGTTGCTGTAATTTGTACGGCTGCCCATGACACTGCCATTGTCAGTGCTGCATCTGTAATGTAGCTCCCTCTCAATATGTTGCATCATGCTGCTAATAGCATTACCACTACTCACTGTTGCACTGCAACTCAGTGGCTAAGAGTTAAGAAACTAAAAGACGTCCCAAATCCAGACATACTATTCAGTCTGGATGCACCTCAATTTTGAAGTTTCCTCTGCTACTAATCTGTGCTGACCCTCTGATCCTACTGCGTTGCTATTGTATCTGCTATGTGCCTCCAGCATTGCTACAACACTCCACTGCGTTGCTTCAGACTTTGGTGCTCTATTTGCCACAGTTGCTTGATCATCCCTCGTACCAACTGACTCCTGTCATTCTGCTACTGTTATTACGGGCTCTCGTGGCCGTATGTGATCCAAGAGTTTGGGCACCTCAAGGATCCTACACTCGTTCTCTCTGTAGCTCCAGCTACAGCTCCATATCGCCCCACCTCTTCTTTAGAGGTGCATGAGCACTCCTGGCGCAGTCATCGTCATCCTCCTCATCAGCCTGTGTTGGAGCAGCGTTCGAGTTAGGCTTCTCTTCTTTGCCCTTGTTCTTCATAGAGCACTGTGTGGCTAAATGTCCCATTTCCCCACATCTGAAGCATCTGAATTTCGAGATGTCCTTTTTCTTCCATCTCTGCTGCCCTTGTTGTCCCTTTGATGTGAGCCGCATCCACCTCTTCCTCCTTCTTGACTTTGATCCCTTTGCTACTGCTTCCCGCCTTGGTCCACCGTCTGATCTCTTCCTGTCGAAGAGCTACCCACATCTCCTCCTAGCTAGGAAGAGAAGCCTTGCCCAAAATTCTTTGGACAAAAGTTTTCCAGTCTTCAGTGACTGCATTTAGGGTAGTCCTAACCATAAATCCAGCTTCTTGTGTAGCCCCTACGGAAGCTAGATGATCTAGGATCCCTTGCAATATGATAAGAAAGTGATCGATTTCTTCTCCCTTCTACATCTTAAACAATATTAGCTGACTCTCAAGCAACATCTTCTGATGGACGAAAGATCCCTCATACAATGTGGTCAAGATCGCCCACATTTCCCTCGCTGTGTTCCTCTCAGCAATATGTGGGATCACATGATCCTTGACTCCATCCATGATCATGCACTTGGCTTTCACTTGAGCCTCCTTGTACTTCTTGAGAGGATTGACATCAACTGGAACAACAAACGTCCTCAAGGCATAATCCTTGATGCGATGTTCATCCAAAATTGCTAGGATCTTGGCCTTCCAGATGACAAAGTTGGATGCTCCATCCAACCTGTCTTGATCCCTCGGTTCATTCATGGCGATCTCTGCTCAACTGAATGTCAAACAAGTTCCTTTCTCCCTCTTTCGCTGCTACCCCAACAAAACTCAGATCTGGATTTATTTGGCGCTAGAAATCCTCCAAGGAACAAGCTCTCTCTGAATCTCGATTTCCTTCATGGAAATCCTTCTGCCAACAAATGTCGAAGCACCCCTCTTTGATCTCTCTTTGTTGCTGCTCAGCACTAGATCTATATTTCTTGGCAATAAATCTTCTGAAGAGTTGATTCCCTCTACTTTTCTTTTGCCCCACTAGACACTGTTATGAACCCATAGAATAAGCATCCCACCAGCAAATCCAAATAATTTGCACTGCATCTCCAACCACGACAACCAGAAAAAGAAGGCTCAATAGTGTTAGAGTTATTAACACAGCGGAAACATAAAATAAATAACAGACACAGCATTCAACCTTGAAAAACAGAGATTTTAACGTGGTTCACCCAACCAATCTGGGCTACGTCCACCTAACAGGGCATCGGCAATCTCATTCATCAACAGGAGAAAATACAATAGCAGAATTTCTCATCTACTTGCCGTAAAATAAACATTTATTCAACAGAAGATTGCCATGTAAAATAAAAGACAGAAAATGCTGCAATCCAATACCATATAGAACAGAAGGAAAATCTCAGCTTTTATTATAGATAATAAACAGGGGTTTACATATACATCTGACCCAAGAAGAGCTGAGATAGAAAACTGGCCACCAAGATAAGCTGCTGAACGGCACTGGCCACAAACTGCACTGCTGCACTCTCCCTCCGGCAACAGTGGAAACTGAACCCACTGAAACTGATGAAGCCCAAGTTGAAGATCTGAATGATCCTCACACCAAACTCTGAAGCTGTGTGAAACTCCTAAGTGAAGTCTCCTCAAGAGAGTTGGGTTTTCGTCCAACACTCACAAACCACCCGAGGGTTTCCGTCCTGGGGCTACGGCAGAAGTAGAGAACCACGTCCTCAAACCTCTCATACACAAGCAAATGATCTACTCCAAAGATGTCTCCCAATGGCCTCCTTCCTTTCTTTTATAGTTCCCTCGGAGCCTTCTAGAGCATTATTTTATTATTATTTTATTTATGGAGCACTTTTCCTTTTTATTAAAATATTATAAAATATTCCTTTTTAATGCAGAAAAGGGTATATCGGCTACCACGCCTCCTCCGGTCACTGAAATATCTGTCTAACTGTCCCATCGTGTAGGTCTCCTCGTCCCGGTTCCGATGAGCTATTACACTAAGGTGTTCCATCGTATATTCCTCCCGGAATGCCACCTTGAGCATAATTAGCTGAGTTAAGCCCATAAATAACTCAAAATTCCGAAAGTTATCGGAATGCATCGGAACGAAAGCCAAACTGCTCGGATGATGGAGTATATCAAGCGAATGCCTCCAGACACCATGAAAACTCCTCAAAACTCCTCTGAAAAGCTCCTGAGCCCACTGTTAGCACCAATCTATACATGTGACCTGTCTGCTCCTAACTCCGGAAGTCCCTCCTAGCCCTGTCATGGATGATACCAAAAATGGGAATATTACAGACCTCCCGCCCCAAGATTGCTTGCCCTCAAGCAATCGAAATATGTGGACCACTCTATTGGCCCGCCGCACCTCAGACCCAATGCCTGGGTCCCATACCAGCCTCGGGGTGCTGCTATGCATCTGTGTCAAACCTCTCGGAACAGACCCCTCAATGCCGGGATCCCAAACTGATCTCTCTCTGTCCCAGTCAACAAACAATCCTCCTGGATCCCATCGCCACCCTGGCCAATCATCGCCCAAGTCCCACGGCTCGGGCTGCACACTGCCTCTGACTATAGCTGATGCCCCATGAAATGAAGTCGGCCAACAAGCATCAATGCTCCCTGGCCCCTGTTGTGCTTTACCTATAACTGTATAAGCTGCTCCACCAACTGCATACCAACTCATCACCTCTCTCCAATCCAACTCCTGGCTCAATCCCACGCTGATCCTGCTCTCCTGAAATCGGGAAGGAGTCCTGAAGTAACGACAATCGGTGCCCTCCTGCCAACTGGAACCTGTAACAGCAACTATGTCCAAGGGCCCCTGCTCTGCTATGCTCCCTATGAAGAATACTGTACCACCAAGAGGGTACCAACTCATGATCTCCTGCCAGTCCATCCTGGAAGAAGAATCCGATGTAGCAACAACGGCATATGGAATATGCCTAGAGTGTCGCTGCCAGCCCGTAATCGACTCACACTGATCTGCCCTATCTGTCAAAGAAAGTTGCCTGTAGGGAGAAGCCCCTCTCCCTATAATGGGCCAAAGTGGGCAAGATATGCTGCAAGCCCCATCGATGTACTCCTGGAGAGTACTACTCACTGAAAATACTGCAGCTCTGCTGATTGCGGGTACATCTATCGACACCTCATCAATGTGTCAGCCCAAGGATGGATGCTCCAACTTGCCCTCTGATTGTACCATCAGGGAATCTAGTCGTTCCCCAATGCGGACCAACTTGGCCGCCGACTTGGCACAAGTCACTCTCATACCCTCCAGCTCCTGGTCCTGCAATAAATTGGCCTCCCGTACTGACGTGGCCTTCTCTCTCAAAACACGAAGGTCCGTCCGAAGCCGATGATACTGCTGCCCGCGACCATCATCCAATACCTCTGTACCTGCTAGTGCCCTAGCTCCCTGCAAGACTATCCCATCAACCTCCAATGTCTCTAGAGGATATGGATCTGCAACTGGTGTCTGCGCATCTGACTGCTCCTCCTCAAAGGCTGACCCCAATGTTAGCTGCATATCTATCATAGGCTCAGTGTGGGTGCCCATCTGGATCTCACCCAAGGAAATGTCATGCCTGGTGTCCATAGTATCCTCCTCTGCTGACTCAGGCTCCGTCATATGCTGCTCTGGCTGAATCATCACAAGTGACTCATCACCCAGAGTACCACCTATACAGTTCCCTGACTGCTCACCCTGCACACTAGAACACAGCTCTGGTCTACTGTCATCATCATCTCTGCATGGCTGCTCTCGTTCCCCAGAAGCATCCTCAACTGATCCCATGGACTTCTCCAAAGAAGAGCCCTCACCCTGGCATACGGAGGGAATGTCTACCTGCTCTACCTTTGCCACCTCATCTGCATCTCCCACACATGAGTGATCAGGCCCCCAAGGTTCTTTGCAAATGAAGCAAAGTCCCTTCCTCCTCAGCTCATTTCTGCTGCCTGACCGACGGAACTGGAGCCGCTCCTCCCTGGTCAACTGTCTCCCGAGAAACACAATGTTCTGCTCAACTAGCCCTTGGGCTAGCTCATAAGCAGCAGGCGATACCAACCGCTTCCTCCTCCAAATGCTCAGCAACCTAGTCTGCAACTTCCGGCAAATGGTCTCATGGTCTCTCATACATGACGACAAGATGGACTGCATGTGTGCTATGACAGTATCAGGATGATGTTTCCTAATGCTAAAGAAGCATCGGAACATCTGCAAAATCAGGTCATCACACTCAAGATTGAACATGATCTCATAAGTTCGGTCCATGGCCATGGCTTCAAGAACCTTAAACTTCCTCACTAAGGTGTTCCATCGTATATTCCTCCCGGAATGCCACCTTGAGCATAATCAGCTGAGTTAAGCCCATAAATAACTCAAAATTCCGAAAGTTATCGGAATGCATCGGAACGAAAGCCAAACTGCTCGGATGATGGAGTATATCAAGCGAATGCCTCCAAACACCATGAAAACTCCTCAAAACTCCTCCGAAAAGCTCATGAGCCCACTGATAGCACCAATCTGTACATGTGACCTGTCTGCTCCTAACTCTGGAAGTCCCTCCTAGCCCTGTCACGGGTGATACCAAAATTGGGGACATTACAGACCTCTCGCCCCAAGATTGCTTGCCCTCAATCAATCGAAATATGTGGGCCACTCTGTTGGCCCGCTGCATCTCAGACCTAATGCCTGGATCCCATACCAACCTCGGGGTGCTGCTATGCACCTGTGTCAAACCTCTCGGAACAGATCCCTCAATGTCGGGATCCCAAACTGATCTCTCTCTGTCCCAGTCAACAAACAATCCTCCCGGATCCCAATGCCACCATGGCCAATCATCGCCCAAGTCCCACGGCTCAGGCTGCGCACTGTCTCTGGCTATAGCTGATGCTCTCAGAGGTGATGCCCACCAGCAAGAATCAATGCTCCCGGGCTCCTGTTGTGCTGTACCTGTAACTGCATATGCTGCCCCACCAACTGCATACCAACTCATCACCTCTCTCCAATCCAAGTCCTGACTCAATCCCATGCTGATCCTGTTCTCCTGGAATCGGGAAGGAGTCCTGAAGTAACGACAACCGGTGCCCTCCTGCCAACTGGAATCTGTAACATCTACTGTGTCTAAGGGCCCCTGCTCCACTGTGCTCGCCATGACAAATACCATACCATCAAGAGGGTACCAACTCGTGATCTCCCGCCAGTCCATCCTGGAAGAAGAATCCAATGTAGCAACAACCACACATGGAACACGCCCAGGGTGTTGCTGCCAGCCTGTAATCAACTCCCACTGCTCTGCCCTATCTACCAATGGAAGCTGCCTGTAGAAGGAAGCCCCTCTCTCTATAGTGGGCCAAAGTGGGCAAGACATGCTGCAAGCCCCATCGATGTACTCCTGGAGAGTACTACTCATCGAAAGTGCTGCAGCCCGGCCGACTGTATGTACATTTGTCTGTACCTCATCAATGTGTCGGCCCAAAGATGGATGCTCCACCATCTCCAACAACTCATCCCTCTCATCGGGAATGTAAAACTCCTGCTGTCCCCTAGCTCCCTGCAGAACTATCCCATCGACCTCCAACGTCTCTAGAGGATATGGATCTGCAACTGGTGTCTGTGCATCTGACTGCTCCTCCTCAAAGGCTGACCCCAATGTTAGCTGCATATCCATCATAGGCTCAATGTGGGTGCCCATCCGGATCTCAC